>JAODLC010000133.1:6386323-6406603 GCA_026781145.1 Hippopotamyrus pictus
GACACAGCAGTGCATTCAGACAATTATTCTGCTTGCTATAGCTGCCGGACAGGACACATTTAAAAAAAAAAAAAAAAAAAAAACACTTCATACTTCATACACAGCTACAGAGGTTATGGCTGCCAGACTGTAGTCATTCAGGCAGGAGATTTAGTTTTTTTTGGAACTGGAATGATGACTGAAGATTTTAAGCAGGTGGGTACTGTACACTGGTTCAGACTCCAATTAACGAGGTCAACAAAAACGGAGGCCAGTGGATTGGCACAGGGCTTGGTATGGCGAGTGAGATGTGATCAGGGCCAGCTGCTTTCCTGATCTTTTGTTTCTGGAGTACACATCTCCCATGTTGAATAGGCGGGCTCGTGGGAACCTTTGAAGAGAGAGCTGGTAGTGGGGGAGGGGGAAGCAGACAAGGTGTTGCAAGATGACTGTGGTCAAATCCGCATACAGTGTTCATTTTTGTCCAAAACGGGAAAAAGTCTAAAATAACGACAGAGTAATTCTTTCCTTTTCCTTACTTGACTTTGATTGGGCTACTTTCCCTCGCGATAACCCGTGAGCTTCCGGTTAAGTCCCTGAGGGAAATGCTGCATGCACAGAAATCATGAGTACCTCACAGTACTTTTACCTTTAGATCTGACAATAAAAAAGGTGGGAAGAAACTTAAGGAAAGGATCACCGTTCTCTTTGCCTGTTCTGCTACTGGGGAAAAGAAGGAATTATTCGTTATTGGCAGAAGTCATAACCCCTGCTGTTTCAATTATGTGCACACACTTCCTGTGAGCTGTGAAGCCAATGTTCCTGCGTGGATGACTCGCAATCTCTTTGTGGGGTGGTTGAAGGAATGGGATCGAAAATTGGCCCAAGAGAGAAGGAAAATTGTACTGCTTGTGGACAGTTCTCCAGCACATTATATGACAAACACTACACTGAGAAACACCCGAATTGAGTTCCTGCCGAAGAACACAACCTCCTTCCTCCAGCCATGTGACCAGGGGATCATCAGAACAGCTAAAGCTTATTTTCACAAAGAGATGGCATGCACTGTATTGCAGAAATTTGATGAGGGGAGCCCAGCTACTGCTGTAGATATAGTAAAAAAAAATCAGTCTCCTGGATGCTGTTCTCATGCTACAGGATGCCTGGGCTGATGTTGGGACCTCCACAATAAGAGATTGCTGGAGGAAAGTATGTCTCAGACACCTGCACAGACAGGTAGTCCAAGACACCCATAGCCTGAGAAAACAGATTTTAGTCAGGACATCACCCCTACTTTTTCCAAAAGATACCAAACAACCCTTAATGAGGCCTTACTGTAAAGAAACAGGATCTTTCCAAACAAACTCCCATCCAAACACTGGCCAAACCAAATCCTGCTTAGCTTCACACAGACAATGTAGACCAAAATGCAGGTACCACAGTTGCTGACAGCTAGACACATTGATCACTGAGAATGTGAGCTGGAACCCAAAGAAAACAACTACATTAGTTGCCTACAGCACACAGTCAGAGGGGTTTGGCTGGATAGCACAGTGGTTAGCTCTGCTGCCTCACAGTCCAAGGACAAGGGTTCAAGTCTCCCCACCCCCATAGCTCCCAGTGTGTGGAACCTGCACAGACAGGCAGTCCAAGACACCCACACCCATAGCCTGAGAAAACAGATTTTAGTCAGGACATCACCCCTATTTTTTCCAAAAGATACCAAACAACCCTTAATGAGGCCTTACAGTAAAGAACCAGGATCTTCCCAGACCAACAACCCAACTAGGCTCCCATCCAACCACTGGCCCAACCCAATCCTGTTTAGTTTCACACAGACTACCCACACCAAACTGCAGGTACCGTACCACAGACCACTGATCACTGAGAATGTGAGCTGGAGCCTAAAGAAACAAACTACATCAGTTACCTACAGGGGATAGTAAGAAGGTGGTGGCCAGATAGCACAGTGGTTAGCACTGCTGTCTCACAGCACAAGGACCAGGGTTCAAGTCTCTCCTATATATAGTATATCTACTATTCTCTTACAAAATGGCACACCCCAGACATTGAGACAAACCATTGTGTGAATACTTTTACTTAAAAAGTACTTTACAGTAAATTTAAAAGTAAGTACTTAGTACTTTCACTTAAATAAGATGTTGTGTTGATGTAGCACTTCTACTTTAACATATTTTGCAGGATATTTGTACTTTTACTGAAGTACTAAGCTTCAGTACTTCCTCCACCACTGTTTTTAAGTAAATAGCAATTATTTTTTTCCATACAATGGCATCACCCAGACCCCCTACAACAGGAGAAGGACATAAAACTGGGTTGGTTATTTAATGCCACTTTTGTGTCACAGAAATATTTGGGATGCCATGTGCCAAGCGCTCATTTTCGTGCACAAAATACATTCTGTTGCACAAAAAGCATTATTTAATGACGAAATTAAGTAATGTCTTGCGGTAATTTGACCACAGAAAGATGAACTCCAGTTAGCCTACATTTTGTCTACGACAGCATAAAGACTTCACTTTCTTTTGTGCACAGAAATCAAAATTACTGTTTCATTTTGAGGACAGAATTGATATTAGCACCTTGCATTTTATGGACAGAAGGCTGAATGTATCTACTTTTGTGAATAAACAGAAAGTCATTTCATTCACAAAATGCATTTCATCAACTAAATAAATTCATTTTGTGTACAAAATGCATTTCATGAGTGAAAGCACTTTTTGTGGATAAAATGTAAGCAAAATGTAGCAAGACAGAATACTGTATAATACTTTTTCCTCTGTAGTTCATTCATGGGATTGAATATGGGTGTCTTCTCAATTCATAATCATTTGAATAAAGCCATTATATGTAGGTATAACTAAATTACCTGGAAATTTCCAAACCAACAGACAATTTATTGGTAACTTCCAGTCCTCTTGGTCTATAGCAGGGCTATTCAACTCACGGTCCTCAACGGCTGAGCCCTGCTGATTTTGCAGCCTTCCATCACCTGTGAACCAGGTGTGAAGCCTCTGACCAATCAGAATCAGTAAATATTAAACTAACTACCTGGGAGAACTGAAAACAAGGCCTGGATTTGGAATGGAGGGCCTGTATTGAATAGCCCTGATCTATAGTTATAGTTTGGCAAAGCCCACTCCTTCCTTGTTCTAAAATGTTATGAAAAAAATTAAGCAAAAAAATTCTATGCTTATATGAATTTATGAATTTCAGTCTCACTTAATAAATTGAATAGAAAGGCCTTTGTTCTGCTATATTTATTTGATTTCACAGCTGTAGGTCCTCTCTGTTGCCGACAACTGCACCTCTAACTCTGATGCAGTAATTTCTGTACCACTAAGCCACACTTTTCAAATAAAGTACTTCCATATATTTTACAATTATTTTATAACAAAAGAAGCAAAGAATTTTTCCTAGTTTTCCTCTTTTTTCTGAATCAGATTGAATGGTTTCCTCCGATAGGACCCTCTGAAATTTGTGTAAAGCAATGAATCAAATTTTTAAAGATAAGTAAGTTCAATTCACCTGTGGATAATAATATCCTCATAGAGTGAATAGATTACAGGGGAGAAAGACTTTAATCCAGGGAGCAACAAAACATTAGAGGCTTTTCTGTTACCCATTACTGTCTTCTCTAGCTTTATGACTCAAAGAAGAACTGATGAATATCTGACCATATTTTAGGTCAAATATGAGAAAACTCTGTGACTCAGACCAGGATAAGTGTTTAGAAGATGGATGGATGGATGGATGGAGTCATTTTGTTGGAAGAAGTTTGTGAACCCCTAAGATTATCACTTCAGATAAGGAGCAAAGTAAAGTCATGAATGTCAATGAATGAGATGAAAATCAGGTATGAGTCTTTGGTAGCCATGTTCTGTTTAAAAAGCATAACCTTAACCCACTTTTCCCAACAAAAACATTTAATGTGGTATGATTTTGATCAATGAATGAACATCTTGTGTTTTTTTATTGGCCCCCTTATCAATTTTCATGACTTGAGTTGATGAATATTTGATCATACTTTAGGTCAAATATGTACAGCAATTCAGAAAATTCTACAGGGTTCACTAACTTTCTAGGACCACTTTAATGATTTTATGTTTTATTCTGGGTTTCTCCTACATTCACGCAGATATGGACTGAATTTGTCTTTAAATTCTTGGGTGTTTATCTGCCTTATGCTGCCTGGTTTAGGCAGGCCATCACAGGGCGCACACAAACAATCGCGCTTATGATCACACTATGACCCTGTATTGAATAAGCAGGAAGATGGATGCAGTTGTCATTAAAGACACAATGTCCTCCGAAGCACTAGATGGCACCAAAACGACACACAGGCAGTTTCACACGGTTCTCATACAGAGTCATAGCATAGCATGGACGTTCTCAATTTAAATGTTGGTTCTGTAGAAGGTAGTAAGAAGAAAGCGAATAAATATATTTATAACATAAGTGACTTAGTTAACATTAACCTAGAAATATACCGTTATATTAGCGTTACATTTCAAGAACGGTACGATTGTCGGTCATTGTAATGTTATAATGACAGTGATTCCGTGCAGCATATATACGTGCACTCATGCATTAGTGGCTCGATATAGTTAGATTATAATAAGACTATTTAAGTTGGCGACCATGTCGCTTCCAGCCCTTCATAACACGAGTGTGTTTTACCGGAGGATCCTGGCTCAGTTCCCGCAGGACATAAGTCTTGCTTTTGCATACGGATCTGGCGTGTTTAAACAGTCTGGCACCACCCAAGGTGAAATGGGGGTAAGAAATAAGACACCAAAACTGACTGAAATTATCAAAACTTTATACTCATTGTGCAAGGGATTTTTGTATGTAATTTAACGTTGGGTACCTTCTTTTCTAACAGTGTACATATATACAGTGGAAACCGCTAATAGTAATCATGTTGATCGTGATCAACCGGTTATATGGATTAAAAAGCTTTGGACACTCAATCATGTACTAATACTGTTTAAATAATTCGCGTATAGTAATCGAGAAATCCGCCTACAGTGTTCATTTTTTGGTCTAAAAAACGAAAACGTCTAAAATAACGATAGGGTAATTCTTTTTTTTTCCTTACTTGACTTTGATTGGGCTACTTTCCCTCGCGATAACCCGCGAACTTCCGGTTAAGTCTCTGAGGGAATCGCTGCATGCACAGAAATCATGACGGGAAAAAGAAAGTCATTTTCTCTTAATGACAAACGTAGACTGATAGAAGCTTATGACAAACTTCCAAAAATGAGTCAACGAGTTGCAGCAACGAAACTTGGTATTCCTCAGGCTACTTTGTGTAGTCTACTCAAACGGCGACAAACAGTCCTGGCTGCTAATAATGGAGACAGAAAACGAATCCGCTCGGGGAAAGCACCCGTGGTTGAAGCCGCGCTTGTTAAGTGGATTGATAATGCTCAGTCATGTAATGCTCCTCTAAGCGCCCCCTTAGTGAAGGAAAAAGCAGAAGAATTGGCAGCAAAACTGGGAGAGGACAATTTCAAAGTTTCCATTGGCTGGTTTGAGCGGTTTAAAAAGAGAGAGAATATTGTTTTTAAGAAACTGCATGGGGAGGCTGCTGAAGCTGACATGGTGTCACCTGGTGAATGGCTTGAGGACCAGTGGCGACAGATGAGACAAGAATACAAGGAGGAAAACATTTGGAATGCAGCTGAGAGTGGAATTTATTTTCGAGCACTACCTCACAGTACTTTTACCTTTAGATCTGACAATAAAAGAGGTGGGAAGAAACTTAAGGAAAGGATCACCGTTCTCTTTGCCTGTTCTGCTACCGGGGTAAAGAAGGAACTTTTTGTTATTGGCAAAAGTCATAACCCCCGCTGTTTCAATTATGTGCACACACTTCCTGTGAGGTACGCAGCCAATGCTCCTGCATGGATGACTCGCAATCTCTTTGTGGGGTGGTTGAAGGAATGGGATCGAAAATTGGCCCAAGAGAGAAGGAAAATTCTACTGCTTGTGGACAGTTCTCCAGCGCATGACATGACAAACACTACACTGAGAAACATCCGAGTTGAGTTTCTACCGAAGAACGCAACCTCCTTCCTCCAGCCATGTGACCAGGGGATCATCAGAACAGCTAAAGCTTATTTTCGCAAAGAGATGGCACGCACTGTATTGCAGAAACTTGATGAGGGGAGCCCAGCTACTGCTGTAGATATAGTAAAAAAAATCAGTCTCCTGGATGCTGTTCTCATGCTACGGGATGCCTGGGCTGATGTTGGGGCCTCCACAATAAGAGATTGCTGGAGGAAAGTAGGTCTGGTCATGTCACTAAAGGAGGAACTGGAAACGGTTGATCCACCTGCTGAGATCAGCGCTGAGGAGTTTGAACAGTGGATTGCAGTTGATGACAGTACCCCTGCATCAGAGCCTGTTACTGATGAGGACATTATCGCGGCGGTGAGAGAGGGCTTCGGTATGGGTACCGATAGCAGTGATGAGGAGGAGGAAAAAGTGGAGACCGTGGTGCCATCCCGAGCAGAGATGAGGAATGCAATCCGCATTTTAAAGACTGGTTTGCCCCACGTGGGTTTCAACAATTTTGACCTGTTGCATCACTTCGCAAAAGAAGTAAACTTGGTTTTGGACAAAACCACAATCCGAATTTGCGAAATGACTTATTCACATGGCGCAGAGCCGATACATAAAACAGAGGTAGCCTGATTTTTTTGTTGTTGTTATTACAGAAGACATTATGAATTGGATTGATTTCAAATTCTGCTACCTTTTCTGTATTGACAGCCTACAGCTTATTTTCAGTTCTGTTAAAAATTGAGAAATGCTCTGAAAGCCGTGGTCTATTTGCAATACTGACGTACAGTACTGTGTTTTGTAAACCTCACAATACTTTTATGTTTTAGGCTATAGCGTAATGATTTGAATTGCATTCGGGTATGTTTTGTATACAGTACTTTACTGTTTTAATGTGTTTAAATTATACACAGTTCAGTAGTTTAATTTGTACAGTACTGTAATTTTGAAAAGTACTGGAAACAACTGTACTGTATTTTGAAAGAGTCAATAAAATTCAGTAAATAGTGACACTGTCAGCCTCATTACTTTATATTCATGATATATACAAATGTCAGTCAGATGATAATCTGCCTCAGAGATAGACAGAGGAATAAAATTGGTTATAATGATCATCCTCTTATGCTGATCAATTTCATCTGGACAGATGTGATCACTATAAATGGTTTCCACTGTATATGTATGTAAATAGAACTAATTTACATAGTTTAAATAAATTACATGTTATGAATACTGTAAATGTCTTCCATCAGAAAAACATGTTGGACTTCATATTTTCTGTGGATGATCCAGTCACCTGGCACACGATGAATCTAATGCAGAACCGAAAGCATTACTCTTTCCTGAAGTACCTTGGACCCAAGAAAATCAGCAGTATTCAGAATGATCACGGTGCTGGGGTTTATTACAACACTCTAGTTCCAGCTGATGGAAGGGTAAGAGTTTCCGAAACTGAGGGCATGTTGAGTCTCGCTTACATTGCCAGACATGACACTGTTCTGTTGTGCCCCAGATAATAAAGTATGGTATCATCAGCACTGATACCCTGATTGAAGACCTGCTCCACTGGAAGACCTTGTACATTGCTGGCAGACTGCACAAACCCGTGAGTGTGTTTTACATTTACATTTTCCTTATTTAGCTGATGCTTTGGTCCAAAGAGATGTACTAGTGAGGCAAATAGCACATTACAAACAAGCAGTTGTCAAGGAGTTGACTATGCATAAGTGGAGCTAGGCTCAGCTTCTGGTGAATGCCCAGGTGCAAAATATGCGGTACTGCAGCAAGAGAGACAAAATAGCTGTCAAAAACAGCAAGAACTAAAAGGACAAATTTTCCTGATCAAGAACCTAAAAGGCTTTACTTAATGGCTCTCATATAGTATGTAAGTGTGGTTCCGTGAAATGTATCACATGAAAACTTACAATGGTTTTCTCAATATGTTTCTAATTTTCCACACCTAAGCTCCCCGAAGTCAAAATAGTCATCTTAAGCTTTCAGATGTCATAATGACTTACAGTACTGTGCAAAAGTCTTAGGCAGTCAAAAGAAAACGTTTAGGTTCACCATTTCAAAACCTTCCCTCAAGACACCCCTCTATTTGTAACAACCATCCAAAACACCCAAGCATTTTTTGATTCTACCACTAGTGCACCTGCTATGGCAAATCAATACTTCATTGACTTTTCAAAAATAATGTTAATTAATTAACTGAGCTGGTGGAGAAATCTAACAAAAGCATGGAATAGCTGAGGTTCCCCTGAGGAGATTTTTGGGAACCGAAGTGGCGCTCATCTAACCATATCAGTAACATTTTGGAGAACAGAGGAAATTCTTGTTTATTTGTATTGTATTACTCTTAATTTGCATATGTTCACATATTAAATTCTGTATTTTTTCTGAGCAAATATAGACCCATATAAATACCCATATAAATAGCTTTAAACATTTTCTTTGACTGCCTATGACTTTTTCACAGTACTGTAGATATCACACGAGATATAATGGGCTTTAAATTTAAATAATTTACATTGCATTTATTTATCAAACGCTTTGATCCAAAATGATGTACAGTTGAGAAAATAGACCTTGCTTAATGACCCAGTGTTCACATCACTCTGCCAACCACATCACTTGAACCAACAACTTTCAGATCCTAACCCTGAGAGCCATACCCCACCCCATAAAGCATTCTCTCTCGTGTTGTTAAAAGCCAGCCTGTCAAAATGATATATTTAATGCACTTAATAAGCTTTTGCTTTATGATAGTAAATTATGTTGCTTTATTGGGGACCCCAGAGGGCTTTACTTTTGTCTCCTCTGCCACCACCCCCTCATGTATCAGAGCAGCCATTTTGAATTTTTTTTTTTTTTTTTTATCAGGAGTGAAATTATTTGACCAGGCAAAGAATGGGTAAAATTCCCACTGGCACACCATTTTTCTTACACTAGGTGCAATGGGGTCAGTGATAGCCATTGCTAATTAAGACCTGAGTTTAATTCCACATGACAAGGATGGCACCCTCTGTTATATAATGTTCCCATTGCCGCAAGGTAAAAATAGAGAAGGGTGCCACCTGCTGGCCAATCAACACCATCCACAGGAACATTACCGGCATACCTACTAAATATCTCAATTCTGAGCAATTTCAGATTTTCAGGTGGTGGATATGACAGTGTTATTTATATATTGCAGTTGTAACAACAATATGTGAGATGTAAAAAATATGTATGTAATTATTAAGAGTTACACTACTCCATCTATTTCTACAATATGCAAAGAAGTAGCTGTGGCTTGACTGTTGTTTAAGTCTAACTTTAAAATTACTTATATTGTCTCTGTTTAGTTGTCATACTTTCACATTTTAATACCACAATTACAGACCAAAGCTTAATTTTTAATAATGTTTGGTTTGTATGAACCTGAATTGTAATAGCCTATATAATTGAAGTACTTTTTATTTTAGTTAAAATGTACATTTGTCTGTATTGGAGATGCAAGCAAGGTGTGATCAACATAAATGTTGCACCGATCAGTTTTTTTTGTCCCCAACACCATTTGTGTTTCCGTAGGTCAAAATACTTCTCCAGAATGATAATGGGAAGCTCCGGGCCGCCCTGGTGGCCAATATGAAAAGTGCAGTCATTGCCTCCTTCCTCATGTTGCCAGAAAGCTTCTCCGAGGAAGACCTCTTCATGCAGATAGCTGGGCTATCATACTCGGGTAAGCCCTTGGGGTGCTGCTTTGGCTGCCACGTGTTTTCAAATTTCCGTAAAATGACATTATTCATTAATAACACTCTGGAAAGGCAGTGTTTCTCAGTCCTTTAATTACACTCAAATAAGTGATTATATGTACACCTGTTAATGCTTACACGCAGGCAGATTCCTATAGAGAAACAGCACCTGAAACAGCACATGGTGTGTGAATCCTGTACCACAGCTTGGAAACCCAGAGTTGAGCGACTAAAATGTACTTATAAACCAAAGTGTTGCTTGTGGAAACAATCCCAGTGAATCTTACATAGGCCAATCTAGAGCGTCTCGATTATGGCAGAAATCATAATCACGACTATTTTTACGAATATGTAGATCATGTAGATTATTTCCCACAATTACTCTTGACTCCAGAAACATTGTATTTATTGAATCTTAATAATGTAACTTACGCACTTACATTGCAATTGAATTGAAAGAAAAATACAATTTTAATGAGAACACACATTGAACTTATATATTTTTTAAATGCATAAATAAATTATTAGATGAACTGTTCTCTGAGGTTCAAAAACACTTGACTTTTTTTTCCAGCTATACATACTAGAGTTCACTGCTTAGTCGACTGATATAAAAAATGCAACTTAAAGATTTTTAGCCAGAAAAACTAGTCTATTTCCATGATCTGGCTTCAGTGATGCATAATGGCAGGAGACAATATTTCCAGCTGTGCTGAAGACTCCCTTTTGCTAAATAATATGTGATGGCATCTGTAATATCTCGCTGTTTTTGAGAACTTGACGGATACATGGTTATATTATAGAGGGTATCCTTAACGGATAACTGCATTGCAGTACGAGTTGATCAGCTTGCCTCACATTCTGAGTTTTTTGTTCACGTACTGCTTGGTCATAGCCAACTTTATGATTAAGCTTTAAGTGGTTAAATAAATTGTTTGTGTTGCCTTGTGGTGTAGACACAGCTTTGAAACATATTCCTCACATTATTTGTTGTTGTTCTTGGTCTGATTTGTTGAAATCTCTGATTCCAAATAATTAGTGTGTGTTTTACCTCTTTTGTTGACCAAAGGTACCTGTCCTGCCATTTCGACCGTGAACGTGTTTTTATTGGTGTGCTGTAGGGAATTTGCTAATAGTCTTTAGGGAGGGGCAGAGCGCATTACTGAAAAAGTGGTGCGCCAATCTGGATTTATTGTGCAAGATAAAGTAGGGCATCGTTTCAATATGACACACAAACTAATATAGTTTTTTTTCGATTATCATTTTTTCATAACCGTGGGAAGCCATAATTGTAATCGTGATTCAAATTCGATTGATTGCACAGCTCTAGGCCAATCCCAGTGAATCTTACATAGGCCAATCCCAATGAGTCTCACATAGGCCAATCCCAGTGACTTACATGCAACATAGCATTTGCTGGCTTTCTGCTGCCAGGCCAGATGGAGCTAAATTTGGGACCAGCCTGCACCTGGGGTGGTGTGCCACTCTGTGGAGAATCTCATGCTACCATAAGCTGCAATCTACCTCGTTAGCGTCATGGCTTCGACACGTCAGTGGGTCCACTCATTGGTCATATCATTAAACAGATCTTTATGGACAAATTCCATAAAATTTCAAAGGATGTTGAAAATGCATTCTTTTAAAAATATTTTGGCCTTTACCAGCACCAAGAGTACTCAGAGATAAAGTGGGAAGCATGTCTTGCATTTGCAGGCAGTATTTATCTAAACAGTGTGCAAGTTGCCTTCTGATTCGTCGTCACTTATTGTATAGAACAGCAAGCACAGTTTGCATTATCTACGTCAAAGTGTGTCTGGTGTCTTCAGTGATTTGACTGTTTAGCTACTGCCACAGTAAATCGCGGTGCGGTGTGAATGCGCTCATGTTTCCGTGTTCCGGGTGATTGCGCTCCCTGGGAGTACCTGTGGGTGGCGTACAAGTCACAGCAAGCAGCCCGGACGTTCAGCCCGGCCCCGATCTGCTCCGTTGCCACTCTGAACTGACGCAAGGTTTAATTTCACGGCTCTGCGTGTGAAAGCTCAGCCTCCTTGCCGTGGGGACTTCAATAAGGCCTCCGAGGCTGCGGCCAGACCCCTCCCATGCTGGCAGGCTGTAGTAACAGCATTGACATTTGCCAAACCAAATAGCTCTCCGTTGGTGGTAGTGAGACGGGCCTGCCGTTGTTGATGGTGGCTCCACTTTTCAGAGGCCCAAACATCCTCCTCAGTCGACTCAGCATGTTTTCCTACTTGCCTGCTTTTAAAAAAAAACTTCTCCCTGACACACTGCCATCCCGTTTACATACAGATAACTTTTTTCAGGCTAATCCCAGCTATTAACCAGGTGCGTATCTTAGCCAGAGAGCATCAGGGCTTTTGGCACGGCCTGCTAAGGGTTTGAAACGTGGACGGAGTCTGACTCTGCCCAGGCCTGGAAATGACAGTGAGTGTGAGTGTCCAGGAAGCACTTCAGGGCTTTGGCAAAGCTCTCGCTGATGCAACATGGTGACGATAGCTCTCAGGAAAAGTTTTGCGATTCGCTAGGCTAATCTACTTTGCCATTCGAGTGTGAAATACACGGTGTCATTTATCTCGCTCCAGCGGTGACTGGTATAACCTAAAGTTGTTATTCTTCAAATTACCTTTGTCCCTTTCCAATTGCCGAACCGGTTCAGGATTATGGTTTCGGAGTCGTGAGTATTTTTTTTTTTTCTTTTCTAATTGCAGGGGATTTCAGGATGGTGCTTGGAGAGGACAAATCCAAAGTTTTCAACATTGTTAGGGAGAACATGCAGAACTTCCAACTTCTCTACAGCAGCATTCTCCAGGAATGCCCACAGGTGGTCTACAAGCCACAGCAGGGGAAGCTCGAGGTAGGAAAGGGGCCCTCTGAATCACATCACATGGTATGGGTGGAACCATTTGGGGCAGGACTTACAGTTCAGCTCGACCAATCAGAAGAACCCCAGTTTTTTTTTTTTTTTTAAACTAGGGCGGACCAGCTCACCTGGAATGGAGGGGAAGTATTGTGCATTATAGTCTGGTTGGCTTGGTTTTTACTTTGGTGTAACGTTCTGGCCCGCGGGGTAGAGGAGTGCTCACCCTCTTATATATTTACATGCAGCAGAGACCAACAAATTAAACAGTTTAGTCACATGGAGCTGCTATCAAAAATGTTTCTGGTTCATATTCCAGGATAGTTCCTACTGTTCTTGTCCCCAGGCAAAGGTGCTTGACCTGAATTTCCTTGTTGGAGTATCTCACTGTATAAATGGGTAAAAGGGTATGTTTCTGCCCAGTGTCCCAGATACAATTAATTAATTTCAATGATAATTTAATTATTTGCCAGATGCTTTTCTCCAAAGCAATACATGAGTGAGGAAGGCTTGGGGTCAGAGAGCAGGGCCAGCAAGCATCCTGTACCCCTAAAGGCTGACTTATACTTTTGTGTGTAATTTACGCCATAGGTATGGTGTAGACTCGTACACAACACTGCATTCTGACGGGCACTTCCCCAGAAATCATGGAGCCGCAGGCCACAACAACTGTGATTGGTCTGATTGGTAGCATTGCACCTCCTCCTATGCAAATGTTTTATTGTTTGTTTCCAGCTGGGGGGATTTTAGTATGGGACAAGTTGTTTAGCTTGTTGCTAGCCTGCTGTTTTTGCCCCGATTACAGCCATTAAAAAAAACAGTTGCCGCCGTTCATGCCAGGGCTGCACGATGTTTGAAAATTTCAGATAACACAATGTGATGTTTTGTGCTAAATACTGATATTTATAAAGCAAAAATGGAGATCAAAATAAATCAATTTCTATAAAACCCGTCTATGAATGATCTAAACAGCGAGAAAATGATTGAGTGGCTTGGAAAGTGTATGCAGAGCTCATGCAAAAGCAATGGCGGTAAACTTTAAACTGATTTTTAAATGTATTCTAGATAATCTTGAAAAGGAACATCATTAAAATTACAGAGCTTGCTAAATTACAATAAAAATATTTTGCCGATACTTAAACCCACTGTGCTCAGAGAACTAGCGTTTTCGGGGTGTAACTGCAGAGCGACACAGACTCACCAGCACACACATGTAAATGTTCACAGCAGCGTAGGCTTGACACAGAAGTATAAATCTGCCTTAAGGGTTGAGCCCAGCAGTAATATGATTACCCGGGATTCAAACCTATGACCTTCTGGGTATGGGCATGGATGCATAACCCCCTGAGCTTCACACCACCCTCATGTCTACTCATGTGCCCACCCCTTTCCTAACCTGAGGAACATAGCTTCCACTTAACTGTTCTGGTAGTTACTAGAACCTTTTGCACTGGGCTACCTTCTTACAAGCTATGTCGTGTCTTCTGAACTTGGTCATATTGTTTTAGCTCTTTGAGCTTTTGTCTTGCTCCTTGTGGCGTTTCGTTAGGCAGTTTGGACCAGCGCTGCAATTTATAATGCCTTAGATATTTGATTTTTGTGTTGGGTAACTTGGAGCTTCTTCCTTGTCTTCAGGTTGACAAGAGTCCCGAAGGCCAGTTTACCCAGCTGATGGCTCTGCCCAGGACTCTGCAGCAGAGGATCACCTACCTGATGGACCCGCCTGGGAAGAACCATGATGTGGAGGAGATCCTACTGCAGGTGGCCCAGGACCCAGACTGTGGAACTGTGGTACAGCAAGGTGGATCCAGCTATTGCAGCTACACATTCAGCCAGAGCTGTTTGCACTCAGGGCTGCATTTATGTGACATGGACAGGGGGCCAGGTCAAAGGGTGCCAGTCCTGGGATGTAGACCTAGCTGGTGTGGCACCGCCGTCACCTATCTGGCTGCTTCCTCAGGTCCAGAAACCACAGACTTACCTCAGACAGAAGTGAAAGGACATTTTCACTGAGGTCAAACGGGATGACAACGACAGGAAACTGATTTCCTTTAGACTGGCCCATGATCTTATTACACAATGAAAGCATCATTATATCTAAATATTTATACATTAGACTCATATTTCCAGCCTCCCAGCATTGTACTACATTCATTGCTGTTTGTCGCCAGACAGACGCTATGTATCTGAAGAAGATTTCATGACAGAAACGCATAACTGCCTCTTTGTATTCCTAAAGTTTCACTCTATGAGATCACACGGTAACATTTCTGTTCCAGTTTTTCTGTGCTGAGTCAATGCTCATGTGGTCTGCTGTCTCATGCAGACTTCATGCTAGGAATCAATGCACTAACTTACTACTTTACTAATAGAACCCATATTTGGAATATTAGAACCCAAGAATGCCTTTCTTGGTTAATAAAAAATAAATAACACATGCACAGTCATTCATTGGAAGCTCAGCCTAGCTGTACTTATGCCTAGTTAGCTTCGTGACAGTATACCTACGATCTGTCTGCCAGACTTGTGTGCCACTATGGAGAAAAATGTCTGGTAGATAAATAACTGTAAATGCATCTAACCACACAAATTCTGAATTTCACATTCATGTTCTGTAATTCTTGCTCTGCAATGTTTGTAGAATGACTGACATTACATGTGGCAATTATGACACAGTTTGGGGACAAAGTGGAAAAATACGTTACCATAACCGTATCAAATATCTGAAATATATCTTAACATAATTTGTCAGTTGAAGTCCGGTACTTGAACTTACAGTACTCGCTTAACCTGTTGGGCCTGAAATGTCAGGCAAAAAGTCAAATCCAGTTATACCAGTGACCGCACCCATGATATGTTGTGGAAATAATTACATTTCTGTGGTGTTAGGATAATGTGCAGAGACTGCAGAAGTGCTGTGTTTTCATGCTTTACACAGAAGATGTTGACATCTCACAGTCACGACCTTTACCACAACAAGA
Source organism: Hippopotamyrus pictus (assembly GCA_026781145.1). Classification (NCBI taxonomy): domain Eukaryota; kingdom Metazoa; phylum Chordata; class Actinopteri; order Osteoglossiformes; family Mormyridae; genus Hippopotamyrus; species Hippopotamyrus pictus. The sequence goes on from JAODLC010000133.1 coordinate 6,401,986, forward strand.
AATTTTGGTCCTTGCTTACCTACGTGCTGTAAAAGCGTGACAACAGACTGATGGAGATTTCTGAACTGTACATTGTTCTAAAGGTGTGTTCCTGTTTCCCTTTTTAAGGAATCTCGTCGATAGTCAAATCATCCAGCATCACGCAGAGTCTGAAGGGCATCGCCACCGCAGGTGAGACGGTATCAGGCAGCACTGTGGGAAAAACACCTGCGCTGCTTCCTCACGTTACATTTCTGGCATGCAGATTTTCATATTAGTGCACAGACAGGGAAAAAACAGATTATGGTAGCTGCCCTTCAAGTAGCTCATGGTGCAACCCTTTTAGCGTTGAGTGTAAAGATGCCAAAAGCCTGAAAATGGATTATAATTCATTAATCCCCCCCCCCAATTCCCCAGGACTGATGAAAACAGTCTCATACAGTGCAAAGAAGGTCCAGAAGATGTGGAAAGGGTGGAGAAGGAGGACGTGACACTGGAGCCACCTAGTCCGCCATCATGAAATCTGTCATACTTACAGATGTTCCCACAGTCCCTGAGCAGACACATCAGTTGAATTTTTAAGTTTTCTCCAGATTTTTGGTTTTAAAAAAATATATATAGTGTAAAAGATACAGCTTCCAGTCAGGAAGAGAAGGGTGGGAATGGATTTTGGGCAGCTATTCCAAGAACTGTGTACCTTAGGATGCTATACAAATTGATTTTATTTGTGAGTAAAAGACAAAAACTCAAATTTTTAATACATCGATCCAACAACTTGTCTTGCCTTTTTTCTTTTCCTAGGCAGATCGAGTGCTAGCCTGATTTGACCAGTGGATCACATTCATTGATGTATGTTTTATTTAAATACTGGAAAAAACAACAGAAATAATCTTTTTCTTAAATCTCAGTCTAGGGAAATAACCTCTAAGGCTGTAATTCATTAATTGCAAGTTACTGGATGAGTGCAGACAGATTACTTAATAATAATCCAGTCACATGACTGGGCTGGCTCATTTTAAAGACAAATAGCAGTGTTTATGTAAACACACATACATACACACATACAGGTCTGAAAGTGCTACCTGCATATTAATGGGTTCTGAAGCTCCCCAAACCAGAATTTATGAAGACAACAAAACAATTCACAAATTCCAGCGTGTATATTAATCCAACCCATGCTGCATATTTAGGTCACGAAAGTATTCATTAGTGTCTAGACTGTCATTACACACTTTCTATGTAACTTTCTTTTCAGTTGTGTGACTGTTACAAAGCTAATGACTCAGGTGAATTTGACCCAAATATGCACAATTTTAAACGGGCACAACCTTGTCAGATTAGTCATTCCGAACCTTTAATCTCCCCATTAATTAAACAAGTCTAAATAAAACACGATGCAGTAATGTTATGAAAGGCTGTAGTGCGGATGCCAGAATTGTCTTACAGATGTTTGCTTTAAGTCCTGTATTATTATATATTTACAAGGTTTCTGCAGACGTTCAAATAATGAGATCGATCTTAAACCGACTCTTATTGGGTATAAAATTTAGTTTATGAATCTATTGCTCTACTATTCCCAAATAAATATCAGCCATGTTATTTGAGAAATAAGGACACGGTATACTGGTCAAAGAATGAAATAACGAAATTAAAATTGCATGCTCACATCTGTTGTAACCCTAGGCAAGCATTTGGCAGTTAAATGCTATGCCATCCTGAAACTAGCATATATATATAGCGACGTTTGTTAGGCAAATAAGTCATTCTAAACACAGTCAGCGATGCTGAATTGATACAATTAATTATTGTTGTTTATTATTAGTATTATTACTACTACTACCACTACTGCTACTATACTTTCCCTCGCCTGTCCCATTCCTGCTCCCTCACTTCCTCATCGCCTTGTACCTGCCGAGGATGTGATGTAACCAGACTCATTAGCATAATTTATGATGAGCTCATTTTTAATGGCGGACCAATGAGTGGCCTCGGCTCTCACCACCTGCTAGGAAGAGAATTCCATCATTCCTGACATTCTTCATATCCTTCTAGTTTACGGGCCAGTTTTCCAGTTACTACATGCGCCGGCTCATTGTTTCTGCTCTGGGATATAGCCTGCGACTTGAATTTATTCAGGATCCGCAATTTTTCCCCCACCTTCTATTCTTCAGTCAGCTATATAATCAAAGACTCCAAAGTGGCGCTTCAAGGTGGTATGTAACAAGCTGGAGTTTGTTGGCTATTATAATAGAAACAAACGTGCGCAGTAAGACGTTACAACAAAACATAAATGCAACTGGAGATTAAATGTCGTGCTCATTCGCTTAGCTCGTATCATAACCGTACGAAGAATCCAATCCGGAGATTTAAACGTTCATTTTAAGGGTTCAGCAAATCAGAATGTCAGGATCGCGACTATAACATGTTTTCCCCCAAACTTTTCCAAACACTTGCTTGTATGCGGAACCTGCTTTGTACTGAAGGTGCACTCGATAATAAAATTTGAGCAAGCAGGCGATGTAAGAGAAATGCATCCCTTTTGTTCGCAGGTCTCGGTAAACTTTCTGTCCATGAGTCGCCATATAAGACGCAAGTTACTATAAGTATACTTCAGTCGCCTTGCAGATTGCTTATGTTTTGATAAGAGCTTTAAACATAGACGTTATGCCGAGTTACTGTGGACGGAGTTTAGGATAAAGGGTGGACGGGTCTCGTTTTCAAGTTACCGTGAGACGAAATTGCTTGAGGTGTGGAGCCCTGTGTAATGTTATACTTTATTTTAGAAATCCGATGCGCGTAATCCAAGCTTTTTTGGTGTTAGATGAGAAAAAGTAGGCTCGCCTGCGGAAAAACGTTAAATGGCATTTCTGGAATGTCGAGTGTAGGAAGAGAAAGAGCCAGAACTGCACTCTTGTACTAAAAAAGGCTTTACAACTTCATTCACTAATCATTACCGGAGAGTCGTTGCTGACATGTAAGCCTTGAGGTTTTTGAAGGCTGTAGTGTTATGTTATTTCGTGTAGAAAGTCGTGCTCCTTAATCAGGAGGGTGAACTTGCTTATTGGAAACTGGCTAATTATTTTCGCCTCTGGAGCGGCGTGTTTCCGTCGGGGAAAGAGGGACACTTCGGCTGCCTTTTTATGATATCAAACTTAACCCGATTTAGAGCGGCAGAACCTTTTGCGGCTGACAGTAATGCTTCCCTTTTCCTTATCCATAGGTTCTTGCCAAGAATGGAAACACCTTTGGATGTTCTGTCAAGAGCGGCATCTTTAGTACATGATGATGAGAAACGTAAGTTTAAATGTTACATTTTAACCCCCCGTCCAGGAGTGAAAGACAGCTATCTTCCTCCTTTATCTGCAGATTGCTGAGATGTTTTTAGAAACCACACCTTCAGTTATAACTGCCATCTCTATTCCAAAACGTTGCTGGAAAATGTAGTAAACAACTGGTTGGTTTTGCTGGTTATACCTTTAGAGTACGGGGCACCATGAACAAGTTTGATTTCTCTATACTGTTTTGAACAAAGACTACTCGCTAAACCTGCTGGCCTGCCCTCTATTTTTTCAGTTTGTCCTAATATTTTCACTTGGGAGTGGTGACAAGTTTGTGTGTGATTAGTCATTGTCGAGTGTGAAGTTGTGCTGGTTTGAAAAAAAAAAAAAACATGATCACATGTCATGGCATTTACACACCACGTCTTTGATGTATTTGGCTAATTAATATTCTTTCGTCACTTCATTATGCTGTAGGGATTAGAGAATATTTATTTGGGTTTCACAACACATCTGGTGTTGCTTAACTGTTAACTGGTGAGATATTAAGTGAACCCGTATCTCTTCCGCCTGGCCTCCGTTTGCTGCAGGCAGCTTAGGATCCCCTCCGGTGGCGGTTATCCCGGTACCCATGGCGGGTACCGAGGGCCTGGCGGAATTCCTTCCTAGATTATGGACCGCAAATCCCGCTGCCGCTTTATTGAAATGCGAGCGATTATTACATTTTTAAGTTTTCGAGGCGCCGCCTCCTCCTGCGTTCAAACGCCTCTCTAATGGCGCTGACCTGCATCACGTTTGCTGTCGATGGCGTGGCCTCGTAATCCATATAGTGTCAAGCCGTCATGCGTTTTTATCGAGTTTGTGTGTGATTAAGATATTTTAAAAGTTGGTCGTGTAACTGATAAGCTTAAACACCTGAAATTTGTGTGTAGTTAGACCAAGACAAGGAAGGGCACGCCATTCACAAGAACCGTATCACAGATTAAAGCATTGAACTATTAGAATAAATGTTCTTCGTGTGTGACTCAATGTTTTGGAGTTTTGACCACAAAGTCACAGGAATCCTCATAGTGGCCGGTAACATTTGAAGTATTTACGCTTTGTTTTTGTGCTGTTTTGTTTTATTATTATTTCCTTTTTTCTTTTATGTTTCTTCATCTCGTGTATCTCCGGCTGTGTCCCGATGTCATTTTGTTTTGGTGATGCGCTCTCCTTTGTCCAAACACAATACACCTTGCCTGTTTCCACAATAATGCCAGTGCAGGACCAGCCCAGATTCTCCGTGTGGGTGTTTTTCGCTCGTGACAGGCCTCTGGGAACACGCAAACGGATGCTGGCCCTGCTGGGACCGGGGGGTGGGG
>JAODLC010000133.1:6415525-6429172 GCA_026781145.1 Hippopotamyrus pictus
TTTATATTCAACTGATTGGTTGAAACAAAATCCTGGTTTGGATTTTTACTTTCTGGACCTGAAATGTCCACCTCTGCTGCTTGATGTGATTTCCGGCGTCCGATCGCTGCCTCGCCCGGTTCGTGCAGTCCAGTGTGGACAGGCCGCTGCCGGACTGATGCAGTGCCATAGTGCTGGGCGCTCGCTTTTTCACACATCTTCCTTTATGAAATATATAGCGTGTAGCAAAGCACATTTTCGACAATTATCACGCGGATTTCCTGTACAACACAAGTTTCTTAATTATGTTTAGCAATTATAATAATGAAACGGGTGGTTTTAGTTAACATTTTAAGAGCTTTTACATCGGCCTTTTGATCAGTACAGTTATTCCAGTTAACATGAGGCGTAAATTATTCCTTTGGCATGAAGAGCTGAGATCACAGTTGTATTTGTGGTTTTTTTTAATCGGCAAGACTTCAGCACTATTGTAAAAAAAAATGTTTAATTTCTGTCTTACACCACCAGCATGTTTGGGAATATGTCGTGCCAGAGTAAGAACTTGATCAAGACGGGATTGGGGTTACAGGAGATGGGTCAGGGGCCTATATCACAAAGCTAGATTTCTTACTTAGCCGGATACTTTATGTGATTTAAGGTAGTCTAGGCTAAATATAAGTGAACGAATATGAAGTCCATTTAAACTGGGGTACCTTAAATCCATCAAGTTATCGGACTCTGCTAGAAATCCTGCTTCGTGCTGCAGGCCCCAGGAGCGAGGCGTCCCCGTGGCTTCCCCTGTGTCCAGCTGCAGTGTAACGGCATGCCCAGTCCGCCGTCACTGTGCCGTATCTCTTCCCATCAGGCCATGCTCTAGGGGTTTGTTTTCTGGAATCCAAAATGACTGCTGCCTCTCCTCCTCCTGTGGGACTTGGACCGGCATGGGGCCTCCTCCTAAATATAAATCCACTTTTGAGTCATCTACCACACAGAGAGGCTATGGGCATGGCACTTATTCCATGGAAAAGACTAGGGTTTCGAAGTGAATCAAGTGGGCCGCTGTGTTTATATCAATCCCTGCCACATTACACAGGATGAACGCAAGCGCAGGCCTACATCGAGTATTTCCCCAGTGTACAGTTACTCACCTGTTCAAATGTACTAATGTGATGACCCTTTAACTGCACGTTATGTTGCTTTTTATAAGTTTTATTTTTGTTATATTACTATTTAACATTTAGCTGGTTATTCTCAGCTCTTCCTTGATTTGCATGCCATTTGAATTTTATATTTGAGTGTTTATCGTTTTTACACATTTTTAATTTCTTATTTTTATTTTTTGCATTGCTCTTTGTCTCTCCAAAATTCAAGTTTCATGTTGCACTGTCCGGCACTGCACTTGACTTGCTGTGCTGTGCTTAAGTCCCCTCTGGCAGTTCCAGGCTTAAGCTAACTGGCTCTGAGGTTTTAAGCCAAGAAGTGTGTAAGATGAGCAGGCGGGAGAGTGGGATGTGAAACGGGAGACAGGCGGCCAGCGGATCCCGGAAAGGCTGAGTGTGAGGTTAGCTGGGGGCGGCGTCCATGTCATCTGCTGCTTTCTGGGGCGATTGGCACGCTGGACATTTTACAAGGCATGCCTCCCTTTGTTCTCTTACTTATGAGCACATAATTGGTTTTCACAAAATATTAATTATTTGATGAGTTTCCACCACTGAGGTCCTATGTTATTGACTTTTTCTTTTGTGAAGGTGAATGGTAAAGATGGAAATATATTTTATGCTGGCAATATTGATAAATAGAATAATGGCTGATAAAATCGACATGGTAATGTAACCTATATTTGGTATTTATGTGTAATCTTATGTAATGTGGGCTCTATATGTAATCTTCCTTTTAACAGTGCTTTTGAAATTTATATAAATTTCCTCAGTTATTTACTATTTTTTAAACTTAAAAGGTTTGTGTTCTGTCTAAAACCACATAACCAGCCTGATATCCCTCCAAGTGCTTTTTCTGAATATCGTTCATGCTTATACAATACAATGAACTTTCTGGACAAATGACATCATATAGGTGCATCATAAAACAGTGTATGAAGGAGACAAGCTGAATGTGGTCTTCTGACTAGAGGCAAACCTGGAGATGTAATTGGCTTCTATGTACCTTGAATACCTGGGGGGTGTTGCATGAAGCAGGATTTCTCAGTTGGCTGGGTTACCTTAAGATAGAAGTCATGACTGTCCAATAGGAATACTCCTTACCTAAACTCTTATTGGACAGTCATGACTTCTACTTTAAATTATTCCAGCTAACTGAGAAATCCTACCGATGTAGCACCTAAATCATCTTGGATTGACTGATGTTCTACAAAGCAAGGTGCTCGTCTTGTTTTCATTGCAAGGTTAAAATGAAATGCCAAACAGAAACTGATAACAGCGTGAGCCTTTCCTTTTTTAAAGCTGAGCTGGACAAGATGTCTCACAGGATTCAGACATGAGACACGTCACCTCCACATCAAACACAAACGTGTTCTTGTGTACTTGTTTCCACCAATGGAAATGTCCCCACAATGTAATACACGCTTGCACGCACAAAGATATGGTAATACACAGTATATCTGGATACAGTGTAAAGAGGGGTACATTCTGTTATAGCAGACATTTTAGCAATGCATTTCAATACGTAAATATGTCCCGTCTTATACAGGAGATGTTTGCGGAGAGTAACACTAGGGGGCACTACAGTACCACTCAAAACTCAGCGTGGCAATGTCATTGTATCTGCGGTCAAGTGTTTGGAACTGCAAATGAGATTTTATGGTTAAAATGCAGCTAGTAAACGAATTATGTATGTTTTGCTATGTGAAATGACTCGAATGCTTTACAATGAATATCGTTTGAGTTATCACCATGAAATATATGTAATGTATTACATCTGGACATATTTAGTAAGACCATATTTTTATCTGCAGTAACATCTTAAAATTTCAGAAAAAAATTAAAGTACATTTCCTTAAACATTTCCAGCACAATTTAAATGTCCCCTGCAAGCTAAAAATCTAAGAACTGGAACAATTGACATTTTGGGGGGAAATAACTTAATGTCTATGACAGCTAAACCTTCAGATTATATATTTGTCTCCGTGCCATTTTATACCAGTATGCTTTTTTAAATGATGAGTAATACCTTAGTCAGTTTTGGGACAGGGGCACATGACGGGTGACAGCTCTGGGGTTGGGGGCTTGAAAATGCCCCCACTTTGTGTGTGGAGTTTGAATGTTCTCCCTGGGCCCTTGGATGGCTGGCATCCTGTCCAGGGTGGCCCCCAGCCTTGTGTCCTGTGCTGCCTGGGATGGACTCCAGGCCGCCCACGATCCAATCCAGGAAAAGCAGCTGGATGATTGGAAGGGTATAGCGGTGTTGGAGACATAAACGTATTGTAACTGCGATGTCTATGCAGTTTGAAAAACTTCAGTTATAACAGTAGGATGGGAATACTTGTATACGGATGCAATCTACTTGTATTACAATGCTGGCCCTTTATAAAATGAACACGTTCAGTAGTACTGAGAAAAGCTTCGTATTGGATTACACAGTGTTAAAAATGAGCCTGAATAGACGCCTTTATGTCGTGAGTGGGTTTTTTTTTTTCTTTTCCGCCCCCCCCCCTCCAAGGCAATACTGTTTCCTGTCACAGAATTTTGACATAGCCCCCCCTCCTTGTTTGTAACATTCTCCCCCCCCCCCATCTCTGTGCTTTCCCTCACTCACTTACCCCCCCCCCTCTCTCTCTCTCTCTCACACACACACACACACACACACACTCCCGGTGCATTTGGGAGACCGACCTGGAGCCGGAAAAATCCCTGATATTCGAGGCCTTTCGGAGGAGGGGTGAGGAGAATCCAATGCGCATGCGTGCTGGGTCGAGCCTGCGGAGGAAGCGCGTTCGCATTCGAGTCATACCAAGCATAGCCTGCGTGTCCGTGCAGTCTACTTGCAGCGGGCTGTGAGGAGAACTGACGCGACCCTTTTGTCCCCCTTTTCCCCCAAACAGACGCAGTTTCTCAAACATTTTACGCACGAAAAAAGACTCTTAAGCGTCGCCGGAATTGTTTTGAATAGATACTTTATTCAGGAGGCTCAACCCTTGAAGGGTTGAAGTTTTGTTTTGCTCGGAGAAGTTGGCTGAAGGCTGGGCCTTTGGCGCTGGGAATTATTCCTGAAGGAAAAAAAAGAAAAGCTTAACGGTCGCACCATTTCTCCTTCTTGCCTAAACTTTAAAAGCAATCTAGCTGGTCTTTTTTGCTCGATAAATGCTTCTAACGAAAATGGACCTGTTGAACTACCAGTATCTGGACAAAATGAACAACAACATCGGCATACTTTGCTACGAAGGTAAACAACACGTTTTACTTTATCCTCTCCTATTTTTTGTTACTGAACTTTTTAAAGTCGTTTTCATAGAAAATTAATGGGTTAAAGGCCCAGTACTGTCGCAGAAATTAGCGGACTTGTCTAAGCTACTCGTAAAGTAACGGTTTTCCATTTTATTTTGTTGCGTGTCGCTTTTCTAAATTAAGGATAATTATGTTTATGTCAGTAGACTCGCAGCGACTGTTTTACACAAAAGAATATTGTCTGATTGAACAATTTATACAGTATGAAGTCGACTGGAAACAGTGTAACACAAGTTAATGGCTAATGAAAGCCTTTTCACCGTCTCGGAGGTCCGTGCTGGATCATCTCTCCTTACAAACAATGTCGATGTTTTTCTTATAAGTAGGGTTAGGTTCCTGTGGCCGTACTTTTTATAAGAATTAAAGACCGTATAAAGCATTCCCTGAGGGCGGATGGGAGGAAAAGTGCCCCCTTCCTTAGGACAGGAAACCTGGTTCATGTGGAAAAAAGATAGACGGAGAAGTGCGATACAGTCGCAATATGTCACAAAACAGTATGCGATACAGTCGCAATAGTCACAAAACAGTATGTGCGGCGATTAAAGGGAGCAGATAAATGTTTGTTCGGCAGCCTATATAGAAGTAGAAGAATGCCGTGTATGTGTGTTGTGTGATTTTCTTGCATGAAACACAAGTGGTAAAATGGAGCTTGTTTAGTGGAAGGTCCCTACTTTCTCTAAACTTTGAAAGGACAGCTAGCTAAGGCAGTATGCTGATCAGAATGGAGCTGGTTGTCCTCTGGAATCTGGGTATCATAAGTCTGATTTAATAATTTAAAAATAGGCATCATTCAAATATGTTAATTTTTCTTTGTGATGTCTTTGGTCCTCTCCAGACTTGCAGCATAAGTGTATTAACCATGTTGCATTCAGCTCTTGATGTGCTTGGTTAAGTGTCTGCCTAAGGGATATCTCTGAAGGCACGTTCTTCCGTATTAAGACTGCTCACAATCCGCCTGTATTACCAGTGATATATTCAAGATTATATCATTTTGTGGTTCTATAGTTAAATTGTGGGTTATTTTATGTTTGAATCCTAGTAATTGTGGAAATGGCCCTTTTAGAAGGCATGCGATGGAGTATTTTAAGTTAGTGTAGTAGTTTTAAGGACTGGAGATCAGCAGGTTTCTGGGCCACTTCCCAGGGGGGAACTGTTGCGGTATTTCCTGTTCATAAGCCAGGGTTTCATTAAAGATGATATCTAGTTGTGAATTTAGATGCTTTACAGTGAGTAAATGAAGATCCCTTGGATTAAAAAAGCCTTCCACACAAAGCATTGGTTAAAATAGTTTACTAATCTGGGGGTTGGTTCTGCCTGAAGCTGTCCAGAGGTGATGCCCAGTGTTCAGTAGTGGAACTGCAATGCATAACCAGGTGGTGGTGTTCACTGTAATGGGGTCCTTTGTTTTTTTTTGTTTTTCTTTATTTGTTTTTCTCCAAGGAGTGCTGCGGTACAACAGGCACCATGAAGAATCTTATCTGACAAAAAAAACCACCATAACAGGGTCTTTAAGGGGGCCCCAGAGTCTCGTCCAAAGCATCCGGGCTGTACTGTCCTCCTGTTGTCAGCCGTCACATGTCAGACTACGGAAACACGATACACGCACACATGGCGGGGCTCAGGCCTCAGACGCACGTTGTCTCCTAGCGTGGAAAATGAAAAGCAGAGAAGAGTGGTTTTCTTTTGTGCTGTGTGCCTCTGAGAACACGTTAAAGTGCATAGTCCCCTGGGGTGGCACACACCAACACTGACAGGGGGCATCTATTCTGCCATTATCCAGGATTTCCTTCTGTGCAAAGACCCCATCTCTGTAACTTTGCCACACTTTTTTTGTGTGAATATCTGATACTTCCTGTTTGTTTGCTTCTGACCCGCCCCCCTTTTGTGACATTATAGCCATAGAGCTAAATGAAGCCCCATTGATTCCTCTGGACCGGACACTTTCTTTGAAACCTTTTGATTCGTCAGTTGTGTAAACATCCCCCTCGTCGCCATGCTCCCGCTGGGCGTTGTGTAGTATGTGGGTTCGGGTTTTAGAGGGCCGGAGTCAGATTGTCGGCCACATTTGATATGGGCTCGTAAAGTGTTGGCATCAGTGGTGCTCCTCTGAACGGAGGCCATGTGTTTGTATAAAATATCAGTGTCCTGATGCTATTCAGGCTTCTGTCACGTTCACCCTTGTTTAAACAGCTAGCAGTATTGTGATTATTTCTGTTGGCCACTCACCGTTGCTGGTATTGACCCAGAACATTTCAGCTATGCTGAATTACAGCAGTGGCTTCTCAGGGTGTTTTAAGATTTTTGTGTGCTGAATGTACAATATAAACTGTCGCCAACTTTTATAATTTTATGGGTGCAAGAGGTTTGTTTCATTGGACCTGACTGACTTTTTTGTTCACTTTTCTGTTTGAATATCACTGGCAAATTTTCTTCCAAAGTTTAGGAAGAATTTGATGCGCAATGTTCGTAACTGTTATGTGAGAAATATGCACGTTGTAATAAGTGCAAATTATTAGAGCAGTAAATGTCATTTTGTATGTTTTGTTTTTGCTCTTTTTATTTTTGATTGATTAAATAAATATCTATTTCTGACTCCTACTATATATTGGATTTTTTTTATTTGCATAAACTGCCAAGCAGGAACATTGAGTAACATCCAACAGTCTGAATTGCCCAGCTTTTATCGACCTTCATTGTAGCAGTTTGAATTGCTTCTAATTTTATGGTGCTCATCTTTTTTATATCAGGCAAGTGTTTGCCTTTATCCTGCTGTTTACAAAAAAGGTCAAAAGAATTACCTCTGACAGTCTTAGAGTATAAGTAAGGCTTTCATCTGATACTGTTTTGGCTGCTGGTTAATTTAAATGTATATTGTAATATTGCTGAGCACACTTTGTATGTTCAAATCATTTTTGCTGAAGAGCGGCTAAAGTAAATCAGTTGCTTAGGAGCTTTGGGTAAAAGCAGGTCGTTGGCAGTGCTTAGTTTATTAAAACACACGTTTATCATGTACAGAGAGGGAGAACTAGAAGCCTTCTGTGTGTTCTATCACTTTTTTAATACTGGCTTTGATTTACTTTGCTTAAAACTGTTCGTTCTTCCCAATTTCCCAATTACAGCACGCTAGCTTTTTGTCTTGCACTGTATGACTTGGTCAGCTTCAGATAAGTCACCAAAGATGAACTGGCAGATCAATGAAGCCCATTCAGCTGATGTGGTCGAGAGGCTGCACAGTGCTGCTGCTCTTAATTTATTTTGAAGGAGTGTTGTTCACTTATTGGGCCTAATTTTCAGGTTCGCACAACATGATTGAAACGCCTGCCTGCTGGAAAGTCCCCCTCAGTCGATTGGTCACATGACCTGGTGACAGAGGATAGAAATATACAATCACAGCCAGTTCTGCACACACTTACTGTGGCGCGCTTTCTGCTATTTTTAATGGAGCCAAATAAATTACGGAATGCTTTTCTAGTCGGTTCTTAAATTGTGTCCACGGACAGGCACATCGCTGCAAGTGCAGCTGGCCAGGCTTAAATTGTTGGTCTGTGCAAATCTGTTTATATATTCTGATGTAATCTTTCAGATTAGAACTCATCTGATTTGAGATGCCCAAATGAGCTGATTTTGATTAACGCATTACAGCTGTTGGCTTGTGCAGTGTTTAAATTCTGCCACAAAGTTCAATGCACGTGTTTCTCCTGTGCCGGATCATGATTTGTCCTTGCAAACTTGTTTCTGTTTATCTTTGGCATTGCTACGTCACATGGTAACATACTGTATGTTGGTTTTGAGAGTGTTTGATGAGAGTTGGGGTGAAATCATTGCCATGTTTTACTTACTGTGATCGCTTTAGCTTGTAATTGGAAGCTGCCCTGTATAGATGGCATTGCGGTTACACATGGGGCTGACCTACCTCCCCCCGTGCCACTTGCTGCCATGACATTTGGTGCTGCTGTGGGGGGTGGGGGGTGGTTTAGTGCTGACTGCCACTTTTTCTTGCTGATCAAATGCGAAAATCTGCCGGCATTGGATAAGTCGAAACTTAATTGATCCTTTTGGGGGGGGGGGCTGTTATTTAACAGCATTACAAAACTGAACAAATGCCCAGCGCATTATCTCCCCTCACCCCCAAAGAAAGAAAGCTTGTGGTATAAATGAGGTAGAACAATCGGTGGTACATAATTTACTGCAGGTAGAACAGTATGGTGATGGTTGGGGTTAGGAATATGGAAACCAGAGCCATTGTGTAAAACATACGGAGTTCGATGTTGTGTGTCTCCCAGACCTTTCTTGGTTCCCTCAACCCCTTTTCTCTCATTTTAGGGTCATGAGTTTTTATTCGTGACTGTGTGGCAGTGTTCGGTCATGAATTCCAAGTATTTTCCATGTATGGCAGCGTGCCCCAGTGTATATCTGTTAATATCTAAAATGGATCCAAGATTTGAGTCGGTCAATAATAGATTTTTTTTTTTTTTTTTTTTTTGCAAGCAAAGAAAACGTCTGCTTTTTTCCCCCCTCTTTTGATTTGAAAGACGTGTATGCATCTGAAAATAAAGGCGCCTCTGGTGGTCAGTTCAAATTACAGGGAATGGCAGCCAAAAATATCATTCTCAAAGTGCACCGCGCTTCTCCTGCTTGCTTTTTAGTGCTGCGGGGGGAGGGGAAGGGGGCGGAGTGCTCATGATCTGTGTAAAATGATCTCATCCTGAGCTTCATGTTTGAAGTCCCAAGAAAGTCTCCTTTGATCATTTTCACTTAATGACTGACTGCCTTTCATTAGATCAAACATTTTAATGTGTCTCTCTTGACACAGATAGTGATCTTTATGGCTCAGAGGCCAGATCTTAACAAAGGTTACTGTACCATAACTTTTTTGGTACAGCAGAAACTTCACTCCCTCATCTCACTGCAGTCCCCTCCCCCCTTTCTGTGGTTTAACACACACTGCCTCCTGATCCTCTGGAAGATTTTCCCTTGTGGATCATACGACTTGTTGTGGAAAGCAACCCCTGAACGTGACAAGCAAAGAAATGTGACATTTAACTTGTGGTTTCTCTGAAACTACTGGGCCATCAGGGTCCTGGGTTTTGGGCAAATCTCCCAGAAGATGGTGGCTGATGTACTGCTGCAGTGCATTGGATGGAGGATGGTCTTGCTGAAACCCCAAGAGAGCCTCTGTTAAGGGAGATTGGGGTCATCCCCTGTGCCTTGCCTACGATGCTTGTTTTCTGCTTTCCTTCATGGTGGAAAATGTGATTCTTACACATTGATTGTCATCAAATTATGGATCATGAAATGGTGTGAAATGGAGCTGGTTTCAAGTTAATTATCAGCTCAAAATGTGTGTTGATGTCAGTTTGCTTAAAGGAGAAAGAAGTGTGACTCTTAGGCAATTTGAATAGCTTCTGCAAGAATAATCTTCTATGGAGTTTTCATACCAGTCCACTGTATGAAACTCACAATAGTAACACTATTTGAGTACCTCTGTTTTCATACTTGAATCCCAGTGCAGATAGGCTATCAATTTATGCTGGATGGTGGGGGGGAGGGGGGGCTGATCTGCAGTGGATCTCCTGCAGTCCTCTTTATTACCGGCCCTCTCTCTTGCCAAAACGATGATGTCATCCCAGTTGCCATGGCGTGCGGTCAGACGAGCAGAGACACGCCAGTCAGGAAAATGGGCCTCTTGTTTTGGAGGCTGAGCGCTGGTAGCCTTCTCCCCAGGGTAGGCTGGGCCGTCCTTTTGTTAATTTACCACCGGCTAATTTCATCTTTTTTGTTTTTGGTTCAGTTTGTTCACTGGCTTCTCCTACTCTCTCTGCTTAGTTTGTGTTGCCCTTTCAAGGGAGTGAACTTATTTCTTTTAAAGTTGTCAGTTAATTTTAGTGCTGGACGGAAGGGAAGGAAATCGCAGAATGTGCAGCCGTGATTCAGGAAGGTCTCTCCTGTAAAAGCAGCCTTTATATGAGCCCCATGCTTTGCACTGTTTTGATAGTGGTTTGCATTTTGTTATACCAATATTTACCAGACGCAGAATTCGCATTTTGCTAAACCAGCTTTATTTGTTTATTTTTTTTATTTTTTATACTAAATCTAAAATTTAGCTAAAGTGGAAAGTCCCCACCGAGAGTAGCTGCCAGTGGTAGTTTTCCTGTGTAACTCCCACTCAGTCCACACGTTGTGCATCTACTCAAAGCTGCTGGACTCAAATGCCAGCTTGTACAGATCGGGTGGAGCTGGAGGTGGCCCTCCTCAGTCTTGTGTGTGAATCTGCTCCCTGTTGGCGAAATGTAGGAATTGGCATACTGTAACTGTAGGGCAGTAGTGGCTTAGCTGTTCCTTGGTGTCTTGATAAGCGACCTAGTCTAATCTCATTGGGTGATTTTTATCAGACTTTATAGCTCTGTCTGGGGAGGCCTTTTATGAGGAGAACGGCATTAATCTTAGGCTGTAGTAAACCATGTTGCGTCATGGTTACTCTGTGAAAGGAGACCTTGCTGCGAATGTAATAAAGTTTCAAGTTACAGAGGCTAATCGGGGCTCTTCCATGACAAAGGCCTGGTGGTTGATGGCAGGAGTGTGTAAACTCATGGTAGCTGGTTAGAGTCCCGCCTGGAGCCATGTCGGTGTGTTCCTAAGCAAGGCAGCGGGCCTGAATTGCTTTAGGTTCGAAAATCCCTGTATAGAAGTAGGCGAGTCTAAACATAGCATGTCTGCATGAATGTGTTTGGAGTAATCTCAGCTCTGGAGTGTTGTGCAAGGACTCCCATGTGAAACCGAGTGCTGAATGGCTGTCCGACTTCTGCTTGCAGGTGAGGCGGCTCTGAGGGGCGACCCCAGGATGCAGCCGGTATCCATGTCGTCGGCCATCACCAACCACAGGACCGGGCCGCCTCCTATCAGCCCCAGCAAGAGGAAGCACAGCGGGGACCAAGTGGACAATGACATTGACTGCGACAATGAGCATGTGGCAAAGATGAGCCGGCTGTTTGTGGCGCAGCTGTAAGTGCGACGTGTAACTTCTGACTTTATTATATAACATATGCCCCAATATTGTGCTCTGTGCTGCCTGGGATAGGCTCAAGCCCCACCCCCACGACCCTGACCAGGATAAGTGGTTAGAATATAGATGGATTTTAGAAGGCTATATTTGCTAAATGACATGTGGGTCTATTGGACCCCTGGTTTCAAACCATGCTAATTTATCCAGTATAGCATGCAGAGTATGATGTTTACTGCTGAAGTTATGTTTCTACAGGGCTACAAAGAGATGTCCTTCTTGCATGCAGTGAGAAATAAATACCGTCATTTATTAGGTGTGTGTGCGTGTGTGTATGCCGGGGGTACTTCTGCTAAAGGCTTATCATGGTTTGGAGCAGTCTGCCGGTTGGCATGGAGCTACGGCCCAGAATTCCTTGCATTCCAGGCCTGTGATTGGAGCACATGGCACGTCTGAGGCAGCCGCTGCTGGGGCCCTCACGTTCCACGCATTCCTGCCTGCACGGAGTGACTTGTGTTCGATCATGGGACTGCAGACATGGCTATTTATCGTCAAATAACTCATGGCAGTGTCAGGCAGAGCCTGGCCTGGAATGTTTCATGACCTGCTGGGACTCGGGCGCCTAAGGGAGACTAGGGGACCCGGCCGGACACATTTCCTGGGGGGGGGGACATGGGATCCTTTTCAATCAAAATGGAAACTTCCCCCATAAAATGGACAGCCATCGTTTGTGAGTAGATAGCCCTGGGCCTTATTTATTGACAATGTTAAGTTTTATGTGTTGTTTTTTTTTTTTTTTTTTTGGTAAGGTGTAAACCTTATAATATATACATTTTAAATATAAACATTTTAAATATGCACTTCAAAGCTATTCGCAGAAAGGACTGTTTGGTCACATTCAGTTATAACTTTTAGCAGGGAACAGGGCAGTTGGAGGGGGTTCATTCCGTTTTTGGCATATGGTTTGTGGGAGGTGAGGGTCATGTGATTTTGAGTGGTGTGGGCCACGGGACAAAGAAAGTCCAAACAGGCATTTGGACCATGGCACGCATCTAGCCAAGCTTTGTCAGCACATGCATAAATATCATTTTCAAAAAAAGGTCATGATTATTCCTCCCCCCCACGTTCTTTCCATTGTGGTTTCTCCCACTGTCCCTACATCCCGTAAAAAGTCAAGAGAGCGCGTGGTGTCAGTGATCCCACTCAAAGGGGATGTGCCATACTGTCAACTTTTGCATTGTGGCGTGTGGTTTCGTAGCGCATTAATTTCTGAAGAAAATAAGTGGCCTTTGACAGCCACGTAAATGCAGTTTAAAAGTGGTTCATTGTACAGTCTACCATCCCCACTCGTGTGTAATCAGTGTCCAAATGTAAAAAAAAATGTAGGCTTTGGTAAGAACGGAAGCGGCTCTGGATATACGTGGTTAGTCTGCTTTCACTGAGGTCGCTAACAGTTCTTGCAACAATAGCAGTTCGCTGTAATTTGCAAGTTTTTTTTTTTTTTTTTAGGAGTAAATGAATAATGTATGTATTTTCTGACCTTGCGGTCCTATATAAAACAAAAGGAAATTAACCTTTATTTTAAAACCAAGCTCCTCTTAGAATAGTTGAGGACCTCTAGTTTAATTTCTTGAGCTAATCTTCCTAAGAAGCATGTGACTCTTCTAAATTGAAGTTTGCTGGTATGTTTCCCTTTTGTCCTTTTTTTTTTTTTAGCCCCCCTCCCCTTTGCCCACAATAGGTAACTGATATTGGATATCAGTAGTGGCTGTCGGAAGTTTGCCGTTTGTCGTAGGTAAACTCAGCTGCTCTTCAGATCCCGCTTCTCCTGATGAAGTTTAACCCCGGGACACTCAATATGTTTGCTCTGTGGAAAACTCCCCGAATCAGCTGTTAAATTCTTAGCCATCTCAGACCGGTGAAAGTAAAATCCATGGAAGCATTTAAATCATGTTGTATTCAGATGAACCCGATGCTGTGTGAGTGGACTGGTTTGGTTTAGCTTGCTCAGGCTTTTTTTTTTTTAATGTAGAGTAACAAAAGCCAAGTCTCTGGTTGCTCTGGGTGTTTTGTGCTCTTCTCGTCAGGCAGGGGCCATTTTCTCATTTTCACAGTTGAGCTGAAAACAAAAGCCTCCTTATCCTGTCGGCTCACTGCACGCTGGAAGCCTGCACTGGCCCGTCTCCCTGCAGCGCCCCCACCCCCGTC
>JAODLC010000133.1:6446487-6462163 GCA_026781145.1 Hippopotamyrus pictus
GGGGGGGGGAGGGCTTAGTTAGTATTCAGGGCCCATACGGGTCATGTGTTCCTCCCCATAGCAAGTGTTTCGATCCACCCTTGTGCCTCAGCGAGTCATGCTGAAATGGAAAGCTTCCAGACCCTTCCGCACCTTATCCGGGGCCCCTAATTTACTGCCTTTCCCTCAGGTCCCACCCTCCACCCTCCACCCTCTACCAGCCCCCGTCTCTGGCCGACACAAAGCCGGATCCATCCCACTGGAGGGACGCGACTTCACACCGTGGCTGAACATCTCCGTATCACAAACAAACCGACCCATGGCTGAGGTTCGGCCTGTGAACAGATGCAGAGATGGACCGAGAGGGATGGCTCCTCCAGGCTGTTTCCTTCTACACCGGATCCACACAAATACCAGCTAGAAAAACAAACGCTGCTCTCTCTAGGGTGTGGTAGCCTAGCAGGCTACAGCTGTGGTTTGTTGTTGCTCTGAATGGAGGGGTTGCTTGCCTTGACTTGGCTGGATTTTACCCCCCACCCCTCCCCCCTGTCTCGCTCTCTCCCAGTGACACATTTCCTGTCCTACATATCAAGCCAAGCACATCCAAAGTTATACTCCTCTGTATTCAATCCTCAGCTGAAACGTTCATGCTGAAAAGACACAATGCTTCTGACCTTCTTCATTCGACCCGGAATAAATAAAAAGAGAGGAAGGCCTAGATCTGTGTACATACATACATAGTGTGTCTATGGTTTCCAACAACCTGAGTGAGGAAATCACCGTTGCAACACATCTGCGCCAAGCTTGTGAACGGTTACGGTTCACAAATCAGCCTTTCGTCTCTTGTGGATGGATCTCCTAAACATAGCGAAACCCAGAGAGCTGATCAGGCACGTTGGTGGAGTATGGAAAGCATAAGTCACGTCCTACTGGCGGTCATTTTCCAAGTATAGAAATAGCTAAGACCACAGATTCCCTCCGTTGGCCCTTAAAATGAACAAAACATTCCTTTGGAGGAAAAAAAAAACTGGTAAAATAATTAACATAAGAATTTATATGAACATACAATCTTCAAATATCTTGCATGACTTCCTAAAACATTATGGCCTTCATCCCTATATGAAAACATTGATAAAGGTTAACACTGACTAACTATATATGATTCAAGGCAAAAAAATCAAGAACAGCTGCACTTGTTAGCTGCTTGCCACTCAATGGGTTTATGTGCATAATTACTCTGATCATTGTAATTCAGGTGAGAACTACTGAAATCTTACACCCAAGTGAAACGAAAACAATGGGGTTTTGTCAAGAGTAACGAAGGCTCACAATAACAGACGGAAAAGTAACGGGTAAAAGACAGCTTATTGATTTTGTAGAGTTTCATTGTTTTTAAGATACCCAAGGTGCTGTGATGAACAACGCTGGTTTATAAAACCAAACAGCCATTGACTTTCATGTTGTACAACCAGCTAGCTATCATAAGTGTATCCAGCCTATGCTGGGGGGGCGGGTTTTTAGGTTAGTCATATTATGACAGGTTGGCATCTTTATGCCCATCAAATTGTCACATTAGTATTTACTTTAAAGAAACCGCTGATTTAACTTACTTCAGACATGAATGATAATTACTGTGGCAACTGCCCAATGTCTATTTTTGGGGGCAGAGTAGGCTTCTTTGCTGTAACACGGAGAAGCACAATGACGTGCAGAGGAGTGAGTCAGAAGCTGACATGCTATAGATTTTTGGGTGTGAATTCAGACAAATTCTGATGCATCATGGGCAACAGGATTGCTTACTGAATGGTTGCACTCAATCCACTTAATCTGGAGGGCCTGTCTCGGTTTATTAAGGTATTTCACTGTAAAGTGGGGAGAAAAATTCACAAAAATGACAGCAAGTGAAATACTGAACAATAAGCTGCATTCAACAGTCAAGCCGGCGAAAATGAAAAGTGAAACTCACGGGACGGGGATAGGATGGGCAGACAGGACATCCGCCCCCCTGCCCCCGTGCCCCCTTTCCCACCAGGTGCAAAGAGAGAAGGTGCCAGAAGCCCCACTTGGCAGTAACGAGGTCGTCACCCTCCGGAAGGAAGGAACGCCCGGTCATCTTGGGACGTCCTGGTCAGGTTCAGGGAACAGGCCCGGCCACCCCGAGAGAATGAGCATAACCCTCCGGCACTAACGTGACATGTGACACAGTTGAGGACGCCTCAGGCCAAAGCCTCATCCTGAGAGTTACGCAACTGCAGAACCTTGGCGGTGGTTTCAAGTTTCAAAAGCAGCTATATAACTAGGAATACAAAAAAAACAAAAAAAAAAAAACAAAGGGAAGGTATGACAAACTGGGATACTAATTAAAAAAATCTCTTTGAAAACCAAGATTTGGTCACAGCTCCCTGATTTAGTCTGTAGTTCTTTTATAAATAAAATTAAATGAATGGATATGAAATGCCATGACGCATGTAAAGAGTGTAAGACACAAACACACACACGTCACCTCCTAGAGAATTAAGTACATGTGATTATTACTGTAGGTCGTGCATGTCCACATGATCTGCTATGCAAGTTCTCTTTCATACGAAACAGCTCACGACATGGCACCCAGCGTAGTGCACTCCCCCGGCTTGTGCTGGCTGGGATCAGCTCCAGCCCCCCCCTCCAACCCTAGAGTGGATAATCAGTTTGGAGATAGATTCATCCAGGAGGGCTAGGATCGGCAGAGTTCCCAGTCAGGTGCACAGAATGAGACTAAAAAGACAGCTGTTTAAGAATAAAGCATAAAAAAGCCTTCAAAAGCCGCCTGCAGGTAGAAACTTGCTCACTGCCCCCCACTCCGTGTTATGATTCAGGCTCTGGCTGCTTTGGCTGAGAAGGCGGCTGCGAACCAGCCACACCAACCACCCCCACCTTAACAAGCTGCTCCAGGCAAAAAAGAAAAAAAAAGAAAGAAAAAAGAATTATGATTACGAAATAAGTGAAACAGGCCAACAAATAGCAATTTAAAAACTTTTACGAAGGGGAATCCACAGAAAACAGAGTAATGGGGACTGTCAACCTTTATCGTGGAGGCTATAATTCACAGGCCTAGGTCCTAAACACAGGCTGACTGCACTGGCACGTCGATCTCATGGAGCTTTGGGTCAATTTAAAAAAAAAGAAGACATATTTTGTGGCAACTAACTACTGGGAGCGGAGAGTGACTCAGAGCGAGCAGCACCCTGGAGTTAGGAAATCGGCCTGACTCAAACGGCGGACACATCTGTCCCTGTGTCTCACTCCTCCAGCACCATACTAATCGAGCCTGTTACCACGTCGTGTACTTAACTTTGACAGTCTTCTGGCTGAATCAAACTGCCGCAGGGCCCTCAAATCCTAGGGGGAAACCTACCTGCGGTTGGGACAATGCGGAGCACAGCCCATGCACGTTTATGAGTCTGTTATAACTTGCCGAGTTGCTTGGATAACAAAACAAACGCGACGATAGGGCCATAATACTTAGACAACACTTGGTCACGAGTAATCCCAGTATTACTCTTAAATCACAATACATTTACGATAAGGTTCAACCAATGAGTCTGCATTTATGTGGTTCTACCCTTAATATCAAGGGGTGGTGAAATAAATTAACAATGAATAAATCACTCTGGTGACTTGCGGGGGCTATGTGGCTTAAGTGGTTTAGGAAGCTGTGCTTCTGATTGGTTCAAATCCCTAGGTCACTGAAGGGCCTCTGAGAAAGACCCTTAACTAACTGCTCACTGCATTTTAAGAAAAAAAATAAAAACAAAAGAATGTACATGACTTTGGATTACGGTGTCGGCTAAATAAGACATAGACAGCAGCTTCAGTAGCCAGCATTTTCTGGTGTCCAGGCATCTGGCATCACATTCTTTCCAAGTCTCTGAATTATCACGTTAGTCCACAGCAGTTAACCTAGCAAAAAAAGATTTTAAAATCATCATTGGCAGAGCGCAGCACACAAAAACCTGGGAACGGTGCCATCGGCCCGTTTCTGTGTGCTGGGCAAACAGACACCGGAGACGCGCAAACAGAGCAGCCACGCCATGGGGCGCCGCCCTTGGGGCTTCGGCCGTGAGCCGCGCCGTCGTGAAGGGGCGCCACAAACGCGCCTGGGGCCCCCGCCGCCACCCCGGCTCCGCCTCACACGTCACACTCCGCATCCCTTCCTTATTTATTAATTGCCGATCTTTTATTCGCAGCGGGTCATGGGCAGGACATGCGGAGGCGCCCCCACGGTGCGAGGATGAATAAAAGCTCCCTCGAAATGCTGGGCGCAAGTGCATGCGGGTACAACAATAGTCCTGAGCTGAAACCTAAAACCAAAACGTTTACCGTCCCGCTGCCGACGACTATGGGGATAAATCTTTTATGGCGCCACGGAGGGCTGCTGTGTATAGACCCCTGACAGCAGCAGCAAGGCAAGAAAAGCCCTGTGAGATCTCCGCCCGCAGCCCCGAGGCATGGCCTGACTGCACCTCCTCTGGCTTGCAGGGTCACTTTACCTCTCCATGCATTATTCAGGCCTTGATATTGTCTGGGGGGGGAGGGGGGGTGAGGACAGCCTTCATGTCCTTGTCAATTAAACGAAACAAAGTCAGACCTAAAATATAATAAATTTTTTATGAGAACCGCATAAGTGAATAAAAAAACAAAAAACTCCTCACCCATGCGCACACATGAGGGGGCATCATCCTAAACGTTGGCGAGCTGGTTCAGACGAGGGAGCTATTCTGAACATCACACATTCTAACTTTGAGGCAGCAGAGATGCCAGAGTCGTGTGTCACAGGCAATAAGGGACAGCTCAAATTAGGACCCCAGAGGTTATATACTCCCTGGCTGACGATGTCCGGAGGAAAAGGCAAACACACCAACCTGCAATCTGGATACAGATTTATCTGTGGGCTGAAACTTCTATTTCCTGTACTCTGTGCAGGCAACCACTCATAACAATCTGCTTCTGAACTTTTCAGGAGCGCTTTTAGGCCGAAGTGCATACAGCCCAATCCACAAACCCACAAAGACTTAGACTGAGGTCTGGAGGGGTTGCTCTGCCTCACAGTGCCTCACGCACCAGACCCATTTCTACTTCATGCTCTGATGGTACAGCTGGGGAAGGCAGAGGCACGGTTTGGGTCCGTTTGAGTCTAACCAGCCTCTTTCCCAAGTTTGCTGGAGAAGAGCCCAGAAGCTGGTCCAACCCCAGGCAAGATTCCAGAAGAACCCAGCCCAGAGGGGTACTAGAAAGCTTCGCTGGTAAAAACGCCCAAATATAGAATAGTATCATGAACCAAGGGCCCGTATGTTACACATAAGGCCTAAAGTCTATTGAAACAAGAGAGGGCAAAGCAACAACTTTTAATTTTAGGTGTGGTACTTTACTCTTGCTGCCCCCCTCTGGAAGTTATAGGATATAACTAAAAACACACAATCAACGAGGTGAACTGATGTGTACACACTGGGATGTTCTGTTAGGTGCCATTTACATAGACAAACATTTACATGTCCCAGCAACACATATCATTTCACAGGATGAGTAGAAATTGACACAAGCCTGTGACTATATTCCATGCTAATTTATTCATCGTCTCTCCTCTTCCTCCTGAGAGGGTAGGTGGGGGGAGGGGAAACGGGGGCTGCAGGGCACGCATCATATTTGCCGACCTGTCACATACAGCTCGAAGAAGGGAGCACTTGACGGGACCCATCACGAGCAGAGTGACGGAACGCGACATTAGAGCATTCCTGCCCATCGAGGCCAGACAACAGGGGTCTTATTAACGATAGGGACGGACCCCCGACAAGAGCGGAGAGAATCCTGCACGGGTCCCTACGTTAACAAGAGAGCCTTTGTGTCCGGGGGTCAAAAAATCTTTGTTGGCTATTCACCCACGGCCCGCCCAACAGATAGGGGACTCGGTTACCCAACTGCAGACGGAGATGCAAGAGAGAATGAGAGAGAGAGAGAGAGAGAGAGAGAGAGAGAGAGAGACATGTGCCAGAAAAGAGACAAAAATTCAAGGAAGGACACAAAGGAGAAAAGGATCCCATTAAAGTACCTGGTCAGAATAAACTGAAAAGCAGTACAAATATAAAGATGTTTTAGTACTTTAAATCCTAGATGTCATCTCACTGAGGGGGAACATTTCAACTGGGCTGCATGATGGGTTGGTGCTCCTGTAGGGGGGGCACCGCAGGGATAGGGGGAGTTCAACTCCACAGAGTGAGTGAGTCATGCTGTTAAGCAAATAGCGCGTTAAAAAGAAGGATGTGTTTATGTGGACAGAAAGGCCACATGGCCTGTAGATGAGGGGCCCACATGGGGGCTGACTGGGATGGGAGATCATTTCCAATGCGGGTCCGCCTGCGACCATCACCCAATTGCCAGTAAATGTGGAGTCCTGAAATCGGCTGTCACAAGACCTCTCTGCCCTATCTGGCATTAAACTTCCAAAGTCACCAGGCTGCGTCACTGTCACAAGACGGCCCTGTTGCATTGCACTCTGCAAGAAAGACCTTTTCAGAGTAGTACTCCATCATCCCTGTCGTCATCATCATCATCATCATCATCACTTACAGCAAGAGGCACTATGCAGACAGGGTCACAACCTTGAAGCAACAACCTGCATTTAATCATGTCCTCATCTGTCCCCAACAGCTCAATTCGACACCTCCATACAAGTCCGAACACAAGCTGATATGCACACTGGTCACTCTTACCTGGATGACTAGAACCTTCCGCTGGTGCTGGTACCGGCACCAGCACAGAGACAAGAGTGCTGACTTGGGATTTTCCCACAGTTCCAAAAAACCTCTCCCAGGTCACATCTGTCATGTGAGAGCTTCAATAAAGCTGTATACCAACCTCTGACTGTTGTCAGAAAACATTAAAATGTTCCAAAGTTTTAAAAATGAAACCCAGATGTGAGTCTTGGGGGCCAAGAAAGTAATAGAAAAAAGAAATTGATTTCCATTTGGTCCTAAGAGCGATTTTTCAAGAAATGAAATGTTGACAATAGGCCGGTTTAATGTGAACGTAACTATGAGCAAGGTTTTCTTACTCAAGTTCAACATCTCTTTCACTGTGCTTATAGTCTCTGGATGGCTCATAACATAACGCTACAAATGAATGATTACGTTTTCCAGTTCAACGGGTCATTTATTACAAAGATCAATGGCTACATGTATACGAATTTAAAATGTCGCCAGTCCAAACATCTGTCAGCCATTTTCTGATTTATGGTCCTGGTAAAGACTGAAACAGACCGTCCAAAACTGGTACAGTCTATAAATAAACACTCTGCCGGGAATGACTGACCCCTCTTGGCAGGAGTGGGTACTCAGCTCAGCAACATCTGGGAGTCTCCCCAAACCCATTGTTCCCACAGCAGTCCAGGTCAGTCTACTAGTCAGTCTAGATTCACAGAAAGAAAAAGAACATCCTACCATCTTATCATCACCTTAATTATTCAGTAAAATTATTCTATACAAACTAACCTGCCAGAACCTGCATTCCATATGGTTATACACTAGTCTTGTAACTTTGCCACTAGGTGGGTGCCAATCCAGGTGAAATCTTACCTCTGCCGCCTGCGTCTCCTGGTGCAGCAGGGTCAACCCCGTCAGGTCCTCAAGGAAGGAATGCGAAGAGTTGAAGACCTTGGACAGGAACGCAAAGCCTTCTCGCTCATAGTGATCCAGTACCTGTGGTCGGGGGGGTACTAATTACTAATTACTGTCGTTGTTTGGTTCTCTAAAGTCCATGATCACCATCGTCAGCCGCACATCAGATGCTGAACCTTTCAGTAGAAATCCATCACTCAAAAACCAGGTTTCTTTTAAGAGGACAGAACATGGTGTCCCACTGAGGACATTTTCAGTGTCAAAATCTCACCACAGACACCCTCCAAAAGAAAATGGCGACTGGACAGGCATGTACCTGTTTGGTGCGCAATTTCTGACCAACCCTATGACGGACACCACCGTGTACCCCGCAGGAGGGAACGGCATCAGGTTTAAACAAAAACAACAACAAACTGTGGCTTCACAACACTGACATGTTTCATTGAGTAAATTCTGGATCCAATACATCTACCCCAGGAAACACATCCCAGGTCGCTAAGCGGCATTCATAAGGCACTCCTGAGGTAGGTGCCATATACTAACCTTTGCCTAGCAACATGGAAACAGAAGCAGTGGAACCTTTACAAGATTTCATTATGTTTTCCAGACTCATATCCCATGATTCCAAGCTTTGACTGAGGCAGCCCATAAACCCCAGAAACGGCGTGACACAGGGGTGGGGTGGAGTGTGGGAGTGTTCACATCTGGTTTATATAAGCCCCGTGCGGCACGACGGGCCCTGTCCCCCCACTCCTCATAACCATCTCTCGCTAATTGTTTAGAGGAACTAGGTGGGCTTTTTTATTTTTTTATTCTTCTTGGCAGGAGATAATTTCACTTGCGCTTGAGTAGACGCTTTGAAGCTGCCGCGGGTACGACGGCAGACTGTTTGCAATACCAAATACTGTGCCGGTGAGCGGACTCAGAGGGAAACCGGTCACTATGAACCACTCCTGTCACAGGGGCGTTTTTGGAAGTGTCATGTCCCTCCCACCATAACTTATTCTAAAGAAATGCAGTTGTACTAGGAAGCCATTTTTATGTGCCAAAAGAAAACAAAACGGACAAAAAAGGAAAAGAAAAAAAAAACCCACAGACTATTCGGCCATGGGATGAACTGTTTGGTTTCCATGGTACCCACATCTCCCATTGTTGACAGGGGCTGAGGAAGCTTATTTCCGAAATACTATCCATTTTAAGAATACAAAATGAATATTCTGATAGATTTAAGTGGAATTTTGCATAAAATGCAGTTAAAGCAAACCCTTCTTATTTTAAGAAATAAAAAAATCAAGTTTTAACTACAATGAATTTTAAGGGAACAGTCTTTACTTACTGAACCACAATCTGTTTATCAGAAAGGAGGACAATTTTTACATAAGTAAAAATAGGATGCCACATAACAGAAGATGTTGTTCTTTGACCCAGTTATGTCTCTCCTGCAGATGGCTTTAGCAATATGGGTCTACGGCAGTATACGGAGAGCTTATTTTTATGAAGTGTGGGGGGAGATCTTATAATCAAACTTTAAACGCTAAGACCTTGCTGACTGAACTTGTTTTATGTGAAATTACAGGATCTGAAGAGTTATTTTGTTTTTATGTGCGAGTGAACACCCGGGGCTGGGATGGGGGGAGGTGAGCAGGCCGCTAGCTGGTCCACCCCCAGGCATACTCAGAGCAGCCCATATTTACGCAGGGAAACAGGGCTGTTCTGCTACGCTGGCTTCCAACAGATAGCAATAAAAGCTCGACTCATAGCCAAAACCGAAGAGTCTGAACTGCTCCCCTTGATGAGTGAGATATGGCCCTTTCAACACTAAAGCACCCCCATCAGATGGGGGGGTAGGGGTCACTTAGATGTGGGGGTTAATTACTTGCATGTTGACAATGACATCAACAACCAACCAGAGCATTATTGAGACCATATGGTCTCATAGTAAAATACACACTCCAACCCCCTCGTTTTCTGTTGGAGCGGGCTATGTTTGTATTCTTCATACTGTAAATGTCTTTCCGAAGAAGAACATTTTTCTGTATATTTACTTTTAAATAACCTGTAGGAAATTTGTAATCCAAATCGGGTATTTGGATAGGCATGATTTTTAATCATTGAGGCATTTTACTAGAGATCCAAGGGAGCAACATGAAACGATATGAGATATTTCCGAAAAGCTTTTTAAATGTCGGCAGTTTGGGTATAACTTACGACTGGCGAACAGGCAGTGCACTTGTCAAAAGCCAGACTGGCTGGAAGCACGTTGTCAAATCGCGACAAAAATCCTCGTATCTGTAAACAAGGAACATAAAATGGATTATCATCTTGAGATTTTCTTGAGCTTATGCTAAACAGCAAACGTGTCTTTGACTAGAGCGCCCCCTGATGTCTGCATCTATAGCTACAGTTATGAGGGAATGTTCTAGCCTTGGAAAGCAACATATTAAATATATATTTTACAGACATGCATGTGTGCGTGTGCGTGTGCGCACACACGCACACATTTTATTAATACAGTATATATATAGTATATAATAATATATATAGTATATATATAGTATATAATAATATATATATATATACACACACATATGCTATAAATTAATACACACACAATATATATATATAAAAATCAAGCTTACAAGTAGTGCAATCAAAGCATTTAAGTTTATTGTGGAAACAAATGTGTGTCATGTGATGCACCAGCACCCCATCCAAGATGTCTCCTAGATCGTGCTTTCAACACTGTGACCTCAGACAAGGTGGGGAGGGAAAATGGATCGCTGGATTTTAGAAAATCTATAAGATGAAATGCTTCTGGATCAAACATTGTTAGGAACCACATCATACTTTGAATCATAAGTAACCTTAAATAGAAGCTGGTTTATTAAAAAAAAATAAATAAATAAAAAGTTTTATTGATAATTACACATAAGACCAACCATAAATTCCAAGTATATAACCATCATTGATGTTAAAAGTTAAAAGACTACATTGTATATCTATGCAAAAACAAAGACAAGATTGACAGGCATATTGTATACCTAGGCCCACCCAAACAAAAAGCTGTTTTTTGTAATACATATGCTATTATTAGGTGCTTTCCCACCAAAGGAACTGGAACTTTTTGTTGCGTTCCCACTGCAGGAACGCTGTCAGATTGTACTTCCTTGGAGGCAGTGCTGGAACCCTTTTTTAG
Organism: Hippopotamyrus pictus; assembly: GCA_026781145.1. Classification (NCBI taxonomy): domain Eukaryota; kingdom Metazoa; phylum Chordata; class Actinopteri; order Osteoglossiformes; family Mormyridae; genus Hippopotamyrus; species Hippopotamyrus pictus. The sequence goes on from JAODLC010000133.1 coordinate 6,457,312, forward strand.
TTCCTGCTCCAGACTCAGTTCTTACGCTTACAGTGATAATATTGCTGATTGGTTGACCACAAGCCCTAGCGCTAACGTGTTTATGGAAAAGAGCTGAAAGTAGTGGAACAAAAGTTGAGCAAATGGAATATTTTTTCTACCTCAATTACGTTTAATGCATTAATGAACTGGTTTTTTGCTTGTCTCTCTATATATCTGCATCAGAAACATTTGGCCGATAACAGATATATATTTTTGCCTAACGCTTGAAACTTGCTAGCGTTTAATATCGGAATTACTTTACAGTACATTGAAGAGATTGATATACTGGCCATAATTTAATAATAAATTATAAACATCGTTCTCCCAATAACTACCAGATAATTAACACGATGACTAGTTCATCCATTGTTTTCGGGGGTGGCGGGGCAGTTTCATATGAAATTATGTGCAAAGTTTAACCCGAGCTTTTTGCATCTCCCATGCTTATTTAGCTTAAAGGTCACAATTCCTGTTGTATGGTGGGAAAACGACACACAAAAGCAGCCAGATGCTACAAATGTTTCCGGTCGAGAAAAGTCCAGGAACTAGGTTCCTAAACTTTGGAGGCAAAGCTAATGTTAGTGAATATTATTTTTTAATTTTGGATTAATAGGACTCCAGAAAGACATCAAGGGACAGCAAAGTTGGTTGTGAATTTTGTTGAGGTATGTCTAATATTTAAGGCTTATAATGCATGTGATGTTTCTTATGTTGTAATTTGATAGCGTTTTGGCTACAACGGGGTGCTCCTGTTTCATTGTTGTGGTGTGTTTGGAAAAACAGACTATCAGAGTGCAGATATGTATTCGGTAGCCGAAGGAGGCTGCCACTGAAGATCAATAAGTTTGCTAAAGAATTTAAATAATACTTTGCCATGTTAGAGTTTGATTTCGGAACTTTACAGTGCCTTTGGACTATGCAGTGCAGATTTATTGTATAACATCCCTTGGGTCTGTTGCTTGATACTTTATGCAGTCGCTGTGTGCAAAGCTGTTTTCATTGCCCCTAGATCTGCTATGGGTGCTTGTTCAGATTCTGAATATATTGTCTAGTAGTAACTGAACAGAGGGGATTGGTTTGATTTTTATGGCTGTTGAGGGATATCAATATGATGACACAGTAGGCCAATGTATAGCAGAACACTTTCCCTTCTGTATTGCACTGTAAGTGCTACTGAGCTATACTGGATTGTGTGGGCCACCAAATTTTATTCTGGTCCACCTGTTATTTCATTTCTGGCTACATCACTGATTACAAAGCTTCCGCTGGGTGTTCCTCAGTATGCGTACTTGATCATTCTCGGGTTCTCGTGTACGATTTTTATGACATCTTTCATTGCGAAAGACCAGTTCCAATACGCAAGAACAGAAGTGGGTAAAAATTCCTGGATATTCCATTTTGCTCCACCTTAAATATCTAGGATTTATCGGTTGCATCCTTGACAAACTAGACCAAGGGTAGCCAATCTTATCCGCAAAGGGCCGCTGTGTATGTGGGTTTTTGCTGCATCTCCCTAATTAGATTACTAATTAGTGGACTGATTGGCTGAAGAGTCCTCACACCTGGGTTTGAACAGCTGACCTACAGGTTATCCCAAAAACCTGCATACACACCGGCCCTTTGCAGGTAAGACTGGCTACCCCTGAACTAGACCAATCCTATGATTCACTGCAGCCCTAGTTCATTCTTGGGAGGCAAGTTAGCCAGACCGGTCTTGCCAAGACCACAAGTATGATCTTTGCGTTCTTGGTACTGAGATTCACCCCCAAATTCTCCACTTGCTGTTATGTCAATGACTATGAACAAGCACTCTTGGTACCTGGATGACTGGTCTGTTGTCGGTGATGCAGCTGTCAAACAAATGGTGCTGTATGTCACTGGCTAACAAGGTACAGTGCCAATCTCCCCGCAAAAAACGTTTTGCTGCTTCCTAATTCAAAATGCCTCAGCGAAATACTTCTTAGACGTGTAGCGGCAAAGGAAAGGAGTGAAATCTGTGTGTTAAATTCAACTTTACCCATTTACGAACAATTTTCACCTTAAACTGATCTCAGCTCTACTACATTATTTATGATTTTTATTTTGGTTCTTGTCAGTGCCCCTCACCCCCAGCATACCGTCCTTTTTGAAGAATGCTGGATTTAAGCGTCTTAAAGCCGCGGTAATCACCAAACATCGAGCCAGGTACTTCTCCTGGACAGATTCAGCAAACGCGTAGCTCCATAAACAGTTGTAAATCAGGTGGGTATTTGCGAGAAGCTGTGAATAATAGTGTCTGCAAAGCAAACAGGCCGCAAAAAGGAATGCAGTACGGACGCAGTCTTAACGCAAACGGCGTACACAGGTGGCCCGATGACAGAATAACGCAAACGGCGTACGGTATGATGAGGCTACTTCAAACAGCGAGAGCGGGCGGCGTTATAACGGCGATGCGCAAATGCCGTAAGCAGGCATCGAGATATATATATATATATATATGCCTGTGACCGATGCCCAGATACTGGTAGGATAATCAATATTAACATCCGTTTTCTCCAGACATATTGGATCAGGGTTTGCCATTTAAACCAATTTGACTGTCCTTGATGCTATTGTTTTTGTGTTGATTCTGGGTTGATTTTTTTTGCATCAAACACAAAAAAACGAGAATCGCGTGTATTACGTCATATACAAATACGCAGAAAAATCATTGCTCACAGAGTCCGCAGCAACGGCTCGGTGACTGAGTTCATTCACCATGGCTGTCATGTTTAACAGAGAAAACTGATGGAAGAGCAATATACATTACACAAAATACCGTCAGTTAACCATGCAGCCACATGAGGGCAGTACTGGTCCACTTGTTTTGGATGGAGAAAAAATCCTTCTGAATAAACTGCCATTTTGTCATAATCCCTTTCCTAATGTGCCCGTGCGTGTAAATGGAGGTGCAAGAGACATATAATGTACTCTTACGAAAGTGAGGTACATCTGCTCTTCCCAATAAATGGATTTGCTCCTGCATGCAGCAAACTCAAAGCTGTTACTTCACAGATTGAGTGTTCTCGCTATTTTTTAATTAATATTATTTTAAGACACATTTACGTTTACTTTATTTGGCAGAAAGCAATCGTCCAAACTGATGTACAAGCTACGTGGATAGCACATATTAAACAGACCTGGGGGAGGATAAAGTGCACGCCTAGCAAATTGCCAATGCCTAAATTGGCAAAAATATATTAGTTAGAGCCTCTGCTGCCTTAGAGCATATGGGAGAGATTTACCACATCATTTTGCTGTCCTTATCTTTAAACTCCAGGCCATGTTAGTGCATTCAGAGCAGCAGGACTGTGCTTTCAGCACGTTAGCCTAACAGCAGGGGGCGCCACCTCACTCATGGCACCTGGAGCGGCGCTTTAGGTGCAAAAACCCTGACCGGCTGTAGATCGGAGGCGCACCGCTGCGTGCCGCCACTCAAACATCGGGGGCACGGATGCATCCAGCTGTTATGAGGTGGCAGCTGAAGCCTGGTACGGACGGTGCCCCTGCCTATCATAAAGACTTGTTTCCAGGATGCTTCCACCATGATGCCCCTGAGCACCTTCAAGCACAAATGTTTAATAGACCAAATCACATGCTTGTAAGAATCCATACTAGTGACAGTCCTGTGTCCGGCATGGCACTTCATCGTCAATCAGAACTTCACCTTTGTTCCATAGAGGACTCGCCTTTATGCAGGGTTTATTAAGGAAAATGCTGTATTTTGAGGGGATATCAGTGAGATATTTCCCTCTGGAAGGAGGACAGGGGCCGACGGATTACTATTGATCGGCTGCCGGACTGACAGACCGTGAAAATGGGACTTTGCTCCTGGGTGATAACACCAAAACAAACAAAGCGATCGGGGTGGGGGCTACCCCAGAACCCGCACAGCCGGGGTAGGGGGTGGGGATTATCGAGCGGAGTCACACGTCGTCCCCCATGAAAGCCAGACAGGCGTCACGACCGAAACAGAGCACAGGCAGGGCAGGAAAAAGAGAATCATCACCGTGTCTGCATGCACAAGTCGGGGGAGGGGACAGGGGGGGGTCCGAGGTGTAATACGCAGCCCATCAACCTGGGGGGCATTTCTGAGATCGGTGCCTCCCATCCGGCTGGCTTCCTTCTTATCACTAGACTTGCGAGACTGTCAGAGAAGGTTATTAAAATTACACAAAGGCAGAGTTTTTATGATTTTTTTTTTTTTTTTTAACAGCCTTCGTTATTCAGTCAGCGAGACCCACTTCGATCGCGGTTCAGGGAAATCTATTAAAAGGCAGTACTGTAGTAAAATTTGTTTAGATCTGAGGAAAACAAGTTTGTTTTTGCGGTGATGCCTTTACAGAGGGGGTGGGGAGGAATTAAACCGATTATATAAGCGATCAGAGTGGATGGATGCATAAAACAGGAAGCGACTGCAGGGTAGGCTTGAGTCATGCCGGCGACATCATGCAACCCGAGTAGACAGCTGTAACACTCGCCTTTCAAAATCATGCATATTTCTATAGCAACCTGAAGGTTATGACGGCGGGGTGTGGGACGGGAGCGGAAGACAAATCGGGAGTATAGTAATGAAATAATCAGCAGCCGGCCGGGTGGAATTTGCATTGATTGGTGTGGTGGGGGAGGCGGGGGGGGGGCAGAGCTTCGAGATGACTGACCTGGTGAGGAACGAGGCCCAGGGAGGTGGGGGGCTCGTTCATCCGGTCGTCGCTGCTGCTGGCGATGGCGTAGCCCCTGGAGGTGAGAGAGAAGGCGACCGCGGTCACTTCCGATAAGGTGTGCTGTCAGCACCCCCAAGCCCACCCCCCCC
>JAODLC010000133.1:6469159-6496442 GCA_026781145.1 Hippopotamyrus pictus
GGTGACGGGGGGTTGCTCTCGGCGACAGCGTTTCCTTGGCAATATATCTCCTGGCCTGACAAATATCTGCCTGAGGGTGCTGAGGATATTTTTTTTTTTTTTATGAAAGTGAAGTGCTTTAGGAGAAAAGCCTCATTCATCAACGTCCAAGACCGAGAAGGCAAGAGTCTGAAAGAGGATCACAAAAATGCCACCAGTGACATTTTGAGAGCTAGGGGCCACGAAGGCGTCATTTCCGAACACCAAGGCACAGAGGATGAGCAAACTCCATTGTGGAATCGTCATGGGGACGAATATCTGAAACGCCACACTTACCACTCCGGGGAAGATCTTCTTCAGCCTCTCAACGGCAGCCTGGGCCTTGGCCTTCCCGCCCCCCAGGCAGTCCTCGAACTCGTACAGGGGCTGGCGCACTGGGTTCGAGTAGGAGATGGTGGCATTGTCCACGAAGGTGATGTGACGCACCCCCCACCCCTATGGATCGGTAAACAGATAGATAATCTCATTCCGTGCATCCAGAGCAAAGACGAAAAAGCAAGGATTTGCATTATTTATTAATTCGTTTGCTCTGAAGCAGAACTATGCAGGGGGGACGGGAGGGGGGAGGAATCTGCACATACATAATTAGATGTTTACACAGCATGAAAAATTGGCCTTTCTTCATGGCGTGAACATTTACTGAAGCGACTGGAGTATATCCCCACTGAGCATCTCCCCCACCCTCCCGAAACCGCTCCACACTGAGGGCCCCCCCCCGCCCCCCCATCCCGCTCACCATCAGGGTCCTCGCCACGTTGCAGCCCAGGGTGCCAGCTCCCAGCAGCAGACACTTGGTGGAAACCACCTTGTCCAGATCCAGGGAGGGCACGAGTCTCCAGCGCATTAGCTTCAGGTTAAGGTCCACGGACGACTCCGCCAGCCTGGCAGGAGAACAGGAGCGACGGACCACTGTGTTTTTATTTTTCCAGAACCATCTCCTAACAATCTGAAAATAAGTCTATTACCCAGCACAATACACATACACAGAATCGCTAATCCACCAGCATAATAAAGAAGAAATTAATCCATGACTACAGCTACATAGCAACAGCGATCAAACTAGTTCATTAATTTTCTGGTGACGGGCCGTTAGGTTTCTCCCAGAGAATGTTTGTCCAACATTCGTGTCTCTTTAAACAGTGTGGAGAAGGCAGACATGAGAATTGCCTTTTAGGGTCCATGCATTCACTGAGGTTGACCATCCTGGGTCCCATCGCCCCTCTCTGGTTCTTCTCCCAGCCGACAGTCTTGGGAACTCCTTTAGAAGACATTTGCGCAAATTACAAAAAAGCCAAATATTTTTTACGCTCTGCCATATTTATAGATTTAAGCATTGTTCTAGCAAGCAGGTATTCATCTGTTCTTCTGTTCATTCATAATCCATCCATCTGTTACACCACATCCATCCCTGCATCCAGCATCTATAACTTTTCATCCAGCTTGGCGTCACAGAGATCCTGAAGCATTTTCAGGAATCATGATGCATGAAGCTGGGGTCAATGACTCCCTAACTGCTATTTGGCAACAGTGTCCTCTGGGAACCCTGAAAAAATGGGCGAGGGGGAGTTTAAGATGATTTCAAGGGTCCCTCCCTAAAACATTTCGAACATAATTGGATTGGTCCGAGTTGGGGGCCCAATATAATATGCTTTCATGGGGCCCAGAATTCCCCCGTGGCACCATAGCAAACAGGGAGAACATATCATGCGGCGTGACGGCTCTGAAACAGAGACTGAAATCTCGTGTTGTGGTTCTGGAAGACAGAACCGCAATATCCACTCCCCCCCCCCCCCCACCCTGCTACCGCAGGTGCAGTTAGTTGAGCTCTTAATTACATTACTAATGTTACACAATTCATCTTTCATTTCACAATTAACACCATAACACATGTAAATCACAGAATTATTATTCTAAAGTTTGGGCAAGCTGTGTATTTTGTAAATATTACACATTACGCTTATTGACCAACTTTGTGTGTCACGACTATTTTGGGCCAATCATGATTGGGTGATCACGCCTACAGTAAAAGCTAGCCTTGTTTCATCAGCTGAAGATGGATAACACAGATGCAGACCTGCCTGGGCACATTCAAGTCAGCACTGTAAAGTCCAGTATTTCAGCTATTTTTACATAGATTTTACATAAAATAACTAACACGTTTTTAGTGTTCTTCCGTTTAGTGTTCCAAATTGTTGGCGATTAATAAACCGCAGAAATTTCAACCCTGTTTTTTTCTTATTGACCACTGCCCCAGCCCCCCCCCCCCCAAAAAAAACAAACAAACAAAAAAAGACAAGGCATGAACCAAACTCGGGCTCAGAAATTGAGGTCTGAACCGAACAATGGATTTGGAGAATCGTTATACCACTAATAACATCTGAAAAAACACTTTTTGGTAAGTGACTGTTTACTATAGATAGAAATTGCTCATTCTCCTCTGCCTACTGATAGTGTTTCACATCTAACGGACTGCGGAAAAGATGATTTTTATGAAGGCATCTATTTAATTAGCATTTATGTTTGTACTGACTAACATAAGTATTCCTGATGCTTGTTTGTACGGGTTATTTTATATTGCTAATTTTAACAACATCGGTAGCTAGATAACTAACATCACTGTAAATTGTGAATGTAAAGCGAGATTAGTATGTTATGCAAGTCCATTTAAAACGTTTAAACCATTCACTGACAGCTATGAAAAGGTAGATTTCCAATTTGTGGTGCTAAGGGTGTCTCTTTGCGTTGTTTATCTTGTAAAGTAATTTCTGAGAAAATGCATTTTTTTCCACTCCTGATATAATGAATTTTTGGAGATACATGTTTTTCATTGGACAGTGACGAAATACAGTTCACACAAACACAGAACCAGTGGTAGGAACTGAACTCCCAACCCTGGAGGTGAGAGGCCACAATGTTACCTACAATGCCTCACAATGCCAAAATGAGGCATAGCAATGGAGAGTGAAATTCAATGTAGCCCTAAATGCTAATCTTTGCTCTCAAAATACCTTTATAACGGAAAAAAGTCATCTTATCTGGAATCTTCATATAGAAGAGGGAAGAACGAGTCTATGTGTTGGATGAATAGACTTGATTAAATCACAAAGTGTAAAACAAAGACAGAATGAAAATGGCTTGCTATTTTATCAGGAGACCCATCAGGCAAACCTGATCAAAGTACCCATATTGTTTAAGCTCCATTAATGAGAAGCAATGAGGAGGTTCTTTGCTCACCTGCAGAGACAGACAGCTGAGGGAGCTTGACCTGAAAGATAATGCTGTGCTGAATGGAGCGCGAGCCCTGCAGGGTCCTGTCCCTGAAGCACAGAACCTCGACAGCATCCACAAGCTCTCCCCTGGGGTACGGGGGACAGTGGGTCAGGTTAACACTTTCAGAACCTACACGGAAATCAACAACTTCATCCAGGCGGAATTCCTCAGCCCGTCTACGGAAGCCATGTATTATCAAATCATCATTATCGTGAGCAAGAGCCCTGGTTTCCGGAATCAACCAGCAACGGGAGCCAAGGCGTCAAGAAGACATCCCAGCTTCGAGTGGAAGTAGCCGGAATGCACCCGGGACGTACTCATAGACGGCACATTTACCATTTGCAGGCCACCAGAGCGAGCAGATTCCTCAGGGGCCATCCAGGATGTTGGGAGAGAGTACAAGGATCATAAACTCCCACCGTCACCTAGAAGCCAATAACACACATTTATCTCAAAATTTTGACTGAACAAATGTTGAATTTATCACCTTCATGAAACCTCCATTCCAACCTCTCTCCAAGTTACCAAAAAAAAAACATTAGAACATAAACAGAGAAAGAAGCTGAAAAAATTCATCTGGCTTTAATATACCCATATTAAGCAAGACTGGCTACTTTGGTGTTTCTATTGCTAGAACGGTCATGTTTAAACATTAGGCAGGACTTCTCCATTATATCTAACCATTACCTTCTTCTGGTCTTTAAAGAAACTGCTCCAGTTTTTGAGTGGAGACATCAGTACTGCTTCCTCCGAGTATCTGACCAGAAAATAAGGGACCGCAGTACCTCCATTCTCTTGGCAGAGCCCATCGTAGGCACCTTGCAAAGCTTCAATCTGAAATGGGGGGGGGGGGGCAGATTGTGCAGGCAAAGACAAGAAACAGATGTTACTCTGAAGAGCAGATATGGAAATGGGGTGATTTGTGGGAGAAAAGTCAAAACATTTTTATTCCTGCAGGTTCAGTCACATGGGGACACAATAGACCCAAGTTATACAAAGACAGTAAGCAAAGTTAAGCGCCAAGAAAATGGCAAATTTCAGGTCCCATGTGTGCAACCAGAAAAGGTCTGGTACCATTTGGCATCGTTTCAGTGGAATTATGAAACAGTCCTGCAGTTTGGACTGATTTAAGGCCTACCCACTAATGCATAAAACATGCACTGATTATCATCTGGCGATCCAATGCCTCGGACACCTTTGCCATCCCATTCAATCTGTCTCCATTCCGTCCTACGTCAACGTGCTGCCAGCGTTTAGGCAGCGCCGCTGTGTCTGGCCTCATTCAGTAACATCGTTACTGCTGGATGCCAACTGAAGGCCTTCGAGGAGTCAGCCGGTTTAATACAATCTACCTTTTCACAATAGGCATGCGGGAGGAATTACCGTTGTTTACAAAATATTTGCCGGTTTCTCCGGGATGCATCTTAATGAAGCTTAAAATTAAGACTGTTGGTTCTTTGGTGCCTTTTGATCTCTCTGCCTCAAAACACCTGAAAAGTCTATAGTTTAAGTCGGAGTTGGGAATGGAGCCAAACTCCAATGCGGCCAGATGGTCTTAAAGGAAGGGCACCTTGAATTTTCGACCCTTCATGGTGGCCTCACTTAGCCTTTGGAGTTCACCCTATTCAGGGAACTCTTCAAGCAGAATAGAGTCACGCAACAAGGTTTTCATTTTTGGTTTAATATGTACAATGGATATTTCAGGTCACAGCTATCAGTTCAACCACTACTGCCCTAAACCTGGAAGATTCAGGACAGACGTCCGACAGTGTAAACTCAAAAAGTATCAGACATCTTGAGATACCAATGTCTCATGAAATTGTTTTATCTTCGGGGGGAAAAATAAAACTGCACACCCGGAGATGCAGCACTTGTGGAATGAGCGCACGAAGGCCCCAGGGAGCCATTCATCTGGATGGTGCTGAATCCACTCTCCAAAAAGTACAAATCCAGACCGTGATTTAGCTTCAACCAACCAGTGGAGTACTCTGTAACTGTGACTCTTTATGCGCCACTGGTTGGTTGAAGCTAAATCACAGTCTGGACTTCTACTTTCTGGACCTGAATTTTCCACCTCTGCTCACGACACAGCCGGCCGGGTTTTAAGGGAGATCCGTGCTTTTGGCTTGTAGTACAGCACCCAGTTGTGATAACAGTTGATACTCATAGCCCACATCTTACTTTTAGCTCTGCGTCACACTCTAAAGTAACGCAAACACATTAAGGTTTGAAGAACATCACCCACCCATCAGTAATTTTCCCATTTTATGCCTAAAATGTCACTCCACCCAATCACGGATACTATGTTTCCACCGAGTGGAGTCCAAGCCAGCCAAGCAAGGCAACAAGGCCCAGGTTCTGATCCATTATCCTAGAAGCTAACTGAAGCAAATCTTACATAGGTCTACAACATTTAATGTTCTAAAGCCTTCCAGAATCTGGTTCAAAAGCTAAGAAGTCAGAGGAGCCTGACAGAGCTTAGACAAAGCTTAAAATCAGGTATATTAAATGCTACAGTTCTAACTCCGGAAATCTTTAGAGACTGAGACTGAAGACTAATCGGCATTGGCTAGGATAATGCAAAACTGTACTATGCAGAGTATATGGTGAATTCATTGGCAAAGTTCTAAAGAAACAAGTAACCTGGTATCTCAACTGTGTTTTGAACCACAAAACAGATTTAGGCCTATTGTGAGCCTGATGAAATCTTCCTAAGGAGAGTTAATGAGGACAATGCTTGGCTCGTTTGGATAAATAAGACATGATGTTTCATCTTAGCTTATAACACTGGGCGCCAGATATTCTGAGATAGGAAAAGGACCAGAGGGTTAACATTAGCCAGTCTCACTAAGCAGTCACATCCTATATAGTCTTTACTGCCTTCATATTTTTTTTGTTTGCTCCCTGTATGTGATCACAGCTTTATGGGACGAATGACAAACGGATACTGATACAACTCGAGCCATCCGCCCAACAATGACAGTGCATCCGCCGCAATTACGGTCAAAACATCGGCAGCAGACTTAACGAACCTGCTTGGAGGAGAACCTTTCCTCCAGGGCGACAGGAGGCTGATGAAAGGGGACGGGCTCGGGGAAGCAGAGGGCCGGGAAGCAGAACCAGTAAAAATAGCGATACTTCTTCAGATCCTGCGTGGAGACAGACCGCCGCGAGAGTAGTGAGGCAGGGTTCACCCCGCACCTTCAGGTGAAATCTCACACCAGAAACACTTACTGCAAAAGTCAACAGGATGAATTTACACAGGACAGATGGATCCTCTACACAGCTGCCGGACTGTATCGCTTCCCAGATCTGTGAAAGAGAAGCAGCCCCTTTAATCAGCGAATAAAGACGGTTAATAAAACAATGGAAATCGCATGTCATGTTACCAAGAAAAATGAGCGGCGATTATGCAAGACCAGCATTTAAATGAATGATACGGGCAGCTTGCTCTCCCAAATGCTCAATGCACATACCTCTTTTGCAGTGCTTTCCAAGAGGGCTTTCTTATCACATGACTTAAAAGCTTCTAATGTGTTGGTGTTGTACAGAGTCCCGAAAGCTGGACAGCATCTGGCAGGAGTCTGGCCATTTCTAAACAATCGGCGAAAGGGATTCAGGACAGAAAAGGGGGTATGAGCCATAGGCTGCAAGTTCACCTGTGACAGAGAGCTGATAATCTGGGTACAGAGATTAATAAAAGACAAGCCTGCAGACGGGATACGAGGTGGGGAATATCCACACTACACCTGCTAGCAGCTTTGAACTTCGGACAGAATAGTTATGCATTAGCAAAGAGCATTTTAGCACAAGATTTATTGACCCCCAAAAAACAATATGTAGTAGCTTTACAGAACGATTTCAGTCAACAGTACACAAAACAAAAACACAGGCTTAAGAGAAACACCCAAAGCTTCATTTTATTATACGGCTCCTTGAAGCTGTGCTGCATTGGTGACTTTGAATTAATAGTGTTAAACAAATATTTTTTGGTAACATAAATTCCCTGAGACTCTAACCAGATTAAGTGATTGGAAGATGGACGGACAGAATACTGATGAAATTCATTAATCTAGTCAAAACCAGGGGTGCTGTTAGAGATTTTGGGCCCCATGAAAGCCGATCACACTGGACCCCCAACCCAGACCAGTCCAATTATTTTCCAATTTATTTAGGGCCCCTGTCACTGGGAATCATCCTAACGCCCCCTACAGGGCGAATGAGGGAGCACTGAGGAACCTGGATTCCTGATCAAAAACTACACTGCTTCTCCGCTTCGGGGAAGATGCCATTACAAATAACAGGAGAGACGGGGCTGTGAGACATAGCCGTGGCTGCTAGCTCTGAACTGCGGTCACTACTGTCATTTTTTAGAGGCACCTTCTGCGGGTGAGCCTCTCAAGGCGATCTCACGCGCAGTGCGGCAACACCAAGGACATCTACTGTGTGGCTTTCATTTGCGGCGGCAGCAAGCGGATCTCTCTCAGACGTCCAGATGGCATGATGACCGCGAGGAGGACAGCGTGGCAGGGATGCAGCGCTTTACTGGACATGTGCTTAATGACGGCGATCGAAGGGAAGTGCAGAGACCGCTTAACGAGCATGATGGTGATCGCAATAAAATGCAGGCTCTCTTCAAAAAGAATTATTAATATAGTAATAATAAGAATAATCATACCATAGATCTACAGTGACTGTATTAAAATTGTAGGTTAAAAACCAAATAACATTTTGATCTCATAATCAATCTCAGGCTAAACGAGCTTCAAACTAAGAGTATTCGCCACAAACGCTCATTTTCTTTATTGCAATAAAGCATGAGTTACGTATGAGATCAGCTGCATGTGTTAAGTTAAGCATATTTAGACCCATATAAAAGAATAGACTATGAAGACAAGCCCTTGTTTTGGTCCAAATTTAAAGGATCTGATATTTTAGCTGAAACGTGATTATCGCACTTAAATTTATCCAAGTAAAAGACACTATACCTCTTGGCTTAGAATTGGTTTAACAAATTCAGTTACTTTAGGTACTCCAACGCAATCAAGCTTTAAATACAATAACGTTCCATATAATAGACTTTCCCCTTTGGTCTTCCTCTTCCAGCTACATTTTTTTTGCTTGAGAGTAAGTAACACACACTAGACCCTCATAAAAAGTGAATTCCATCCATCCATCTTATAACCGCTCACCCAGTATGTGTACAGTTCCAGCTGGTTATAAAGCAGATCCTGATATATGCATAAAGAAACACTTACACATCGAATGCACTGAACTCCAGAGTCAGGCGAGTAGGAAGGCCGACAGGATCACCTAAAACAAAACAAGCATTCTGGCACTTTGTCTCTCCATTGAATTGCTTTCTGGATTCTTCGTATGCGTACTGTACATCTCTCACTCCAGTTCTGACGTTACGGGTCATTCATCAGAAACCCAGCCTAGCCACACCTATGCCCAGTTGGCTGCTTGACAGCAGTATGCTTATGATGCAATCTGCTACACTTGTGTGTCCATTTAAATAAAGGAATCAGCTATATCAAATTGTAAAAGTAATTCCAGAGTCTAGATGTCACCGAGGGCCAGTTTGACCACTTCTGCTATAATTCACCCTAAAGTCAACTCAACACGTTGTTCCAACAAGCCTGAAGAGGACTGAGAACAGCAGTCATCTCCTTACCATTGTAATAATAGCCCCTGATTTCTCTGGGACTCTCGTCCAGACGGTAGTCGTCGAGTTTCCGTTGGGTGAGCTGATGCCAGAAGCCGGCTTCCAGGGCACTGCAGAAAGGGGCGAACTGCAGCTTCTGTCCGGCAGATTCCGCGCCGGAGGGTTCAGCGGCCATGACAGCTCTCAGACCTGCTCCCCCGCGGTAAGATCTGTGGAGACGGAGCCTCAATAAGACAGACCCCTTCCGGCAAGGTGAAAGCCACACTTACCCACCTTCTGTTACACGTCTCTGCTGCGAATGATGAGCAGTTTTGGTCGAGCTAAAACATACCCAGCTGGTATCAGCTGGTGATTTAAGGATGGGGCTTAAAATGTGCATACTGCTTTATGAACAGCTGCAACTAGTACTATAAAATGCCAATATCTCATCATCTTTATTTACAAAAACATCAGCATGATATGTAGTTTATTTACGATGCTGCAAGTGAAAGCTTAATTACACCTCCCACCAAAAGGCTTGTTTTGACTTCTTCAGCCCAGATAAACTATAACTGTTTCCCAGAAGGCTCCTGTGGACCCTCTCCCACATCAGAATGTAGAAGCCGTAAAATGCAGAAGGCGTGTGCAGTATGAAGCTGGTCACTGTGCATGATATTTTACGCTTGAGATAAAACGTTCTTAGCAAAATACATTCTGCTCAAGGAAACCGCACATTCAATAAAACTATTTCTGCACAGATTAACCTAGCATTGCTTTTATGTTCAGATTGCCTTTTACAGAAATATCTTATGACGCTCCTGTCTGCAAATGCAGTAAAGACAATAGCAGATAATCTGAAATGATGTGGGCAGCTAATTTGTCAGGAAAGGATTTGAGGGCAAACTTAACCTCACACCTTATCAGGTAATATATCACCACACTGTTAAAAAAACATGACAATACCAATGATGTGTCGCTTTTAAACCCCCCTACTCTCTTCAGGTCTATATAGAAAGTGCAAAAATGAACAGCTGCATTTCATTGGTTGAGAAATTCCCAGGATCATGTGAGAAGCAGAAAATAAAATGCCTTCTCGAGATACACTTATAGAAAATCATTCATGTTTTCCCAAATCTGTCTATGTATTACGATTATACACATTTCCTTGTGTTCTCTGCTGCTCTTCTATTTAATTTCCATGTTTACATTCAGGTGCAAACAGCACTAATATTTCATATAATTTTGCACAGTTCTTTGAAGTGGCTGTTCTGATTGATTGCGTTCCTGCTATTTACTTGTACTTCATTGGCTGATTGAAATGCAAATGTGCTCTGGGCCAGTAAGGGCATGCTTCATGATGGTATTTCAATCCCAGTATGACCTCGCTATTTTAAACTGCTCCACTGAAGCACCGACACTCTGTATATAAACGCATAAAGTCCTAAGCTGCTGGGTGAATGCATTTAAGGACCAATATGCCTAAGGAAAATCAGTCATGTTTAAACCATAAGAAAAACATTGGATACAATTTTACAATAAGATCAAAACAACCCAAAAATCAACCACTCTCTTCAAAATAAAAGCTGCAAAATATGGAAGGTCAGACGTACAAATAAATTATCCTAACAGCATCAAAGGCACCAAGAATTTGTCTCAATAAGCATGGCATTCCATTTCACTTAGAGGGTACAAGACAAATTTAGCCAGTACAGAAAAGAAAACAGTAATGCCAAAATTTTATGAACAAGTTTACTTTCATGTTGAAGAAAAACAAATTAAACCAAACTCAAATGGAGACTTCTCATATGAATATGAACATGTAGATTTGACATCCAAACTCATAACAAAAAAAAACAAAAAACAAATAATGTAATTATTGCGAGAAGCACCAAGGCATTTGAGAGAAATGTCCCTGTAATCCACACAAACAAAATTCTGAAAGGCTTTGAACATTCACAATGGGTCACCTGCAACAAATGCACACATTTAACATACATCAAGGTGATAGCTACTGGCACACTGACATGGGTTTGTCGGAACAGTGTCAGTTAATCTGGCATGAAAAACCAAATCATTATTACCGTACCAAATTACCACACCTCCTATTAATTTGCAATTCGACTGTCATAAACATTACTGTAGTGGCTATTTTACAACAGTAGAGGCTCCAGGCTGAGGTCTACCCCTGCCTTGTACCCTGTGCTGCCTGACACAAGCTCCAGGCTGACGTCTACCCCTGCCTTGTACCCTGTGCTGCCTGACACAGGCTCCAGGTTGAGGTCTATCCCTGCCTTGTACCCTGTGCTGCCTGACACAGGCTCCAGGCTGAGGTCTACCCCTGCCTTGTACCCTGTGCTGCCTGACACAGGCTCCAGGCTGACGTCTACCCCTGCCTTGTACCCTATGCTGCCTGACACAGGCTCCAGGTTGCCCACGACCCTGTATTGGGCAAGCGGCTGGAAGGAGGAGATGCGATACAGCACCCTCCATAATTATTGGCACCCCTTGTAAAGATTTGTAAAAAGGGTTAGAAAAAAATCTACCTTTTGGCGAAGAAGCTTCATCTCACACTGGAAAAAATGAGAAAAATCCAACCTTTCTCTGAAATAAATGTATTTGAAGAAAGAACAAATCCTTCATTAAGAAGAAGTGTTTACATTCCAAGTTGTGACAGATGTGTGTTTGTAAAGATTTAATTAAACATTATGTTTATGTTTACCTATATAAAGGACAAACACATCGGATGTTTATTGCTTCTGGTCAATTATTTCTAACCTTAACATACTGATGCCACTGTAATTATTTTTGCTGTGCGTGCAGCATAAGGCCCCTGAATACATAACAACTCTTGAAAGTTTTTAAAGTACTTAGCATTCAGCAAACCACATAGGTTATAGTTTGTGCTGAAGATGCCTATCACATGACATGTCATCTAAACATCATCTGGTGGCTTAAAACACGCAGAAGCCAGGCGGCAGCAACCTGCAGTGCCCAATAAGTGCATTTCCTACAGTTTCAGCTTAAAGCAAAGAAAAAAGGAGTTTGTCCATGGCAGCGTGTGGCTCAGTGGGCTAAGCCGTGTGCCTGTAATCACAAGGTCGCTGGTTCAAGCCCAGCTTCAGCACGTCTGCAGGTCCTTGAGCAAGGCCCTTAACCCCCAGCTCCCTGGGCGCCCCAACAGGTGGCTGCCCTTCGCGGACAGCTTGCTTTACAATGAGCAAGTTGAGGGAGGCGTAAAAATAATTTCCCCATGGGGATTAATAAAGTATTTTTTTGACTAAATTTCCTGGAGGAACCTTCCCGAGGGATTAATAAAGTACTATCTATCTATCTATCTATGAGCCATTATCCATGTGAGAAGTTGTAAATCTCACAGGTACTACCATAGATATACAGTACACATCATGTACTGCATATGTTATGTACTGGTTGTTTCATAATAGCAAAAGCATAATATTTAACAAGAACGACAATAGTATTTTAACTGTTTTTCAACCTATGTGTAATAAACCTACATCACGCATAATGACATATCATTGAAAGTGGTGCACCTTTTCCCACAGAGATTCTACTGGATATATTAATACAGAACCTATCTGAAGCCCCCCCCCCCCAGTCCATCTGACCATTCCACCCAAAGAAAAAGTGTCTGGGTAACCTTGGGCCACATCGAAATGTCAATTCAATGCTGCAATCACAAGACGCGCAAACAGAATCACAAAGGTGCCTTGAGGTGTCGCGTCCTCCAGATTTTTTAAGGACTCTGCTCAAAAAGGTATCAGATTGGCTGCTCAGGGTTACAACAAGCAGAGCTGAGAAATGACAGCTCTGGGGCAAAGAGATGGCTTAGATAAACAGCTCTGAATTTATCACAGTGAGCAGCAAAGTACCAATTTCGATCTCTCATTCCGCAAAATCATTTTCTTTCACACTGCTTGACTGTTCCACCTGACGAGATAATACTGCATAGTTTTAAGTGTCACGAGTTCACCATGCAAAAATGCTCTTATTTCATAAATGGTATTAATACCGTTTTATTACATAACCATCAAGGCTATGTGTTTCACATAAGTTCCCCAACACTTAAACTGAATACTTGATATCGAGTTATCATATAATTGCCTGTATGATAATACACTACAAAGCAAGTTTCAAAGCCAAAACTGAACTTAGACTAATTGAACAGAACTTACTGGGTGGCTAAAAGATATCACCTGGTATGTAGTAAACATTTTATATTTTAGCACATAAATGCTTTTATAGTCCTATACCATATATTACCAATGGAGAGTAAAACTAGACTGTAACCTACATAGGGATGCAAAATTTTGGGAATTTTCCAGTTAATTCCCCATATATTCCCACTAATTCCCATGCAAAGTTTCCAACTTGGAATATTTCCAAAATTCCCCAGCTAAACCTCCCATGGGATGGAAACTTCCCGGAAACTTTTCACCCCTTTACAACCCTAAACCTACAACAGAAAATTCTGGGGAAGTGGAGTTTTCTCTCTGCCATAAACAAAGCACAGAATGACAGAAATTTCCTAATACTACACAGAGATTACACATGGAACACTGTAGACTAAACACACAATAGAGAAAACATGCAAAGAGACAGGGAAGAACATTTTATATCCAGAATTTATCTTTGCAGGTTTATGCATTAGTCTCTTTAAACATTTCTGGCTCTTTACGCATAGTTTATGTACCAGGTTTTTGTGCAAAATGTTGTAAAACACAAAATCTGCTTATTTCTGGCCACCCTTTGCAGTGCATATATTAAATGTTGTGAAATTCCCATAGCGACCACCCAGCCTCTTAAAGAAGATACTCGTCACCATGGCACACATAAGTACTTGATACTGTATACACTTCACAGACACGTTCCAGTATTTGCTGCAGAAGTGCAGTGAACTAACAGAGATGGAATACTAACTCAGCCTCCCAGATTCCAGCATCAAGCCTATAACCCATTGTAGAGAAGCTGATATCCTATTATATTTAAGTATTAGTTTATAGTCACTACACTTCCACTCCGTTGTACTGCTGCTGTATTACTTACTTTCATCACACTGCACTATATATCTCAAAGGAAGCTGGTCCATTAAATGAGGTAGTACTGGGTCTGTTATAATATTGTAACATATTTTTTATCTCCTCATTTTTTTTTTTAGTCACCAGTCACCACTGATGTATATAAACCCTTGTGTCCTGATATAAGCGTCAGATAAATGAGTAAAATGTAAAAAGTAATTATTTTGCCAGAGCAGCACTGGATGGATGGATGGATGGATGGATGGATGGATGGATGGAAGGATAGATAGATAGATAGATAGATAGATAGATAGATAGATAGATAGAAGTTTATTAATCCCTCAGGAAGGTTCCTCCGGGAAATTTTGTTATACACAGAAATTTACAATACACAGCATTAAGCATCTCTCTTCATCTCTCTCCTCACCGTTGCTGAGAAACATAGACTAAAACTCATGACTCCGTCTATGAATATTCATGCAGGTATGGGCAGCCCATGTTAATGATCAGACAGTGTAAAAATACTGTGATGGGGTGGAACGGGGGAATTAAATTTCTACCTACTCACTGATGTTATACGTGTATGAAAGTCCAACACGTCAGATCTCATGCATGTAGAAACTGATTTGGTTGCATGTTTATTAGAAAATATAGCACTGCATAAGATATTAGGCAAGACGAGTATTTTTGGTAAAAATAACTCCACATAAAACATAAAAATATTACCTATTATTCTGGTAAATTTTGACTTAAATAAAAGGTAGTGCTCAAATTTCATCAACTAATTTAAGAGAACAGAAATAATGAGATGCAATGATCAAGTCCTCTAACTTGATTTTCTAAAATGCATTAAGAGTTATTGAGATGCTGCGAAATTTAACATTGGGACTGAGAAAGTGGTTTTGAAGAGAGAACTACAATTGTACAATCTCTCAAGCAGGGATCTGAGCATGTCAGGCGACATAATTCGATAGTCGACAGACTGTAATGCATGACGTTTGGACAAATTGCGTTATGTTTATTGCAACTGGATAATTTTGAAATAAAAAGCAACAATCAAGTGGCCCTTAAACATCATGCTAAAAGGCCAGGCATTTATTCGGAAATTGCACAATTGACTTGGACACGTAACCAGAAAATAAAGCCAGGGACGTGGAGCTATGAAGACCGTACTCTCCATCCGTTCCCCAAACGGACTGTTTCCCCTTTTCCCTGAGCCTGTCTCTAGGTACTGAATGATTCCAAAACACGCCACTCGTCAATCATTTTTTTCCTCAAAACCTCACAAAATGACAGTCAGATCTAACAAAAATGCTTCAACCAGGCGATATCATCGGTCTAGATTTACACAATAATTGAATAAAGAATAGAAATAGAGAAGCTCAGTCAAACAGCTGCTGAACTAATACAGAAATATGCAATGAGCTAGCGACCTATCCCCAAATAACATTTTAATCAACTCAAAACTGCTGCATAAATTAACAAGACGACCAAAGCGTTATAACAGGTACTGGCGCTCGACAAAACAAGCGACGATACAAGAAAGCAGCAGAAAGCAAAACTTGGAGAATTTTCATATACATGTGTGAGAAAAACACTCACCAAAGGCGCACTTCCTCATCCGGTGTATGACGCAATTACGTCAAGACTGACGTCAGACGCACGATGCGTGCCGTTTAGAAACATGTCGCGTACGCGAGTAATGTACCACTGAAATGGAAACTGGATTCTCTCGATGGATGGTGACAGTTGCGAAATAATCACCTTTTAAAATTTTCATCTAGGCTAGACGTAAATAGACATTTTAGGGCGATTACGGTGCCTTCACCATGGTATAAAAGACGACGAACCAAAATAGAAGCAAAAATAAACAAACGGCGAGGCAGGAGAAAACTGACAGCAATCTATAAGCACCATTCCTCTTCATTTCTAAAGCGGGGCGTGAAAGCAGGCGCTGATAAACAACCCGCCGAGGGGGGTAACAAGTCGAATTAGCCACCTAACAAGCACACATTTAAAACCTAATGCTATTTGTAACTCTGTACGGTCGCTGTTGTTCCTTGGTATATCCCGATAGTTGGGCGATGTGGATTTTCCAGTCTGCCTGTATTTCACACGCACCGCCTCATGCGCCCCGGCCTCTGAAGGGGCGTTCGAACAAGTGATGGCGGCTCAGCTTTAATTAAAAGGCGCATCGTGCGTTTGTACAACGACAAAAACTCAACCTCCAATACATCCTGAAGGCGAAAACATGTTATTTTCCTTGTCAAGTCTTGCTGCATGTTTCTTTTCAAGTTTGAATACGCGTATCACTATTCGGCGCAGTATATAATATGCATTTTTTCCTAATTTGTTCCGGTAATTTGATTTACAACAATATAATTAACACGGTTATACTGTATTACCTATAACATTTACACTTGTATGACTTTGAGTAGAACGTTGATTAAAGTTTACCAGATTCATCGAAGCTTTTAGAAACCAATCTGTGGCGTAAATTGACTTTGGCAAAAATATTATAAAATTGTTTTAAGTTGTAACTAACAATATCCCAAGTAAGCCTCAATGGAGTGATAATGTGTTAAAAGAAAAAGGTGGTATAATGTGTTTGTTGAACCTTAACAGAAGGACAGTGGTCCTGGAAAGATAAGATTTCATCTCACACCTGCCTTTTGTAAATGTTTGCCTTGGAAAGTTGTCAATATTTCACATTTTTTTGAAAAATATGAACTAATATGAACTTTATGTGCATATGTCATTTTACCCTCTGTCAGAGAAAACATTCCGTTTTGTGATTTATAACTTCCAGTCTTCAATTATTCATCAAACTTGTATAGCTGGATTTAATGACAGAGTTGACAAAAGAATGATGGTTTTATGAAAATAAAGGAAATGACAGGCACTTATTGTGCAAGCGTAAATCATTAGATTCCCTGAAGTAAAGAATGCAGTAATAGCCAAGGGAATAGCATGTGCTCAGAGAGTATGTTATGTATGTTTTAATCTTCATGTTACACTTAATAGGTAATGATGGCAGTTTTAGGTGCTTTTCTTATATATGTTCTGTGTACATTAGTATGCATCTCTGTTAAGGTTTGCATATTCAAAAATGCAAACATGCGAAACAGATTTCAAGAAGCTTGTTACCCATGAGCTCTGCCTTTTGCCATCATAATTAGGTCTTGTGCTTATTTTACTTAAGATACATAAGCAGTTGATGTCAGTTCCTTTATGCTTACTTTTGACTCATGCTCTTTCTCCATCATGTGTCAGATAAATTTCCCTCTTTTATTACCAAACAAGGATTTAGTTCTTAGTTCTCCAGCTGGGATGTTTTCCCCTCTGGATTTGTTATCATGTTTAGACCTTTATCTCAAGTGGCATTTAGAAGTTCAACAGTTCACCACAGTTTAAAAAAAATGTGCAAAATAACAGGTCTTTTTTCACTGGACCTCAGCAGTAAATTATAATAATGTTTTGTATAACAAATGATGCTCCACTTACAGGGAACAATATTTGCTCATTAATAACATTCATGACACCCATAAAGATTATATGCAAAACTAAGTGTTATTGCTATAGCACTGGAAAACTATTTTTAAAATCTTTATAAGCACACAAGTAAATTATTTTTAAAAGATATAGTTTTGACTTCAATGGATTTCCAAATGAATAGCTGAGAATACACATCCATCCATCTTTGCCACAATACATGTCTAATACTTGTGAATGACAATATTAGCACAGTATAAAGAAATTACTTAATTTATAAATAGTATATTAAGATGATCTTTATTATAATTAACAATATGCTCTGTGTCCTAAAGAGTGTCTCAGTTATCACTGCATGTAAATTACAACCCCCTTTCCAAAAAAGTTAGAGCACTGTGTAAAATGTAAATAACAGAATGCAATGATTTAAAAATCATTTACATTTAAATTTCATATTTAATTGAACCTAGAACAAAGACAACATACGTTAACTGGCAACAGGTCAGTAAGATCATTGGGTATAAAAAGAGCCTCCCAGAGAGGCAGAGTCTCTGTGCAGTGAAGATGGGGAGAGGTTCATGACTGTGCAGTGAGGATGGGGAGAGGTTCATGACTCTGTGCAGTGAAGATGGGGAGAGGTTCATGACTCTGTGCAGTGAAGATGGGGAGAGGTTCATGACTCTGTGCAGTGAAGATGGGGAGAGGTTCTCCAGTCTGTGAAAGACTGTGTGGGTCAACAGTGCAACAATTTAAGAATAATGTTCCTCAATGTAATATTACCAAGATGGGAATTTCATCATCTACAGTACAAAATATCATTAAAAGATTCAGAAAATCTGGAGAAAAATCTGTATGCAAGGGACAAGGCTGATGACAAATATTGGCTCAGGTCCTCAGGCAGCACTGCATTAAAAACAGACAGGATTCTATAGTGGAAATCACTGTGTGGGTTCAGGAACACTTCAGAGAACCACTGTCTGTGAACTCTATTCATCACTCCATCCGCAAATGCAGGATGAAACTCTACCATGAAAAGAAGAAATAAGATCTAAACATGATTCAGAAACGCCGCTGACTTCTCTGAGCCCTTAGTCATTTAAGATGGACTGAGGCAAATTGGAAAAGGGTCCTGTGGTCTGACAAATCAAAATTTCAAATTCTTTTTGTAAATCATAGACACTGGGTCCTCCTGGCTAAAGGGGAGAGGCACCATTCAGCTTGTTATCAGCAGGCAGCTCAAAAACCAGACAACGTCTTTTAACAGAAGGCTTTATATATTTCAGCAAGACAATGCCAAACTGCACTCTGCGAATATTACAACAACATGGCTCAGTAATAGAAGAGTCTGGGTGACAGATTGCCCTGTTTGCAGACCAGATCTGTCACCCATTGAAAACATTTAGCGCATCATGTAAAGAAAAATATGAAAAAGGAGACCCTGAACCACTGAGCAGTTGAAGTCCTATATCAGGAAGGAATGAGATATTTCACTTTCAAAACGCCAGCAAATGGTCTCCTCAGTTCCTAAACGTTTACAGAACATTGTTAAAAGAAAAGGCCACGTATCACAGTGGTAAACATTCCCGTCCCAACTTTTAAAAAATGTGTTGCTGGCATCAAAATCAAATTTAGCATGTGTCATAAAACAAAAAAAATCTGTTTCAATATTTGATTTGTAGTCTTTGTTCTAATTTCATTTAAGTACAGGTTTATATGATTTGTAAATCAGTGCATTCTGTATACATTTACATTTTACGCAGTGTCTCAACTTTTTTTGGAAACGGGGTTGCATTTATGTATTTTTTGTGCATTAAACAAGACCTCTCCATAAATTATCCAACAGGTAATTACTGTGATTATGGTGCCATCACCATTGCTTAAAAGATGAAAAACCAGAAGTCAAGCAAACAATAAAGACTTTGAAAAACTATATAAACCATTCCTTTTCATTTTTGATATGTGAATACAGAAGTAGTTACTAATCACTAACACTCCAAATGGTCAAGTTAGTTAACAAGTGGAAATTGAGCAGAACTAACGACTCTGGAAATGATCCAACTGACTACAGATACTGTTTTGGGAGAAAAACAATTTGGGATCAAAACAAGATGATTAAAAATGTTTGGTCAGATATTCTGATCCAGCTGAATATAAAAATATACATTGGCTGGCCTTAATGACTAATATTTTGTTGGACCACCTTTAGCTTTGATTATGGTGCACATAATCACAAATGGTGCACAAACTGTTTCCACGTGCTTATGCAACAGCTCACCATTTTTTTCCATCCAGATTTACATTAATTTCTCATCAAGATCTTGTATTGATAATAGGTAAGTTGAACCACCCCGTAAAGTGTCACTCAGCACATCTCAAAGACTTTCATTGAGGTTAAGGTCTACGTCTAGGTCAAGACTCTGCGGTGGCCAATTCACAAGTGAAAATGGTTCCTCATGCTCCCCGACCCACTCTTTGACAATTCGAGCCTGATTAAACTTGGCATTATCATCCAGGAAAATGCCTGTGCCATTTGGAAAGGAAAAATCCATTGATGGGATAACCTGGCCATTTATTAGATTCAGGTACTCAGCTGACTTCACTTTATTACTGTGTAACATTGCTGAGCTGTAATCATGATCCAATCATTGGCTCTTAAGCCAATTTAAATTCAAACGGTACCTTTTTTTGCCAGGCACTGTACAAAATGTCCATTCGTCGATCCATCATTTTTGAGTAATTGCTCATCAGCTTAGGGATGTTGTGATTTGAGGTTGAACCATAGACATTTTTTTTCATCCAGATTTGCATTCATTTCTTATCAATATCTTGTATTGATAATAGGTAAATTGAGCCACCCTGTAAAGTCTTTCTTAGCACATCTCAAAGACTTTCAATGAGGTTAAGGTCTAGGTCAGGTGCGTCTATGGCATGATTCTTACAGATACTCAACAACAGTAATTTACTTCTCTTCTGAGTATGGGAGGAAACAAAAAGTCAATATATACTAGGTTCAAAGCTATAACAATGCTGTATATGTGAGGCAACATCAGGACTCACCAACTCTTCTGTAAATATAAAACAAAATTTGGTCTATTTAGTCTGCAGTTTCAGAAGAAGGGATGAATTGATAATATCAAATGGTTCCACACAGTAATACATATTTATTATCAGTTTAGAGTACAACTGAACACTTGAAAACACAAAGCAATTACGTTTTTGAGGAAGAAAGTCACCGGGAATCTGGAATGAACATTGATCACGAATGCACATTTTGAAGGTCTCCGCTAGTGCATGTGAAGTAAACTTTTAAAGACCCGCTTGAAATTCTCATTGCAGAGCGGGTAGATGAATGGGTTCAGGGTGGAGTTGAAGTAGCCGAGCCAGATAGTGAACATGTGGAGGTCATGGTGGACGCAAGTCTTGCAGAAGGCCATCACCATGAAAGTGACGAAGTAGGGGATCCAGCACACCAAGAAGGCGGCAATGATGAAGCCAAGCTGCTTGGCCGCCTTGCGTTCTTTGTAGGCTCGCAGGTTCTGAATACACTGTCTCGACTGGGCGCAGAACTTCTGCCACGACTGCTTCAGGGTTTGCACGTTTGTGGAGTCCAACTTCAGGTCAGTCCCTGGAGGCCAGGGAGAGGCCACAGGGTGGTGGAAATCACCGTGGCAAACGACGGCAGCATACCTCTGCACATCAGACATGTGGGTTATCTCGCAAACCCCAGACACAGAGTTTGGGGATGACAGGTTGCAGTCACTGACAGACACAAACATTTTTGGGACCTTGTCATCGTCCGACTGCAAGATGCCAAGGGGCAGGGAGGACAGCCTCAGTGGTGTTTCAGCTCCATGGTCTTCCGCAAGACAGGAAGAGGAAGGGACATGTTTTTCTGTATCTTTTACAGATTTTTTAAAGTGTTTTGGAACAGTAAATAGTGACGTCTGATGGCAACATTTATTGATCTTTTTCTCTGACCAGGCTTCATCTGTCTTTGCATCACCATCCATGTCCTTTGAATAGCATGGCTGACCTAAGCTATACTGATCTAGCAGATCGTCAACATTGGAATAATCCGGTGGGGTACTTTGTTCAGTTTTGGCGGGGTTAAACTTCAGACTCTTTCTTGAGAGTTTACGCTTTTGTTTAATCCCATGTCTCTTTATTGAATTCTTTAGTTTCTGAATGCATTGCCTCTGTCGGTAATGTTGCCTTACCACCATATAGATCCTCATGTAGAACCAGAGCATCAGCAAAGACGGAACATAAAAATTCAAAATGGCTGTCAAAACTTTGAACCAGGTGACGAAGCGGAAGTCCGTATCGCATTTATTCTCTGTCTCTGGTTTCGGGTTAGAGTCAGAAAAGAACCGCCAACCCAGAATGGGGATAATCCAAGTCATGGATAGAAGCCATGCTCCAGCGATCATCAGAATGGCTCTGCCTCTGGTACGGTACTGCAGGTACTGGAGAGGCTGGAGGACGGAGCGGTACCGGTCCAAACACAGAATGAACAGGCTGAAGATGGAGGCGGTGCTGGCGACGTAATCCATGACCAACCAGAACTGGCAGACTATGTGGCCAAGTCTCCACTTGTCCTCCAACAGGTAGATCAAGTTGAGTGGCATGACAGTGGCGCCGACAATGAGGTCGGCCACGGAGAGGCTCACGATGTACAGGTTCCCCACGGTGTGCAACGTCCGCTCCTTCTTCACAGCGTAAAGCACAAGAACGTTCATGACTACTGTCAACAGAGACACCGTGCCGAGGAAAATGCCCAACAGTGCATTGTTCACATGAAGGTTGAGCGTTCCCGTTAAGCCGGGATGAATCTGTGCTCCAGCCCCAGTCTGGTTTTCAGCAGTGTCTTTTACGTAATTGTCAGTTAAGAGATGTCCTGGTATTGGCTCCATCCAGATGCTCGCTGTGGAATCCTCACATGGTGTCCCGTGATTGACAAGTGGCAGGATCCAAAGTTTCGTGAAGACGCTCTTCTGGAAAATATACATTATATACAAAAATATACATTATTGTACTTTGTAAAACAGGGAGTGTTGTAATTTAGTGGTACTTTATTAATCCCAGTGGAGAAATTTTCTTTTTGCCTACCCAGTCTTGCTCTCCATGAGCGACACAGATGTTACGCACATGCACAGCATATACTGTATATACGGTTCATTCGTAAATAAGAAATTTGAACTTGAAATTGACCTAAACACACTTAGTCATTTTGGAGGTCAGAGACTAGACTTTAAAGGCTAAATATATTAAGTGATGAATCATCATCTCATATCCATCACGATCCAGTGAGGATCCACTTAAAAATTACTATTGAATAAAATTAAGATTTGGCAGGAACGGGAAGTTGGCAAGGTCAGAACCCCCAAATTGCCCCCAAAAAAGTCCAAATTGTCCTTTTTAAGGAACAACGGGACTTAATGGAAATCAGAGCAAAAACAGAATGTCCTCTAAGTCCTCTGTAAGTTTTCTTCTAGCGTACATAATTAAGTATTAAGCCATTTGTATTAATAAGAGTACCTTGCAACCATTTTATTAAATTGCCTCCCTCCAGACACAACCTGGAATCATACATAATACAGAAGTAATCCTATTTAATTAATTTTGCACAAAGACTTTCTTAATGTCCATAAAACAGATCTAACCTTCCCAACTAGAACTGTCATTGTTACATGACAGCATTTATGCTCCTCGATATAATCCACTTGAAAACATTTCTTCACTAGCACTCTGATGGCATAAGAGAGTGATGACTTATGTCACTTTCCCTGAAAGCGTCAGAATGGGAATGTTCTACAAGAATCTTGTGCCGATTAAATCCTTAAGAATGTTTCTTTTTTTTCTTGTTCGCTGAACTCTTCAAAAGCATACTGAGAAGAACATCAACCAAGTCGAGGGGCCACCAGCCGCGTGATTCATAGGGGTCGCAGTTTAAGTGCCATATCATCTGTATGGCAATAGACACTCCTCTACTTACGAATGAGATATGTTCCGAAAGGCCATTTGTAACTTGAAATGTTCGTAAGTCATTATTCAACATCATTTTAATGGTATACGCAAGTACAAAGAACTAGGATTCTAGAACTAGGAGTCTTTTACGTTCCAAAATCTTTCCATTATATGGAACAAAGTGCTGCTGTTTTTTGTGTACCTAATTTAAATGTCAATATAAACCTAATGTTTAATTAAATCTTTCAACTGCATCTGTCAGACCTTATAACGAAAACACTGCTTAAACTCTGAGCATGTCCAAAGTGACCATGTGAAATTTAATCCACTCATGGCGACTGCCGAGATTTTTTATTTTTTTTTGATTAAGGGGATTCCACCTGAACTTGCAATCATCCATCTTCTAACAATTTTTCTTGGCAGGGTTGGGGGTGGGGGGCGTTGTAGGGCCTATTTAAAGCATCATAGGTCAATAGGCTGGGACAGACTCTGAACAGGGCGCCAGTCTATTCTTGAATTTGATATGATTTCTCTTTACTTTGGTCATGACAATTTATATTAGATACTGATTTATATTGTATGCATAATAGCATTAACACATGCCTTTTGTTTCTAGTTGTGCAAGATGCAGGCGGCAGTTGTATAGAGTTCACAGTGAGATGTCATCTATTCCGTAATACTCATACTTCTCGTGGCACCAAGTATTTATTGGAAAATGCGGACTTAAATACCATCAAACAAACCCTCGCTTTAAATGTAAATGTCATTATGTAGGTGATATGCTCCGAAAGATTAATAATTTTGATTGGCAATAGATCACCAGGAATTCCTTTTGCAGGTCCTTTGGACATTAAACGTAGTGGCAATATCCAGATGTTGCATAATTTGCACAACTGCATCTATTTGCACACACATACACACACCCATACTGTACGTATACACACAGTATGCAGTCTATAGATACTAAATCTTAAGATGAATACAACAGAAGTTCCTTTTTAGTCTTCTTTTTTTTTTTGAGGTATGGTGATTCACCTCAAGTGCGTATCTCTAAACAGAGATAATGCCAAATTGGCTTGTCCATATGTGCAATATATCAGCTCACATCTTGCCCTGGAGTTGGATTATGTGTAGCAGCTGCTGCTGAATAAATACTTCATTTCAGAATATATACTGTGCTGCGGGGGAATCTGACGGTGCTGTGAGAAGCATTCAGCTGTAATGTGAATGGTTTTGATCACGATATCAATGAAGTTTATCTTTAGAATTCCTTTCACCACCAAGGACACCTTTTCTATACAAACACTGCATCTGAAATACAATAATCATGGGTCCTTTACATTTACAAGACGATCTGAAACTCAGCGTGGCTAATAAATTAGGATTCTATAAGTAATAACAGTATATGACAACCCCCTAAAAACAGTTACATTGATCTGTAAAGGTCATACACCTAGCAATGACACTGTATATATTATACACACACACAGACATACATACACCTTCCATGCACTTGTAGTATTTTTTATAGAGCTAGTGAGCTAGGGGGGAGGGGCCGTGGGTAAATACACCCCTATGTCACCTTTACATATTCTGATTAAAAATAGGCTATACGAACAGGCTTTAACAATAGCTTATACGTTTCACAGGAAGTGACAATTAAGAGTACTTAAGCCTACAGTACGAGTCGCGCTGTTGGATCGCCTTGAATTGCACCGAAATGTAGACTCGTTCAGAAACAGTGTTTGTTTTATATCAGACAGGCGTGTAATCAAGCACAATTAACCGCTTACAGTAATTTTGAAAAGTGAGCACATAATCCAAAAACAAAATGACACGGTGTAACTATAGATAAATCGGTTATCTTCTGCACGACAAAAAACATTGCAGAATAACAATGCAACCTATCACTGGTTTCTTGACCAGTAATACCTGTTGAATCGGCTACTACAAACAGTTTAATATAGCATTCCGAAGTACCTGCGACGCGTTTAACTTCAAACAAAAACATTCAAAGTGGGCTTTGTAATTCTTTTTAAGTTACACTACTATCCTGCAATGCTTCAAGTGATCACGTAAGTCGTATGATTATGAGCGCGTACGGTAATATTCACTATAATTAAATACTTCCTAGGAAAAAAGCATTTTGTACATCTAAAGGAATTATAAAAAAAACAAGCACCACTACGTTTGTTAGTTTCTAAAAAAGGACAGACCTTAATTAATAATAGCGTATAATGTAAAAAGATCGAATATATACAAAATGTGGCGTAACTTACCTCGATGGAGTCTAAGCTATCCGGTAAGTGCGGTAGAGGATCTGGCGTCAGAGAGCCAAGCCGCAGCAGCGAAGCGCCCGCTGGTTAATAAGAGGCTCGCAGTTTCCCAGCGCTTCACGGCATGTGCGAAGCGATCACACCCACTTACTCCGAAACCCACACGCCTCGACACCCAAACCTTTCCATCGCATTTCCCTATGTCCCAGTCTGATTTGCCAACTTGGGGGAAAAAAAGCAAAATACTGCCGATAAACACGGGGAAGTTCATAAGGTGTCTTCTCATAACATACTAAAGTTGCATCTTCCCATATATTGCACAAGGTTCACTAAGTAACACCCGACTTCATGAGAAAGACGCTATAGCGCAGATATACTAATGCTTTGAAAAAATCCGCAAGTGTTGACGTGCAGTTAGGAGTCACTTCCGTTAGGGGAGCTTTTACGCGTGCTTAATGGCAGCTGCCTATACATTTTCGGTTCTCCTGGAGTCTGAATGAAACAGACCCCCCAGTTTGGCGTTTTTTCTTCTTTCGTAAACAGATGCAGAGGACTGAAAGATTAGCGTCTTCAGTAGCTTCATCCAATCAACCGTCTCACCCAATTACCGTAGGCTACATGAGACGGTGATGGCATTAGTCGATGAGGAACATAAAGAGAAAATCAACCACGACCACGAGCTACTTTATCTAGTTTAGTGGGTCCCTCTTTCAATACCTCACTTGTCTCTGCGAAATTAGTTGATAACAATAGTTTTCACCATCAGACTGGCATCACTTGGAAACAATAGCATAATAGCTTAATGGAACAGAACATAAAAATCTCATAAATACGATCATAAAAAAGATATTTGTCAGTACTTCTGTTCATGATCATTATCATGTTCACATGTTCATTAAAACAGTGAGCCGTGTCTGAATTTCAAGTCACTAAGGGCGGTGATTAAAAATACCCTGCGTTTAAATGGACCGCATTCAACTAAATTCAGAGCATCCCTGATATGGCCTTAATGAAGCAGGATGGAATCACGTTTAGCTCATAATTTAAAATATTCTACAACAGAGACTAAATCTGTCATTCTGTACATCAGTTTATTAGTTATCGCAGGGCCGGCCCAATATAGGCAAATGCTAAGGGCGCCAACTTCTGAAGAGGCGCCGAACTGAGAGCAAATTTCACTTTGCCTCAAGCGGGGGGCGCAGGCGGTGATGCTCGCCTAGGGCGCCACATCGGCTAGGACCGGTACTGAGTTATCGTATGTATTTATGATCACAGTCCTAAAGGTGCAGTACTTTCCTTCACTTGCCTGCATGTTGTATTACCAGTTTAAATCAATAGGCCTACAAAAAAAGTAAAAATGGGATCAAAAAGTTATGTATACAGTGGTACCTCGGTTCTCGAACTCATAGAACTCGAATTTCTTGAAAGTCGAACAAACCAGTTTGACCTAGAACTTGATCTGAATATCAGAAGTCGAAGCGTGAATGCTGACCTAATATAAATTGTACGCGCCAGGAAATGAGTCATACTACAATGCAATTCTTACTTGAATGCCT
>JAODLC010000133.1:6496542-6506624 GCA_026781145.1 Hippopotamyrus pictus
CGATCAGAACTCGAACTTTTTAGGATTCGATCCGCAGTCCGGAACGGATTAAGTTCGAGAACCGAGGTACCACTGTATTTGATACGGATATTGTATGTGGACCCTACACATCGTGCCATTGAATTTTTTTAAACATAACATGTAAATAAAATGTAAAAATTCGTTTAAATGGCTCATCACTACAAGTAATATTCTTGCTTATTCATATAATGCATTAAAGTATCAAGTTATTCACGGATTGTTGCTCAAACACGCCATGCATCTAGAAGAGTCTCCATAGTAGGTCTAAATTAATGAAGTTTTGGCAACAGTAC
Organism: Hippopotamyrus pictus; assembly: GCA_026781145.1. Lineage (NCBI taxonomy): Eukaryota > Metazoa > Chordata > Actinopteri > Osteoglossiformes > Mormyridae > Hippopotamyrus > Hippopotamyrus pictus. The sequence goes on from JAODLC010000133.1 coordinate 6,496,857, forward strand.
GGTAAATGAAATAACTCAAAATACAAAAACAGGGGACAGAAATCAAGTCATGTACGTACTGGATGTGTATGCACTAGAGAAATGATGTCTGGTCAGAGATACTAATGAAAATAACATTAAAATTGATGAAAATGTGATTTTAGCGCAAAACTGACATTTTTATCAAACCGTTCACTTTGAATGTTTTACAAAACTTTGGGACAGTAACAAAAAAAGGTTAACTCTGGCAAGATGCGATTCGGACATAAGGAGGCGAAGCTCGCCTCTCCCCGGACTCTACTACAGCCTACTGCCGTATAGGTGTAATCATATGATAGGCTTGGCCTAATGCACTTTGCTGCATTATTTAATAAAAGTTCTCTTCCTATTTCCGCTCATATTTGTGGGAGCAAAACACAGAGAATTAAGTGAAGCATTTAAGTGAATAACACAAATAAGTTTTGATGGCACGTTTTCTGGGCTATTCCTTAGTTTAATAGTCACTTCCTTTCCCTTTTTTGCTTTAAGAGCAAGAACAGTGTGCTCATCTTTCTTTTGAATATACATATCAATTAGCGGTCTAATAACTCCAGCAGTAATGAATTATGCAGGGATAATTCACAATGTTGTTTGGGGGTTCACAAAAATAATTATTTCTCCATCAAATCGTGCCCGATAAGTGTTCCCCGCCTTTTCTGTGAGCGAAATACACAGAAATTAGGGTAGGTTGATCAGACGGAGTGTGGTGAAGCTTTAATTTAAACGATAATGATTTATTGGCAAAATATAGTTACTTAAAAACCGTGTAGCAAACAACAACAATACAGCGATCGGTCTGAGCCCAGAAACACAGGCTGGTGGGGGTAGAACCTGGGCTGGGGGTAGAACCGGGGGTGGAGTATTTCCAACCATTCAACTCACCGTAGGGGGCGGGGCTGAATCTCGCCGGACAAGATAAGCCCATTTTCAATGGCCACTTGTCTTATCTAATACAGGGTCAGGGTGGGACACACAGGACAATACGCAGTGGACACTTCGGAAGGTAATAGTTTCTCACATTATTATTTTTTAAAATCTGGTGCATAACTCACCTAGATGGCACAAGCCTCTATCTGATGGTTTCACTGGTTAATAGACTCTTCAATAACAATAACAGCAACAGCAACAGCAATAGGTAGAGATGTAGAATGTGTTGATACACACACACACACACACACACACACACTTTTCCATTTATTTCATAAACTGCAGATGTTTTATTCTTGTTAAACATTTGGGAAGCTGGAAATGAAAATGAAAATAGAAGTAAAATAAAACAAGTTTCCTTTATAATGTGAAAAGTGTATGCAACAGTGCACGTCTGGCATCCTAGTAACTGGTTGTGTGGTGATGGCGTAGTCAAATTCTAGGCTGTCCTTTAACTTTGAATGAATAGTTAACTGCATCATCCCATGAAACAAAGCAGCATTTAATGTCCTTTGTAGAAAGAATGCCTCAAATTTTCTCTGCTGTTATAACTGTTAGAGGAGGTTACTTTGATGAATCAAGGTATGACTTTTTTTTGTTGTTAATAAAAGTACTAAAATGGTGAATAAAATGGTGAATATGGGAAAATTTGCCATCTGCCTCTCATAGATCTACATCTTCTTCATCTCATGCTCTAACAATCAATCCCAGAAAGTAAACTATGCTGACAGAAGCTTGGATGAGAACACATTTCAGATGAAGGAAGAAAAAATGGCGATAGCTGATGACAATTGAAAGGGGCAATCTGACAATTTTCCCACCATCAGACAACAACCGAAGAGGGTAACAGGTTGGAAAAATGGAGAGTAACAAGAGGAATCTAAGCATTGCTTAGTGAGGATGTCGCAGTGAGTTACCTGGGCAACTGGTGGATTCAATATGTTGTGTTCTGACAGAGGACAAGTCAAGTGATCACAGAGATGAGTTTATTGATTATAAAACCCATACAGTGAGTTAAGCCCACAAAAAACTATGCAGAATGACAGCAATAACAAATATATAATACAAATAAATATAAATAATAAAAATAAATATATAATACAAGGGAGGCGTAAAGACAATTTCCCCACAAGGATCAATAAACTATCAATTATTATTATTAATATTATTAATAATAATAATAATAATAATAATAATAATAATAATGTTCTGAAATGGTGATTTCCAGTTCCAGCCATAAAATTAGTAAATATTAATTTACATAAGGGGGTGGTGGAGTGGGGAGTACTGTTGCTTCACACCTCTGGGACCAGGGTTCGAGTCTCCACTGTAACTCTGTGTGTGGAGTTTGCATGTTGTCCCCCTGTCATTGTGGGGTTTCCTCCAGGTACTCCGGTGTCCCTCCATGGTCCAAAAATATGCTGAGGTGAACTGGAGTTACCAAATCATCTGTAGGGGTGAATATATGAGTGGTGTGTGTGTGTGTGCACCCCGTGATGGATTGGACCTGTCCTGGCTTATTTCCTGCCATGCACCCCTAGCGTGGATTGATAAGCTCTGGACAACTGTATCCCAGTATAGGACATGCAGTTATAGAAGATGGATGGATGGTTGGATGGATGGATAATTTACATAGAACATTCCTGTACTCTGTCCTACCCAATCCTGTGACTCTTAACCACACGATAACTTTAGTCACTTTGCCTATACTTTATGCAAGTTACAATGGTTATGTATTACTTTTACATTTCCTCTAATTAAGTGCTGCATTTCATGCTTAGGTTGTCCTAATTTAGTACTTAATTATTAAATGACTTGTGTTTTTATGTAAGGTGCCTCGGTACGCTTTCAGTTCATTCCATGAATTAAGTAAATTCTGAAGCAGCACAGGTGACGTATCCTTGATTCTTTCCGATCCTTGGTTCGTTTGCAGAAGCTGTCTACGTCGAGTACCCTCGATTCCCGAGAGACAGGGGGACAGCGGGCATGTTTTGGGGCCCATCTCCACAGCTGTAACCAATCAGGATAAGCATAGAGTTTGCTTGGCGTCTAAGGGTGAGAAGGGACCGTCAGTTAAGTATGCTTGTTAAAACTAGAGAGCCAAAGTGCAGTTTTATACATTGTTCATATTACTTTCCTGGATTATCCTGAGGATAGTAACAAAAAAACCCCACTCCATGCTCCAATCCCCTTGCCCAGCGGGTCTGTTGGCCAATCGGAAGAAAGAGGCTGTTCACAACTTCCTTGAACAAGAGACCAATCTTAAAGCTCTCAAATTTCAGATGAACTATTGCACACCTTTTTCCCTGCTGTTACTAGGATAGAGATTATATATCATATGTGCCTTACACATTTACAACATCTTTCAGCACCAGTCTTACACAACACAGGAAGGAAAATATGTTATGGCTTGATGGAGACATCAGTTCTCATATAATGCCGTTATAAAGATTCATATTGTAATAATTGGGAAAGACAGCTTGTGATAAATTTCAGCCACTTTTGGTCCAAAGGGAACTGCGTCTAGGAAGACAAAGAGTAAACCTCTATAATTAGATTGAGAAGGACTTCAGCGCTCTGTCACTGAAAACAAATACTGATAGGATGTGTCTCATCAGCAGAGCTCAGACAGTATCCTCTGGTCCTTCTCCATTGTATATTGTAATCACTTGTTTATTGTATTAAAATTATTTAAATGGTCCACAAAACCTAAAAGCACAGTGTTACACAATACCATACAAATGGCTACACAATACCATACAAATGGCTACACAATACCACACAAATTTCCATGATATATACATGAGTGTGATGCATCAGAATAATAATTTTTCTTTCTGTAATACTCAGTTGAAATCAACAAAAACTTATCATTGCACAAAAAGTGAATGACTCCACAAGGTAAACAGCCTCCTGAGTGACCTTAAGTGACATAAAGAATGACATAAAATGTTAGCATTTAAATGTAAGAAGCATGCCGCCAAACCAGACATTAAAATTGTTTGTTTGCCTGTGATTGGCTGGTGGGAGTCTGTTACTTTCTGTTGATTTTATTTACTGCAGGCAGACTGCTTTGGCAGCTTTACCGTGTCGCTGGGAAAATCTCCCTTCCATCCAATCAGGACTCAGTGACACTGTCACTTCCTGTCCGAAGATCACACTTCAGCTGCTGTTATGTTTTTTTTTTTTCCAGCCAAACTCCAACGCTTCTCAGTCCAGTTTTTTTCTTCTTCCCAGTTTGGGTGCTGGAACCAACGATACAAAATGTGGACAAACTGCTCCAAATTTTCACAGGGACAACATAACTGCTGTTTTTTTTACTCTATGTGAATGATTTGATTATATACTTTTGTTGATATTCCCCCGACAGGAAACTTTTTTCAGTGTAACAGTGCCGCTCTCCTGAATTCATTGTCCATCAAACAGAAAACGACGGGCAAATGCTCACCTGGGCTGATGTTCCCTCTTAGTTCTTTTGGTAGTGGGGGGGGGGGGGGGGGGTCCTTAATGCCACATTTCATCCATGGCCCAAGGGATATAATGCACTCAGTGTGGTCGTTATGACACATAATCCAATCAGCTGTCCCTTTCACGGATGAGCCGTGGTTTTCTTGGAACAGTGATGGGCCACTTTGAAAAAATGTTCTTGGGTTCTGGAATAAAACCAGAAAACCATACAGGGTATAATAGGAGGGAAGCTTGAATACTGAGGAAGTTCTACTCGAATAAGAAAGAAATCCTGATTTTGATTTCTAAGCTTTTAGAAGTCAGAAATTCCTAGCAAAGACATGGCAATTCATCAGTAACAAACGCTAACAAGACCATTAACTATAGATTGCAGCAATATGAGACAAAACAATGAAATTTTGTATTAAATTATGTACTGTAGGACCTTCCCAAATTACGAACGGATTCTGCAAAGCTTGTGCCGATAATAAAGAATTTAAATGCATTCTAATAAAAACAGCTGTGCTGTATAAACACCGAACAATGTGTATATTCAGTGAGCAGCAATTTCTTCACGAATACAAACAATAAACACAAAAACAATAAACAAACATTATCAAACTTCTACAGTTTCAATAAATGGTAGGTTATTCATGTTCCGCTTTTGATAACTACTGCAGGTAAAACAAAAACAGGTACAGGCCTACCTTATTTCAACAGCATTTGTACAGTTATTTTTCAAAGATTATGTATGACGTTACAGATCGACGCATTTTGATTTTTTTCAGCCGAGAGCAGAGAACTAATTGCTTCACCGATATTCAATCATGGTTCAAAGATGGCATCTGCATCTGGTCATGAATCTAATCAGGTTCTTCCTATGTCATCTGTAACGATTTGCAGCTGAATATCTTGAGCTGTTACTGACAGTGTTAGAGGACACGGGAAATACCATCCAAGGAAGATCTTAAGCTGTATGACTGCAATTCACAACCCCGGGAGCCATTTACAAAGCCTCATACACGCTTTTAGTGTAGTACGGATGCGTAAATGTCAAATATAGTTGCACACCCAGCGCTCAATGATTGAAGAATATATACCGGATATCGTAGGAGTATTTGTCGGGAATCGTAAACACTAGCAATATAGATTGTCCTTTATAACTTTACTAGCTGTAAATATAGCTGGAAAAACGTGTTCAAAAATGTATATTTTTCTCTGTGTATATGTAAATAACCAAAGGGATTTTGATATAAACGTTTTATATGTGTAACACGTGTTGTTGTTAACATAAAAGCGTTAATTATAATAATAAAAAAACAGTTAGGCTACTGCCGGCACAACGTGGCGAGATGTGCGCTTTTAAACTGTTTAAATATTTTCCTTAGCTGCCATCCATGAAATCATGCGCACCCGTCTGTTCCCTCTCGGATACGAAACGGCAATCTGCCGAAGTATGTCTTTACACACCAACGCATAAGAACATGTTTGCATTGATGATGGGGCCACGACTAAAAATATGGCGCTTCCTGATTTTCTCTCGGTAAATATCAGTATTATCAGTATAAGCCTACCTTATGAAGGTGTATTATATTGTTTTAGGCCTTAACATCGACGAACCTTGTTTCCTATTTTATTCCCTGACTGTCTATTCAACTTGCCAGCTGTACATGTGAATAGACATACAAGGAATATTTCCTTTTCGTTAGAATGTTAAGATGTCCTTTCGTGTGTCCATTTCTTAGGAATGAAATCGTTTGCGTTATTCATTATAAAAAGATCCACTGTTGACGCCGATATCTTGCATATACTCTGTTCTAAGGTATGCACAGTAATAAAGCATCGTAACAGCCCACTGTAGGTGTAACGAAGCATGTTCAGTGCCGTAATAATGGTACGGCATAAAGCTGGCTTTGATGCTCTTACACTTACACTTGTGGATGTCCGTTGTAAGCAATATACACACAAGAAGCTTCGGGTCAGTAAAAGAAAAGATTACTTGAAATTAAACATTTGATTAATTTCGGTCTATATTAAATATGCTGTATCTCTTTTATAAGTACGAAGGATTCGAGTATGTTCATTTACTTGATTCCATTCATTGTAAAATAAAAGCAGTGGGATAACATCATATTTCCAAAGAAGGTGCTTCGAGTAGCTACATTTAAGTGTAGGTGACCAGCTAATAAAGCCTTATTTGTGCCATGAAATAGGCCTACTGTAGATGTTACTTTACCTAGCAGGGCAGACCTCATCGCAGCCGATCAAATGGCTATTTCTGACGTTACGGATTACAGAACCACACAAAATTATCACGTGTCTTTTCACCAAGCGCTGGCGGTGTGTCATCACGAAAGCCCGCTGCAGGTCCAGGAAGAGACTTCGGGGGGGGGGCTTGCACTGGTACAGCTTGAGGCATTAGGAGGCGGCGAGCTCAATGAACGTGGTGCTGAGCTCCTGGAGGAGGGCCGGCCGCTGGGGCGCTCGGTAATTGCTGCTGTTGCGCACTTGTCCTGGCACCGCAGGTCACATGCAGTCAAAGCAATGTGATTGCCGCCTCACTCTCAGCCTTTCCGTAGCTACTTGCGGGACACATCCGATTTTAAAAGGTCTCAGTTACCCAGGAGGTGGAAATATGAATGTCCAGAATGCAACCTGTTGCTAATTATTCACAGTAGGTTGCTGCTTTGAATTGCAATGTGGGGCGGATGTATTTCTATGCGGCGTGTCAACAATTAAAGAGAAAAAAAATGGATATTTCTTGTTAGAAGAGGGATAAATAAGACTTTTGGGTTTTATATTCCAGGCTGGAATGCTGTTATATGGCATGTGGCCTAGATTCAGAGCACATACCAATTCTACAATCTCGCCCATCACTAGCAAAACATTATCTGGAATATACCTGGTAAATTCAGATATCACGAAATCTAAAGACTAAATTTGATTTCAAAGGGGTACTTCAGCGAGATGCCGATGATAAAAAAGAGAAGACAGACTAGTGAATCTTTTAATACTTATGGGTTATGAAACGAGATTTTTTTACGGGTCGAGGATTTTTCCTTTTACAAGAAATCCGGACAGAAGCCATTAATAAATAAGCAAAAATATTTAAACCTTCACTACAAACGACTGCAATTAATACAAAAATAGTTTATTGGCAAGTATAATGCAGTTAGCTGGAAATAATTTATTGTGCGAAAGATCCTTATTAAGGATTACGGGCAAAGCTGTTCGATTGAAAGAGCAATGCTGACTCCTGCTGGTCATATCGTGTAATTCATTTGGTAGGGAGTAAACAACTTAGTTCGTTTCCACATCCATATGCCTGTGCCTATTGCTTAATTCATTGGTAAGTTCATGTAAGAAATATAAGCAGTAACTAAAATATTTTGTGCAAATAAAATACTGCACTGCTTCATTTTGCACAACGGATATTTCCGTCAAATAAGCCTATTTTTATCACAAAGCGCAATTTAATTCAGGTTTTGCATACATTTTATGAATGAAAATTAAACCGAAATACTATTTATGCATCAAGAGCCTACATTTTTAGAAAAAAAAATTCACATAGGCCTATAGACCTACGTGTGTGTAATAAGTTACATAAAATAGGCCTATATATTCCTTTGTATGAATGGTGGTGAAGGCATTGCGAAATTTCATCTTATTAGCATGAATCATCAGCAGCCTTTATTATTATTATTATTATTATTATTATTATTATTATTATTATTGAATTATTAATTCAAGACGAATGTAAAGTGCATATGATCAGTCTGGCAATAGTGGTAAAACACTAGTACAATGGCAGTCCATGGTGCTGAAATGATATGAGAGGCAGGCTTGCAAAGACTTATCAGACCGGAGATCGATGAAGTCTCCCCCGGTGGCCTCTCCAGTGTGGTCGATATCCCCGGGCGTGGCGGAAGGATAATGTACAAACGTATCGTACAACATCCACCCACAAAAAAGCCGAGATGACAAAATAAGCGATAGAAACAAGACATCTAATCACATGTTGTCAGGAAACAAAAGTATTTTAGCTTGTCCATTGAAGTGATACAGATTGATTTTTGGGCACGCCCGTTAAAATGATACAATGATGCATCAGCAATATATCAAATCCATTCAGTGCCTCCTTGAGTTATCACGTTAATTAGGCGTGGGCACGTTACGGCCGCTTAGCGAAATCCTGACGCGAGGAGTCCAGTTTTTACATGAGTGCAAGCAATTCGTACCTTTATATACAACCCACCTTTCTTCTCACTGCCTCTTTATAATTTTTTGTCTTTTTTGCCGTCACATAGGCAAACGTGAGAAGGTTTCCGTTTTATGTAATCTCCCCTTTCTTTAAAGCTCACGCATTTCAAATACACGTCAGGTTTCTGCGATAAATCATTTATTCGTTCGCTAGTAAAAGACAAATACTAATGTGAATTTCCGTATACCCGATGCAAATATATTGTCTGGAGTAATGTGCATTTTTGGTTAAACACATGTACTTCTGTTGAGTCTCCACTCTGCATTTCACTGTGAATATAGTCACATCAAAGAGAACAGCGTAGTCATTTGATATTTGCTTTTCCAATTCACATTTCTTCTTTTTTTTTGCTATTGCGCTGTTTATTTCCTCTGTTGACTTAAACCCCCACAATTGTAGGCCTACATATTACTCCTGGTATTGTCAGATGAGTCAGCGCACTTTTCATTCTACAGGAAGATGTTGTCATTCATTAGGCCCTTTTAAGCATTTTTACACAATATTTATAATTATATTTGCAGCTTGTACGATTTTGAAGGGGCCAGGGAATATTCTTTTGTTTCACATAGCATCAAAATACAGTGGAAACCGCTTATAGTGATCATGGTTATAGTGATCAATCATTTATATGGATCAAAAACTCGGGACAGATCATTCTAGTACAAATACTGGTTAAATAATTTGCTTATAACAAATCCAGTAATCCTCTTACAGTATTCATTTTGGGTCTATTTAAGCATGACAATATAAGGAAAAAATAAAACTGCGGTAATTCTTATTTATTTTTTATTTTACTTTGATCGTCCTGCTTTGCCTTGCGGTAACCCGTCTGCTTCTGGCTAGCTACCTGAGGCCAATGCTGCGTGCACAGAAAACAAGATGGGAAAAAGAAAGTAATTCTCTCTCAATGACAAATATAGATTCATCAAAGCTTCTGATAAACTGCCAAAAACTAGCCACCAAGATGCAGCAGCGAAACAACAATAAGCACTTTGAGACAGTGTAATGTTGTGAAAATGCACTGTGCAAATAAAATTTAATTGAATATTTATGTAGGCCTACAGTACTGTACTGTATTATAGCATATTTGAATTATACACAGTTCAGTATATATA
>JAODLC010000133.1:6506724-6517728 GCA_026781145.1 Hippopotamyrus pictus
GCCATAAATGTACAATATGCATTATACAATATAAATATATAATATACATAAATATATAATATACAATATAAATATACAAATGTCAATTAGATGGTCATCTGCCTGAGACATAAAGAAGATGGGACAAAAAAATTGGTTATAATCATCATCTGCATATAGTGATCAGTTTCGCCTGGACAGACTATAAGCGGTATCCACTGTAGAGGGTTTCTCTTTTAATTTTCTCCAGAAAAATACTATATTTGACTGACTACCTTGCTTGGTGTGAACAGAATGCCCACCACATTAATATCCACCAGACACACATAAATGACATACATGCACACACGCACGCGTACGCGCACACGCTCATATGGAAAGGTGAAGAAGGAAACGGAATGGCTGGTTCCCCCAGACTGGTTATAAAGGTTATAAAGAGTAACAAAAACGGAAGCAATTTGTTATGTTACTGTGAGGACCTTCAACATGAAAGCACTTGAAACACCTTGAAATGAGTTTCTGTTTGCTAGAAAGTGGCTGTACTACAAGTCAGCAACATAAAACATTTTAGGGACCCGAGAAGATAGGCCTGTAACAGACTGTAGATGCTGCACGTCCAGTGAAAACAAAACACTGAGCTATGCACTTTAACATCATGCTGCTTGGTAGCAGCATATCGTTTGAGTTTTCAAAAAATAAAGCAGTGACAAATCCTTCTTAATTCTCAGCATGTTCTTTGTCTAATTATTATTTCTGAGCAGCTTACCATGTTTTAGGGACATCATCTGGAGACCGATAAGTCTAAGGTCTCATACTGAGGCAAAGGTTATAATGCAATGAAACAGCCACGTGATTATGATGATGACTACTATTATTATTGTTGCTGTTGTTGTTATTATTATTATTATTATTATTATTATTATTATTATTATTATTATATTTTCCTAATCTGCTTCACGGTTGAGCTGGGACCTTATCCTAGGAAGCACATGACAAAGCAGGGGACTCACTGAACAGAATGTATAATAGTAATTATTACTATCATTAATAATAACAGTTGATAATTATAATACTTATGATTATATAATTTCTCTGTGGATGATTTCTACCCAGAAAGCTGTCACAGTTTTCTGTCTAGATTATGCTTTTATTTATTTTTTTGGCGTGCTATGTTTATTAATGTTACTCAGGATGAGCATGTTGGTCCAGGTTCAGAAGCAGGGCTTCTCCAGATACTGGAACTGGAACCATCTGGCCTCAAGCTTCAGTGCTTCACCTCCACAGTACACAGAACCGGCAAAGGACACGTGCAGCCCAGTTCCCACGCCCGAAATAGACACATCGCTGCCAAAACTGAGTCTTAGTTTTGGCAACTGTAACATACTTGTGGCTTAAAACCAGGGGATGGTCTGCATAATAATTTAAATGCAAAAAAAAAATAAAAATAACTATAATTACACTGACGCACAAGTAGTGTGGGCACGTATACACGCAGTACGTCACATTTCTTTAAAAAAAAAAAAATCATTTAAGCCTACAGAATCACACATTACGTTAATCGTAACATGATCTGTGTCAAAAAATCGATTTCACTACCCATCTACAACACCGTTAAGTTTACCTAGGCCTACACGTGACGCACGTATCAACACTTATAACGCTTTGATCATACGTTAAAACGACACCAGGCTTTGGCAAAGCCTTTCCCGTGTATGTGCGTGGATTTGCCACACAGCATCTGCTCCTGAACGAGGTTCAGCCTTCGCTCGTCGATTTCTGAAGCGCTTTTGGACGGCTGCCACGACTGCGAGGAGTCCTTATCTACGGCGGAAGAAAGAAGCTCGTTGCTGAAGGAGATAATGAACCCCAGTGCATGGACAGAGCACTATGCACAGTTAATTACATCTCAGCTAATTTTTTCCTTCTCTATTGGTTTCTATTGAGGGCGTTTTTTGAGGACTAGGAAAATAAAGTAGGTCTAATAAAAAAAACAGCATTATTCCAGATGAGGGGAGTAAAAATGAGCGAAAGGAAAATGTTCTGTCATCAGAAAGGCAGATATCCGTTTGGGCTTGATCTGATTGTGGTAGCAGGCGGGAACATTTAGAAAACTGCTGTTATTTAATTTAGAGCGCTGTTATCAGGATCTCACCATGTTTTCTTCCTTGTAATGTCCTTAACTGAGAAGGATTGGGAACCACTAAAAAGAAAAATGGAAAACTTACTGTTAGATACATCGATTTACAAATTCCTAGATTAATTATTCACCTGTCTGCCTCATTCTGATAACGATTGATGCACAATAATTTCTATATTTTGTAGCCGGATATAAATGTTTTTATTTGACCCAGCCCGTAACCCACGTTTCATTGCTGTTTAACCAGACGTAACGTGTTGTTCTCATCGTCTAAAGTTAGTTGTGTATTTCTAAGCGGACACGCGTCTTTGTCCACTCAGGGACATATTCAGAGGTAGGCTGCATTAAAATAATGAGCCTGTTTTATGAATCTCCCCCACCCGTTCTCTAATGCTCAAAGTGCCAGATAGGTGGGTAGCCATACATACAGTAATTATACACGGTGGCGTGTGATGAAGTCCGAACAGACCCCGTCCTGTTGGTGCGGGAGTGAGTGATTGCAGTGTTAATGAGATACAGGACCTTTGGCAGCGTGCCATGCAGCGGTAGCGCGTGTCTCTCTCTCGTCGGCCGCTTTAATGATTCAGGTTAACTCGGCACCGGCAAGCCACACCACTTACGCACTGGCACTGGGCCCGCGAAAGAAGCGCTGGCGGCATACAGACACGAACACACATGATGGCTGGCTCCATGGGTCACCACCCCTAACCCCTGGGTTCTGACATGCGTATAAACACACGCACACGCGCATCCAAGGTGTTCATATATAACATTTCTTAAAAGAGATTCCAACCGAAGCAAATACACACTAGCTCCTGAATCTGACAGATGTACACACAGGCACGGATCGTGTGTGTCATTCATGCAGTTCGTTTTTAGGATAATCTCATTCACAGACACGTGCATATAATTCTGTATCACAGAAACACACACCTTTATAATCATACACATGCGCAGAGCCAAGTGCATTAGTGCACTCTCATCCTTCTGAATACATGCAAAGATATATACACACAAGCACATGTATCTCCTTTATAATGACGAACATACGCAGACAAATTCAGATGCGTACACGGTCTGCTTTCTAAATATACACAGACACACACACTCACACAAATGTTCTTCGGAGACGATGACAGGCATTCGCGCACATTCACGGAAACAAAGCGAGTTTCTGACAGCACATGACCTTCACTGCGTTTTCCAACATCACTATTTGGAAAGTCTGAAGGTCTGGCGATGTGGGGTGACTGGGTTGACAGAGGGGGGGGAGGGGGGGGGGGGATCGTGATCGCTATCAGTGCAATCCCACTACAGACCATTGTGTGGCGCTGTTAAGCCACCGTACTGCGGCGTCGTCGCTCATTTCTCTGCAAGGTTGCACACATCTCTGTCTCCCCTTAATCTCTCCCTGCACCTTGTAGAAGAAGCTGTCCTCTTATCCTTTCAAGTAAATCTTCCCTTTGATATATTAAAAATAATATTCTCATAAAACAAGAGTCATAAAACAAGGGGAAACGGTGCTGTCTTTAAACAGACAATAATATGTGGAAATTAACTGGTGCTCTTATTCAAGAAAGCATACGGCCGTGAAGAAATTTATATCAAAGGAGAAGTCACGGCAAAGTAATAAATGAAAATATTTAATTTTGCAATGTCACTTCTGTTGCTGCACAGTTCAGTTATCACTCAAACACGGACGCGGTAGGCACATTTTCAGCAGATCACATAAATTATCATCACAAATCACCACAACCCACAAAAGAAAATAGCCCAATTTTCTGTGATTTATTTTTACAAAGATATTCAAATGTAAAGACATAAATCAGTTCCTTACACACGAGAAAGAAATTCTCTGAAGGAATGAGTATATTTTCGTAGGATTTAAAATATATGATGCCATAGTCGTAGTATGTTAGGTAACGATCTCATTCATAATAATTTCTTCTGGATCTGGTGGATAACATTTTTGTCCTTGCCACTGACTTGTGGATGATTCATATCCTTCCAGAGGCAGTAGAAGTAACAACATGTGTAAACAAAACAGAACCGATTCATTGATCCTTCTAATAAAGGATCATTTAAATAAATTTAATATGTATGATATCGTAATACTCGTCCTTTTCTGTTTATCCTGTCACATGCTTTAAACTGGGTACGGTGATCACATGAGGCACTTTGAAGCTTTTTGATGTCTCATTTGGGGGGGGGGAGAGAGAGAAAAAAATGCATTCTTCGTCTAATCCTACACTTGAATACCAGATTTCCTTACACACCACCTCAAAACTCCTTTTGACAGTAATACCCTTACCAAAGTGACCTGGTGAAATCTGCTTTAGTCAGCTGATGACGTAGTTGTGTCAATATTGTCTTTTACGTAAACACATGGGCCTATTGTGTAATATTTAGCACATTCTAGGCAATAATGAAGTACATACATGTAAATATAACTACATAGACGAATTTTATAAAGATATAAAAAATGTATTTTATACAAAAACGACGTTGTAAAATGTGTTTTTTATCAAAGAGCACATTAAAATAGGCTACAATAGACCCTGGGGACAGAGCAGAGTTATCTCAACACTGCCGGAACTACTGTGGGTATTAAGACTTTACTGACGTTGCAGGCCAGCAAATCTGCTCTTTGTTTGGGAAACCGCAATATAAGGTGCAATGTAAGACGATAACGTTTTAAAATGAAACAGTTATTCAGGCTGTAATGATGTGCCACGGGCATTAACATTCAGGCGGTACGGAGGGGTCTCCATTATCCATTTTAATAGAGCTTTTTGGTGCGCCACAGAGACGGCCCACCGAGCTGACAGCTGCGTAAAATGCTGTAAAAGGGTGAATCGGAGCAAATTATTTTTTCATATCAATATGTCCTCTGCCTCCGCTCTGTTAAGGCTAAGCTGGCAAGGGGCTGATGATCTTTAATTTTCAGTCCATACGAAGGCTAAATAACCATGGGCGTCCCCATATAGCTGCTCTCACGATTTTCGCACAAAGTTTTTCGTTCCGTCCTTTAAATAATAATAAATTAAGATGAAAAGAGTAAGGGCTGATATTTCGGGGAAGAGGAGTGGTGCAAATCTCTCTCACAGCGGGAGTCGCTCCCTCGGTACTAGCGTCGCTCTATCACGACCATCTTTCGGAACAAAATGAATAAATGAACCCGAATGCATGACAAGCAGTCGCCAGAAAGCACAGCTTTCGTACAGAACAGCATCATTATGATAACGACAGGCACACACATCTGTTGTAAATGACCTATTTTCATAGCGAGCATCATAAAAATCATTCAGCAGCAAAGAACTATCACCATTATTACCAATATTTCTTATAATGCAGAAAATGTTGTCATATCAGTATAATTATTATTATTATTTATTTATAAAGAATTAAATTGCTTTTGATATGTAAACAGAACTGCAGCTCTGACGTTGAATAAGTAGTCACAGAGGACGGATGGATGGAAGATATATGAATGGTTCACTGCAGCGTTTCACCCAGTGCAGAATAAAGATTATTATGTACATTAATCCTCTAACCATTTATCTATTACAGGTTAATAGCGGTGGGGGTGGGGAGGGGAGCAGATAGCAAATATTCTAGCATCGGGCAAAAGGTGGGGGGACCAGACACCAGGCCGTTGCAGGGAACACACATGTCCACAGATTACGGGTTACCCTAACTGCATGTTTTTGGTACCTGGGGTGCCGAGAGGAAAGCCACGCGAGTCAGGGAACACGCAGAAACTCACACGCAGAAACTCACACGGAAGTGATATTCAAACCTACAACCTCAGAGTTGAGAAGCAACAGCGACACCTATTGCATCACCGTGTCATTGCTTATTATTAGTTGTTCTCAGAGAAATGCCTCATATACGTAATTTGATGATATTGTTTAAGTCTCTGTCCCGAAGATGCGAGATTGTAACTTTCAGTTATTTCTAGCCTTAGGTAATTGGCAAGAACTAGCTTTCACTGCAGACATGGTAAATGTTGCGGATGAGTGCACCAGAATGTCATGGTATAACCTGTTTAATAAGGTCTCCATCCGTGTTAATATGTCACTTGGCTAATGCTTTTATCTAGAGGAACATGTTGTCTCTTCTGTAAACTGTCTTGTTTTACCTGAGGGTCCATACAGGTCCTAAGACTGGCAAAGTATCAGCCCCCCCCACAGGAATTAACTTTCTGGGTTAAGATAATGATTGTCTTGGGTTTGTTGATTCCAGAAGAAGACGTTCAGGCCCTAACAGTGGTTTGTCTTTCTCCTGGGTCTCCTGCCTTTCACGGCAAAAGCCATCTTTTTGACCAATTCAACTTACATTCTAACTTATTTCACAAATGCCAGACCCAGTTAAAACTCGGAACTTTGGATTATGTAACATTTAAAAATGAATATTTTATTTCAGGTGATAATAAACAATGTAATATCCTTAAGTCATTTTGACATGCTTTATGATCTAACATATATTTTGAATAGATCACTCTCAGTGTATAAATGAAAAGCTAAATGATTTAAAATTATATTTGTTCAAATGTCATCTTTGCTCTGAGGTTGCTCCCGTATTCTAAAGATATAAAATTTCTAAAGGCAAAAAAAAAACATGATCATTTATATCCTGTCAAAATACTATGATAAACAACGGCAAAAATTAGTTGACATTTCCCAGAATACAGTAGGCAGCAAATTTGCAAATAATGCGTCAATAGAAGCCAGAAATGCTCCTTGTCTGTGAAATTCCACTTCAGATATATCAATAACACACTATCAATAAAGGCAGCTTCAGGATTTAAGACCTATATTTAAATTTTTTTTTTAAATACTGGGCTTCGACTTACGTAAAAACTGATTTAAGTAAATCCACACTCATGCAAAAAATATCCAAGACACATACAGTTTACGGAAGCACCATCACAAAAAGGTGACATATGCCTGTATGTGAGTTTAACTTGATTCTACTGATTCTGAATGTGTCAGGATGCGTGTTTTAATCGATTTGTTATTAAACAGTAGGCATGGATGACACGAGTGAGCTAAATATCTAAATTAATCGGTCACAGTCTGACCCTTATTGGGAGAGCTGTTTGCGCGTGTTCTACGCTCTGCCTGTAGTGTTGATATTCTAATATGGCTGACACAGTGACTTTAACCCCGTAAGTGCGCCATCCGTCACCGTGATGGAACTGCAGGCTGATGTGGGAACATCTGGGAGATCAGCTGCTGAGAAGAGGCTGGGGATAGCACTGTGGTGCAGTATGAAAGTTCAGCACACAAATCTGACAAGCTGGCATTCTGTTTAAGATAGGCTATGCCTTGCTGTGTAGGTTGCAGGACACTGTGAATCCCGTTCAATGAGTTCTAGAAAATCAATGGATAGACTGTCAAATTATACCATCAACAAAACTAAAATATGACAACATGACGTTTTGGACAAAGAAGGATAGGCTATCACTGGATATTTTATTATGTGTTTTTTCAAGTGTAGCAAATATACATACAGATTGTTGACTTATGACTTATAAGACTCACGACTGATCGACTTTGCGACTGTTCCGAGACCGCAAATATATGGCCACTACTGTGCTGCGTCTGGCAGGACGACTGGTGATAAAAAGGTTAATAACCAAGCTTCCAACACCAAGCAATATGACTTAAAGGTGATAAGTTTATTATACAATATGCTATACATATGATCAGGGGAGCACAGAACTACTACGCATTCGCCATATAAAGCAATACGTGCAGCAATTTCTTGTCGAGGCAGCGCAAATGCGTATTTTTATGTGCCTTTATGATGCAACCACAGTGCATTTTATCCTTTATGTGGTTAATTTGTGCTTCTTTCCTGGCATAAAGGCTAAATGCACATTGATGTCTTGTAATAACAGCGCGAATGCACATAAAATAAAGACGCATTTGCGCTGCTGCCGCAAGAAATTGCTGCGCATATCGCTTTATATGGTGCATGCGCATTTGTGTACCAGTTAGTGAACCCTGCATATGATAATTGTTGCATATAAAATTAAAGACCAACTTACAACCTATCAAAATGTCCTACCAAAGGCTACTGCTGCGCATGTGCATGGACAAACCTGTTTTTCATGGCTACACGCCCATAAATTCTTGCTATCACCGCGTGGTTCTAGAAGACTAGTCATTTGCACATCGCACTTGAAGAGTGAACTATTGGGGGACATTTTGCTAACTGAGCCAAACCAGCAGGAATGAGGCTACACCCCTGGTAGGACTGTTTGATAGTGCAGCAAAAACCAATATATGTATATCACTATAAATATATGCTGTGCTATGAAATTCTGACAAGGTAGGAAAATCCGACAGAACAGCTAGTTGGAACCGATCCTGGTTTTGAGCAGAAGATGACCTGTGTATCTGAAATATCACCAATGATATGTGCATTGTTTTAAAAATATCCAACCACATAAAATAAAAGGCCTTCATCTTTTTGCTCAAAGCATTGAATAAAACTAAGCAATTTTGTTTGTCCTGGCAATTAAGTGACCCATCTTCATTAACACGTGATCACATTTAGTTGGATGTTTGCACCAGTGAAATCCTTTCTGTGCATATCTTTGGAAATACACATTTTTAATGTTTCAGGCTTTTCAAAAACTTGTTATAGATCATACACAGGGTTGAGGACAGAGTAGGAACTTTTTTCTATTAATTCTTGAATCACTGTTGTTTTGGTCCTACCATTTATTCAATGAAAATATCATTCCTAGCAATATGTCACGATACCTTGCTTCATTTGTTTTCTTTCCATCCTAATGATATTCTTCATGCGTCGCTAGCGTTGAAAAGCACCTCCTTGAAATTTTTTTTCTCCACCTCATGTGTTGCCCAGCAAACTCCAGACAAGCTACGGTCATTTTTGAGCGATGACTTCTTTGTCGCGATTCTCCCAAGCCGGACGGTTTTCTTCAGGTCTCTTTGTACCTCTGACAGGTCTACCTCAGCCCCAGTGAGTTCTGCAGGACTGCCAGACACGCACTGGTGTCACCCGTAAGGTTGCTTTCCCAGATGCTGAATGTTGAGCTGCAACTCTTTTCGTTGTGTCTGGATGGTGTGATGAAGATCTCGACCCTTGACTATTGAACCTGCGTTGCTCAATGGGGTGTCCAATTAGTTTCATATACTTTCGTCTTTCATGCATTATTGTTCTAACTTTACCTCTAACTTACTTTGAATGCTGATTAATCCTCACCTTTATATATTTCTCCTTCTGACTTGCTGGTTCATAAATGATCCCCAAATTGACTGGGGTTTTATATCCAGAAAAGTTCTTTATTGGCATACAGAGAGGGGCTGTTTATATGGTAAATTTTTCTACGTTTTCATCTATCACCTATATGAAGTTAAATGTATTACAGCACACCAGCTGAATGCTTATGCAACCAATGTATTTCCATTCTTTTGTCATCTTAAGCACATGTAATCTGTGAACTAGGTTTATAAGAACTGTTTGTTTGTAATAGATATTTGCTCCTCATTAAATAAAATTGGAATAAAAGCTAAAAAAAATGATGCGAGCGTAAAATTCCATATTCTACTGAGTAACATTATATATGTTTGTCAAAGGGTGGCAGAGTGACCCGCCGGTCACCTCGCCGTCAGCAGCTGGGGGTTTGAATCCCGCCTCCGCCGTCTGGCTGGAGATCACGTGCCCTCCATATTGTGTGGCTTTCCTCCTGCAGGCCGAAGACGACTGGTTCGTTTAGTGTGTGTCTCTAAATTGCCCACAGTGTTCTGTGAAGGACTGGCGCCCACCTAGGGTGCATCCCTGCACTGCCTGGGACCCTAACCAGGATTAGTGGTGGGATTTATTATGAGGGAATATGCCCTCCACGAATCATGACCTTACCATGGTGGAGAGGTTTGTGTGCCTCTGTGATCCTAGGAGCTGTGTTGTCGGGGGCAGTTTGTTCTAGGTGAGCGGTTAGACAAAATGTGATTCACAAAGACCCCTATGGAAAGAAAGACTAAGGTCCATGTTACCCCACCCAGATTCGGGAGACTGGGGCCCCACCCTGGAGCCAGGCCTGGGGGAGGAGCTTCCATTCTTCTTGGTTGGAGGAGCCGCTCTGCTATAAATCAAACAGCATGTCCAATCCAGTCCTCAATGCTGGTGGTTCAATGAGCACCTCATTTTATACTGTGCCTGTGAATCTGGCAGGAAGAACTTCAGTGGCGAGTCAGGCCTTCTAAGAGATGGCACACCATACTAACTTTGTCTCTGCCTACGGGTATAACTTTCTCCATCGACGTAATGAACAGAGCAGATCAGCTTGAGATGGGTTTTTTTATTTTGTGACACTGGAAGGCTGGAGTTCATTTTCCTCCTTCAAAATATCTGTCCGCTTATGTCGGTGATCGACAATGTCTGACATTTCTCAAGCGGCCTTATTAAGAGCTGTAGAGTGTGAGCTCACCTCACAGATTTGGGAAATAACCTACATCGATATCAGCGATGAACAGGTCTAGCTCCGGGGGAGGGGGGGGGGAGTAGGGGGCTAGACCTCCTAATCACAAGCTTGGGCTGCCCCAAGGCTGATTACACCCAAACAGCCACCCCCGCTCCCCAACCCCTGTGGCCTACCCTACACCTGTGGAAATCACAGGTTAGATTCCCACCCACTCTCATCATCACCACCACAATTTGCTTCATCGTGGACAAATGAACATGTCATAGATGGAAACCATTTATCATGCACTGTCAGTAATCACTGTACTAACCTTGTTTAGAACACTATAGCATCTGTTTAAACTGTAAGTTAGAATATACACTCACCTAAAGGATTATTAGGAACACCTGTTCAATTTCTCATTAATGCAATTATCTAATCAACCAAT
>JAODLC010000133.1:6517828-6532327 GCA_026781145.1 Hippopotamyrus pictus
TTATTTGTATTTTTACAACATTATTGTTGAAATACACAGTCCTGAAAAAGGGACGTTTCTTTTTTTGCTGAGTATATATTAATAGGTGGTAATGGGAAGCTAAGTGCTAAGCTAAAACAAATATCTGCATTTCCTCACACTTTGAAATGACTGAGGCAGTGCTGGGAAGCAACGGCGTTTAGTCACGTTTAAAACAAATTTGCAGTCAAATGTGTGAGAGTGAGGTTAACAGTAAAAGTGCTACCAGATACTGAGCAACACGGACACTCCTCACTTAACGACTGTCTTCCATTCCTATGACTAAGTCGTATAGCGAATTGGTCGATAAGTGAAGAGCCGCCCTTTACTGATATTTCAAGCATACTGGACTGGTGGTGGGTGTGTGTCAACCATCTTTAGATATTGTTTTAATGTCACCGTTGCACCATTTTTATACCATTTACTGTACTGTATACTGTCATAAACAGAATAGAGGAAATCCGCTCTAATATACATTACTGAGGTTTACATACTGTAAATGCAGGTAATCATTTTTATTTACTCTGAATAAAGAAAAGGACTAAAGGAAACTCCAACTTGATAACTTTGTTTTCATTGGCATAATTGCTTGACGCTGAGACACCATGCTGCTGTTTCCACGACTGAAGTTCTCGTACAGCGTGTAATACCGACTGGTCAGAGAGCTGTTTATACGTCCGGGTCGTTAAACAGGTGGGCTGTTAAGTGAAGAGTGTCTGTATACGAGCTATTCAGGAGTTTTTATTTCTCCGGCCAAGAACACTTGATTTTGTGGTGGCTTTTCTCAAAGTTTGTGATGCATCTTGTTACGTTCCATGTGCTTTTATTGTGGAAAATTTGCATAAATTAGCAAAATTGCAAGTTCGGGAGATTTTTAAAAACTACTCCCAGTGAAGGAAGAGACATTTGTAGTTACTTCCTTAATATATTTCTTTTTACAGTATATCACTTTTCTTAAATATCTTGAAATCCCTTCTAATTTCAATGACCTCGGGCTGTTTTTTTGTTCCTGTTAGTAATGCTGTTTTCCATTTGAATTCATAACTCAGAACTTCTGAGTTCCTAGTCAGAAATTTTAACTGGAACCCCCTTCAAGTCAGAATTCCTCCTTGGAACATCAGAGAAATCTATAAAACCATGAGAATCCAAGATGGCTGCGCCCTTTGTCAACAGAAGTTAAAGCTGTAGCTTTATACTGTTTATTAGCACTTACATCTTATTAAATCGGTCGTACACACAGTACTGTCCAACCTCTATTTGTGGACATGTTGCTGTGCAGTTTTTATGTGCAAAATACCATGTAGTGTCTTGTTATCAACTGATATTTTGAGCAATGGCTAAGAATGAACCTGGCTAGAACTGGGGGTGGTTTTAGTAAGCAGGATTTCTTGCTTAGCCAGATAATTTTTGGATTTCAGGTAGTTTGGGCTAAATGTAAGTGAACAAAGATAATGGACATTTAAACTGGGGTAAATTAAATCTGACAAGTTATCCAGCTAAGCAAGAAATCCTGCCGTTTGAAACCGGTCCCTGGTAATGCTAAATGACTTCCCATCTTGCTGTACTGGAACATGGATAACTCATGTGTGACGTCATTCCAAGTTCCAAGTTCTGACCTTTGAGGTAAATAGAATGCAACATTAAAGCTTAGTAAAATAAACTCTCCATTCAGCATTAGAGATAAAGAAAATCAGTCAAATAGCCTACATTAACATAAAAATGTTTAGTGTGATTTCCATTTCCAGTAAATAGCCTGGAGGAAGGTTTTCGATCAGTTCTGTTCTAGATGCACCCAAAAGACAATCTAAAATCTACATGCGTCCTGAGGTATATTATACGATACGTGCTGTATGGGACTGAGTTGCCCTAATTATTACATTTTGGTTGCATTTTGCCATGATAGCACAAACGCCTTTAAAGCTATCCATTTCTCCTAAATGTCTCCAAAAGTGGTCACTTTATGGTTTTCTTTTCTCAATCTGATTCCCCCTCAGTTCAAACATGAACTATCTTAGCGAAATCTGTCACAGTCCATAAACCAGCTCATTGCCTCATTAGATGAAAGGACTATGTAGGAATGGAGGTTGCAGTAGTGAGAGTACAGCATCCAGAGGTTATGCATTAATATTACGAGTTTTATTCAGGGTCCAGGTAGTTAAGCTTCCTTCACGAAGTTGTGCTGAAAGGAATAATTATCGTGAAAATAAACTGAAATGTGAAAACTTTAAGAGTAATAAATAATAGGATTTTTTTTTGCAGTTATGCTAACTGCTGTGTCTAAAATGTCCATAGTGTTGGTGCGTGTGTGTGTGTGTCTGTGGGCAAAATACTGATTTATACAAGCCAGAGAAGGAGGGCTGGGTGTCACCAATCAGCCATCAGTACCCTGGTCACCTGACTCTCCTTCATGTAACGACCCTAAGCCCCGCCCTCTCCCTCAGCAATACATCCTGCTCTTATTGTGAAGCGTAAAGAAGATAGAGGAGCATGTGAGATGAGATGGCCATCCACACTACGCCGAAGCAAACTTGCTCTGGGACGTCGAGGCCGCAGCCTGGAACATGGTGGCTAAGTCAGTTTGTCATTCGCTGCTCGCTCTGCAGCTGCTCACTCAAATCTCTTCATTCTATGTACAAGTTTATACAATATCCTCCTATTCTTATGCCAGGTTTGTCAGGCTGAATGGAGATTTAAGACAATTCACATCTACAGAAATAAACAAGGAGAGAGGCCATGAAATTATGTTCTGCCAGAAATTTCCCTATGGGGACAATAAAGTGTGTGTGTGTGTGTGTGTGTGTGAATATATACGAACATTTCCTTTACACTACTTCGCTTTTATAAACGACTTACATTAGTACCTGTTTTCGTTAACCAAAAGAAATATAAAGAGGATTTTCATTTTTACGAAAAAAGGAGAAAACAGAAAACGGCATTCAGCATTTGTTTATCAGCTAGCCAATTACAAACATACAGTCAAGCATCGCATAATGTGTCGTTTTGGTCAACAAAAGATCGCATTTACAACAGTGGCCCTACCATGTTATAGTGGAACTCAAAAAGTCCTATCACTTAGTGACGTCATGGCCATCATAACGTCAAGGGGCAACACATCATGAGTTTGTGCTGATGCTGGTGTAAAGAAATCTACTGCACTGCCAGTCGTAAAAAAGTATAGCACAAACACTTATGTACGGTACATAGAACTTGATAATGCAAATAATCAATTGTTACTGGTTCATGAATTTATTATAGGTCTACTGTACTTCTTATCGTTATTTAGGCTATAGCACATAGCCTGTATGTTTAGTAAGGTATGACATTTAGGTTTGTGTAAGTACACTCTATGATGTTGACCCTGTTGTTAAGTGACGCATGACTGTATTGATTTTTGTATATGACACTATATTGTACAGACATTATTTCTACATTGTAAAGGCATTGTATTTTCATCCCTGTATTGTATGTTATTTTAGGTTTTGTGTTATTTGGCATGATCTGGTGTGTATTTTTTCGGTCTGGGACGGCTCAAAAAAATTCCCCATATAAATGAATGATAATTGTGTCTTTGATTTATGCTATTTCAGCTTAGGAAAAGTTTCATAGTAACTCCCTACTTTTGGATAGCGGGGGTAACCTGTTTATATTTACAGTTTTACACAATCTTGTCATGTCACTATTATAATGAATTTGAGGTTGTTGCTTGTTAAAATATTACAAAGCTTTTATCATATTCTCCAAATGTTAATTGCCATAGACCATGGAGTAAAGGGTGTTAGGATATTTATTCGTAAGAAAGGACATTAGCCCAGATGCACTTTAGCAAACTCATTCTGCTTAATGTCCTATGATGTTTTAGTCAACACATCATTTAGATTAGATTTATAAATAAATAATTAAATTCCTAAATTCAAATGCTGTAAAGAAAATACAATATACTCCAACCAGAATTTATCAGTTTAGTTCTCCTTAATTTTTTTTCATAAGTACAACTTTATTTGAATAAAATACACAATGTTTTTTTTTTTTTTTTTTTTTATCAAAACTGTCATCGACGTATGAAAAATAGGTTTAAACCCCTTGCGGCAAATGATACCCAATAGACACAATATGGTTTCAGCGCATGGACTGCGACTGTATTAGGAACCCAATAGAGTCTGAATCCCATTAATTTCAGCATTATGATGTTCGGCAAAGACAAATTAAACACGCACAGAACAAACATCGTTGTTCTTCTCTGGCAGAGTACGCCAACAGCGGGAGACCTTATTACAATAACTGTCTCCCTGCAGTGTTTCATGGGATATTAATGGGCTGATCATCTAGCCGAAGAGTGTTTGTCCTCAGGTTAGATGAACTCTGGGATCAATGAACCGTCACAGAAAAGAGCAGCAACCGCTGGTGAGTATGTGCGCTATTAGAGCCTATTAGCACGTGGCATGCGTGTTTATAAGCATCCTCAGTTATGTTCTGCCAGTAATCACAAAGGGTTTATTAGATATATAACACAGATAAAATAAAAGGAAGAAAAATGACAAGAAGATGGAGCTCAAACCCGTCACCGTCCCCCGCCAAGGGCGATGAGGCAGCCCTCCGTCACACAGGCTGGATTTTACCCCTCCTCCATGCTGATTTGCATCATTTGCTGATTGCTGTGGCAGTCTGGGATGCTCTCGACTAGGCCAGGGAAGCTGAAATGGAGAGATCCTGACACGTGGTTAGGCGCCGTAGCATCTAATCAAGGGACTTGGGGGGTTGGGGAACTGACAAGATCCTGAGTGACTGTTTATTGTGATGGGGAAGTGAAGTCGTCAACGGAAAAGAAACCACTAGTGACATGTGCCCAGCATGCAGGCAGTACAGCGGCGGAGCAGGATTTTCATTGGCCATCTGGCCTTTTGGTTCCAAACACACTCCCTGTTCATTCATTCAGAAGCGATCCATCTCCATCAGAATCTGCCCAGAGTTTGCACTCTTGCAAAAGCACAGTTTAGGTGAAGCATATTTATTTCAGATTTCATGCCATCCATCCATCCATCCATCCACCCATCATCTAACCACTTGTCCTTTTCCTATAACAAGGAATGGAATATGTAAAACCAAGATTTCGATTTCAGGATATTAAGAATTGCATTTTTGGGTATTTTATTCCGGATCCTCTGAGCTGTTCATTTCCCAAAGTCACCGATCAGTACTTATATCAACTGGCGAATAAAACAAAAGAATTTTAGATGAATTATGATGTCAGGGATTTAGATAGACAATAAAAAGCAAAAAAAGGAAAAAAGTTAAGCACTTTGTTTAGTTTAACAAACAATAAAAGAAGCCATTATCCATTCTGTATTGTTTCTGAATGGACTGACTGGCTATTTTCAGCTCAGATTTGTTTAATTTTTTTCCCCGAAAAGTTACTGAAGGAGAATAATGACCAGATGGCTCTTATATTAATGGGGGGTGACAGAACGTGCAGACTGAACGCAGCCTTGCTAACAACACTGGGGACGTCGAGTCACGTCTGCCGTCGTGATTCCGGCAGCTGCGGATGCCCGTGTTTTTACGCACACGCGTGTGTGAGGTGGCAGGAGCGACTCCGCCGTAACACCGGAGCTGGCAGAACATGAATATTTATGTGGTGAAAAATATACTCGGTTATAAAGGGTATAAAGTGCTGACAACATCAGCTCGTCACGTCCAGGTGCTCGGAGGAGCAGGTGAGGGCTGACACTAACTCCTCCCTCCCACCATCCCACTGCCCCCGGGAGCTGCTGTTCCGGAGAATTCCGATTTAGCCACAGCTGATGCCCAGCCTCGCCAGCCCTCTTCAGGGATGTGGGCACACCTAGCCGCTGCCGCTCACATCTCCAGCCCAACGCCGCTTTGAATGCCCCACATCTGATGCCCATTTCCACACTCATTATGGCACTTTCACCATCTTACTCAGTGATTCTCATTACTGGTGTACGTGGCCTGCACCTGCATCACGGCCTGACAGTGCGAGCATCCATGGGGACGTAATGAAGTGATATCCTTACCCACCAATCGGGTCATAAACTGTGTCTCTCTGTCTCTGTCCCCATCTTAATGTCCCGTCTTAAAATGTCACATCGTTCTGTGTATATATGGCCCCACCCACCATATATTTCAATCTGACAATAAAAGATACTTTGATTTTGAAATTCATCACCTTGAGCTGCAGTCATTAAGAGTGTGTTTGAGTGAGAATGAAACGCTCATATGAATAATGGCATGGAATGTTATGTGCACTTTATACAAAAGCCGCAAGTGAAACTTCTTTTGGTTATTTTGCCTATTTTGTTTGTGAAAATTCTTTACAGCACCAAAAATATGCTGTGCCGTGTTTGCAATTAATTTTTCCAGTGATGGGTTTAACATTACAAATGAGTCTTTTCCAGTTGCTCTATCAAGTCGAGTTTGTTATTGAGCAGGAAGGTGAATTTTCATATGGAAATTACATGTCTACAGGATACAAAGCAAACGTTTCAATTAACTCACTAGCCCAGAAATCTCACTATGTCGAAGTACATATCAAAGCGAGAGCTCTCAGGAACGAACTGACCAATTGACTGTCCCTGGAATAAGAGGTGACATATCCTGATGGTTTATTAAGGGAACAAACTTTAGGCTGTTGGTGTTGATCCATTTGTCTCCTGACTGGAGGTTGGTGACTGGAAGAATGAGCAGTACACATGGGACGGAGATGACAGTGTCTGCCAAGGGCCCAGGAAGGGGGGCACTGGACATGCAAGTCATCAGGGACCCAGGGAGGGGGGACTGGACGCATGAGTCATTTGGGGCCCAGAAAGGGGGCACGGGATACACAGTCCATTGAGGGCTCAGAAAGAGGGCATGGGACAAATGGGTCACTGGGGGCCCAGGAAGGGGACACGGGACATACAGTCCATTGAGGGCTCAGGAAGAAGGCATGGGACAAACAGGTCATTTGGGGCATAGGAAGGGGGCCATGAAGAGGTCACGGGACACACAGCTCATCAAGGGCCCAGGAAGAGGGCATGAGACACTCAGTCCATGGAGCCCAGTTAATTAGCTGCACTTAGCCTGACACAAAGACCATCATGCACTTGGGTTATTTTGGAAAAACTATGTGAAGCGACGCTGTAGGCTGTGTGCTTCTCTGGCCCTGTCTGTGTTACTGCACATTTCAGCTCACAGTCACATTGACTTTTTATTTACTTGCTGAGGAGCCCAAGAAGCTGAACCAGATAATGGACTGAAAAGCATTCATGGCTCTCGTGAAGAGCCTGCAGATGTAGCGTAGTGACGCGCGCTCCCAGAATGTTCCGGGGGGGACGTCCGTGCTGAGATCTCCTTTCACGCTGGATTTGAAGCGAGCGCACTTCCTCTGGAAACTTCTCAAGTTCGGCTCCTTTTGATCCCGCGCATCTGCAGGAGCTAGTAGGTCACGTGGCCAGCGGAGACATTTCGCTTTCGTTTGCAGGATTTTCCCTGACTGCGCAGAAGCATTGCTCGGCTGTTCGATTCGGTTATTATTGTTATTTTTCTGCTTGATGACCGACACTGTGCCGTTTCACCGTTTGACCGCATTGCCTCTCTTTGCCTGACCAAAACGATTGCTTATCATTTTTCTTGACTTGTTTGACATTCAGTTCACAAACAACCCCTCAGGTCACAGATCTGGAGGTGTGACACTGCACCTGCAAATAATTCCTACACTTCTGGGCGCTGTACTGATTCTGTTTAATGCATCATATTAAATATAAACGAAATATAAAAAGCATTTAAATAGGTGGAGGTCAGTGAGTTTGTCCTTTGAGAAGTGCTGTTCACGACACTGCAAAAGTAGGAGGGGTTTTTAATATTTTATCAGTAAACGTAGATCCTCGATTGGGCAGACGCAGACGTAGAGCCACTGGCAGATGCTCATTATGTAACAAAGTTTGTGCACCTCCAGGATAGTAATTACTGCTACCCCTGCAAAAAAGAATGAATACCTCATAAAAATACCAAGGGCAATCTTCACTTACAATATGTGATGGCAGTCTACACATGCATCAGACAGATGTAGTCTAAACCAGCGTTTCTCCCCTCGGTCCTCAGGAACCCCCAGAAAGTCCACGTTTTTGCTCCATCCCAGCTCCCTACTGGACTATTTGGAGGTCCCCAAGGATCAGGTTTGAGAAACACTGGTTTAAACACACAGTACAGAAAGGCAGTCTGTATACATAGACAAATACACAGTGGTAGTCTACATACACAATACACAGAGACAATCTGTCCACCATCCCTTCAAGCCAGTACAGCATATAACACACAGCAAGCAATATTTAGTGGAGCTCATGTTTCAATAAAATGTCAAAAAGTGACATGTCAAAATGTCAAAGAATGTCAAAAAAAGTAACACTTCAAAATGTCAAAAAATGCAACCCCCCCCCCCCCCAAATGGACATGTGCCTGCCCAGCACAGGCAAATGCAAAATTCCCAGAGAATACCCACAAGACAGGATGTTGATCTCAAATCTCTGCTGAACTCAACTCCACTATATTTGCCTAATACAGATATTTCAATATCTAAGTTACGTTAAATATGACATTTCAGTGTTTTGACTGTGAGAGTTTATTTGTCACATTCATAAAGCTTGGTGAGAGTTGCAGTAAATGTGAGTTTCCTCTATGGTGCTGTCGTTGTAAACACCCCCAGATGGATCAGCAGGAAAACAGACAGACATTTGCAGATATGTGTCAATGATTTATATTGGACCTGCCTTCCTAGTTTTTATATCTGTAACCAAAAAAATGAATTTGCAATGAATCAGAATTTATGTTCAGAAATACAACTGATTATTGTAATAACAATTAAATATAAAACTGAGCATAGCTGAGTTAACTTTTAGAAAGGAAAAGGGCCCCAGCAGGAATAAGTGTTATAAATGGTTTTATAAATACAGCAAAATTATGCTGTTCTGTAGGGATTATACTTGAAGCTATTATACTCAGAACTACTGTTCTCAGATATCAGCATTGTAGTATTGTTGGGTGGGAAAATTCATAACTCATACTGATTTACTAAATATCCACCCATCCATCCAGTACAAGGTCATGGGGTCGGCTGCTCTTGTTCCTCCATCCTGAACAAGGCAGGGGACACTTCTGGGATACCAGACACACACACACACACACACACACACACACACACACACACACAGGATTGTAATTATATCTTTGTGGGGACTCTCCATTCATTTCAATGGGGAAAACTCTAATCCTAACATGACAACCTTAATGCCTACCCAGCCCTAACCTTAACCATAAGTAGCCAAAGACAATATGACACTCCTGGCTTTTTTTAGTTTTCTCATTGCATTCACAGATCTTTTTGGGGACCCGAAAAAAGGTTTTTATTACATTCTGGGGAACATTTGGTCCCCACAATGTAATATAAACATAATCCAAACACACATTATAGTTCCCATCTAATTTGACAGACTCTACAAAGCCAAAACAGATAGACACACCACTCCCTCAAACAAAACACATCAGATAGAAAAGTACACAATTGATGTATATATGTCTATATTTATATACTGGGGGCAGTGTGTGGCTCAGTGAGTGATCAGAAGGTCACCAGTTCAAATCCCAGGGACAGCAGCATGGTTTCTCTGTTGAGTGCTTGAGTTTGGTTCTTAACCCCCAGCTGCTTCAGGGACCATCTGACCCTGCATTCTTAAATGTAGGCCGCTTTGGGTAAAAGCATCCTCAGAGCAAGTAAAATTGTCAAATTTCACGGCCTCTCTCCTTGTTTATTTCTGTAGATGTGAACTGTCTTAAATCTCCATTCAGCCTGACAAACCTGGCATAAGAATAGGAGGATATTGTATAAACTTGTACATAGAATGAAGAGATTTGAGTGAGCAGCTGCAGAGCGAGCAGCGAAAGACAAACTGACTTAGCCACCATGTTCCAGGCTGCGGCCTCGACGTCCCAGAGCAAGTTCGCTTTGGCGTAGTGTGGATGGCCATCTCATCTCACATGCCCCTCTATCTTCTTTATGCTTCACAATAAGAGCAGGATGTATTGCTGAGGGAAAGGGCGGGGCTTAGGGTCGTTACATGAAGGAGAGTCAGGTGACCAGGTTACTGATGGCTGATTGGCAACACCCAGCCCTCCTTCTCTGGCTTGTATAAATCAGTATTTTGCCCACACACACACACACACACTATGGACATTTTAGACACAGCAGATACCATAACTGCAAAGAAAATCCTATTATTTATTTTAAGTTTTCACGATAATTATTCCTTTCAGCACAACTTCGTGAAGGAAGCTTAACTACCTGGACCCTGAATAAAACTCGTAATATTAATGCATAACCTCTGGATGCTGTACTCTCACTACTGCAACCTCCATTCCTACATAGTCCTTTCATCTAATGAGGCAATGAGCTGGTTTATGGACTGTGACAGATTTCGCTAAGATAGTTCATGTTATCATGAAAACTGAGGGGGAATCAGATTGAGAAAAGAAAACCATAAAGTGATCATTTTTGGAGGAGAAATGGATACCTTTAAAGGCGTTTGTGCTATCATGGCAAAATGCAACCAAAATATAATATTCAGGGCAACTCAGTCCCATACAGCACATATTGTATAATATAGCTCAGGAAGCATGCAGATTATAGATTGTCTTTTGTGTGCATCTAGAACAGACCTGAGAGAAAGCCTTTCTCCAGGCCATTTCCAGCACTGATAATTTTACTGGCACACTGGTAAAGTGTTATGTTCAAGTCTACAAATTTAACAATATATATAGCAAAATCCAACAAGCCTATTATCATATCTTTCAAGGGACATGAAAATAATCATTAAAAACTGCTGAAGCTTGCATTTGGCCCCCACCGAAAATAATTGCCCAGTCCCAGCCTAGACGCTGTAGATACAGATCTTCCACATTCAAAATGCATGGAAATATAAATATAAACACTGTTATTGAAATGTATGTGTCACGAGCGTCACTAGAGATTTATGAAAAGGGGGGCTAAGCCTTTACTAGGGGGCTCTGATTTTGGGGATAATTAATGAAAATGCCAGTTGAAATTAATTAGTTTAAAACAGCCCTGGCGATGCCCCTGGACTGTACTGATTTTGAAACACTTTCATTAGGAATCCTTTGTACTGGTCTGGCTTCCTGTTACTCTGTTACCTCAATCCAAAGACACCCCACAGTAAACCCCATACCACAAAAATCACAGGGGCCAATTTTACACCCGGCACAAAGCAGAGCCAGGTGCCATGCAAGTGTCTTTGCTAGCATGTCTCAGTTGTCACTTTCCCAGTGCAGCGCCCACGTTGTTCAAATAGCTCCCCTGGCCGTGTTCCTGTTAAAATGAGGTGGAGTCAGGTGCGTTATTGACACATTAATGAAAGCGTTTGTGCAACTGACCAACAAAAACCCGGGGCCTTATTTATAAAAAGTTTTGTAGAAACCACCCTACATTTGATCTAAGATCATTTGTGAAAAGTGTGTAATTGTGATTCAGAGAAAATGAATGTACACTGAAAAAAGGTGCGTTCGCAACTATCTTAAACTCGACAAGTTATCTGGCTAAACAAGAAATTCTGTTTTGTGATACAGGTACTAATCGTATTTTCTGGGTTCTGATTTGACTTGATTTGATTAGATTTGATTCAATTCGATTCAATTTGATCAAATTCAGTTGATTTATGTATAGCGCCTTTCACAACAGAGTTCCCCCGAGGTGCTTTACATGGATATGTTGTGATACATTATAACATCATTAAGACAGAATAATACAAAACAGGGAAAAGGAAAGACAAAGAAACAAAAGTAAGCCAGATGACAATGGAGGAGAGGAACCAAAAACTGCCAAGTGGGGAGACTAAAATCTAAAATCCTCCCCCCCCCCCCCCGGAGATTCTACCATTCTTGAAAAAGAAACAGTGGGCTTGCCTGCTAAAAGCAAGGTGTAAACTGAGATTGACAGAGCTATAGACCAATAAACTCTCCTTCCTATAGGCTTCACTGAGGGCAAAATGTCAGCAGGGCCCAGTTAGGGCTTCTCCTAGAAAAATGCTTACATCTCACAAACGGAATATCGTAGAAAGAAAATGTCAACGCAAATTTATTCCAGGGACTCTACAGAAGCCAACCATAGATTGGGTAAGTCCTAAATATCACCTGGCAATCAGTCTAACAGATGGGACTATAGTGTTAAGCTAGGTTAAAATTTTTAGCTCTCTATGGATATTTTTAAGGGTTTCAGAGCCAAAAACTAAACCAGAGCTATATTCATATAATAAAAGTTAGCAGTTAGTGGTTATCATTAGCTTCTGCTACATTTTTTAGTGGTTCATCAGTTCATCAGTGTCAGCATAAACTCCATTTGCTTATAATAATGAAGTAGTCTGCTGACAGTGTTCATTTTGGATCTTTTTATACATTACAGCATATGGAAATTTTTTTTCTTTAACTTTACTTTGATTGCCCTGCTTTGCCTTGCGATAACCCATCTGCTCCGCTTCTGGCTAGCTACCTGAGGCTAGTGCTGTGTGCACAGAAAACACGACGGGGAAAAGAAAGTCATTTTCTCTCAATGACAAAAAATAGACTCATCAAAGATTACGATAAACCGCCAAAAACGAGCCACCAAGATGCAGCAGCGAATCAACAAGCACTTTGAGGCAACATAATGTGAAAATGTGCTGTATAAATAAAATTGAATTGAACTGAATATTTATGCATAGTACTGTATTATAGCATATTTGAATTATACACAGTTCGGTAATTTAATTTGTGCAGTACTGTAATTTGAACAGCTGAACTGTATTTTGAAATTGGTCAATAAAATTAAGTAAATAGCAACGCTTGTCCATGTTATTACCTTACATTTACGTAAGAAATACACAAATGTCAGTTGGATGGTAATCTGCCTAAGACATAATGACGAAAAAAACTGGTTATAATGATCATCCGCTTACGATCAGTTTCACCCAGATAGATGTGATCACTCTAAGCGATTTCCACTGTATTTCCAAACAAATGCTTGCAACTCCATAAAGGCCTCTTTATTACAGCTGAGATCTACCAATTACCAGCTACTAGATCCTCCCAAAAGACTTTGCGTGCGTCACGTGCTCTTGACCACTTAGCCGAAAATAGCTACATAGCTCACACTGATTACATTGGTATGTAGATAGATGCGATCACTAAGATGATTATTCATTCATGTGTCTGGATTTTAAGAGCGATACATGTGAGCTTCCAAATAAAGGTTTATTTCAAGGAGGATGGAAAAATTAATACATAGCAAATAGCATGTAAAAATATATAATCACGTACAACTTTATAACAAAGTATGGTACAGACGACGGTAATTATAAATGTTTAGGTGTAATTTTAGTATTGATACTTACTTATTAGAAAATGTATAGCATGGATTCTAGATGCATACTGTAGGTCCTGTTATAGATATGCACTTAGGTGAGTCTGTTAAATGTAAGACTGCAGAATGAATTATGAACTTTGTTACTCATTCACAATTCTGCAGAAATGCTAGGCCTCTTGCACTGAGCAAATACTGTTCAAAACTGATATCACATGCGTCATAAGTGAATTTGTTCTTAATTCACTGGATTGGAAACAGGCAATTTAACCGCACTAAAGCATCAGTAAATTGTTTTCTGGATGAGGGCACATTTTTACAAATTGCGTGCACCTTCCGAGCACATGTGAGGGATATTGCTTTAAAAATGCCGGATAAAAATATATTTATTAGAGCTTGGGATGATGAACTCTTATTGCAGAGACACATAGCGGGTCATTAGTAAACATTATGCTTAACTTACCCATTGAGCTGCAGGCGTTCTAACACAAATGGCCTGAACATTCAGTCTGCCATTTTATGGCTCTGTTAATTAATTTCTTGCTCAAACTAATGAATTGATTTCATTAACCCGCTATGATAGAAAAATGAACTGAGTTTTAGTAAAAAAAATCAAACATATCAAAGCATTTACTTCGAGATCCAAAACTAGACTCTTAATTTTTGCCATAAACCGCAGGCAGAATACTTCGCTTAGATGAACTATCCATGTCCATTAAGTGAAACAAATTACAGGGCCTTTCATTGTTATACAGAAAGTGAAAGTGAAAATGAAAAATATTTTCTAATTTCCCTTTGATGTTTAGATTTTTAGATCTGGAACATTAGAACAATTGACAACAACACAATAGTGAAAATAGCTGTGCAAGTAACAAAATTAAATTGTACAATGAAGGTTCGGCAAATATTTTGACCTGCTACTTTCTGTTTTTTTTTTTATAGACCAACAGTTAATAATTTTTAGGAGTTTTTGCCGTATGTGTTTGTGTATTATGTATATGCAATATTGCATAAGAACATAAGAAATTTACAAACGAGAGGAGGCCATTCGGCCCATCAAGCTCGTTTGGGGAGAACTTAACTAA
>JAODLC010000133.1:6532427-6547298 GCA_026781145.1 Hippopotamyrus pictus
CCTTTACTCCCAGCCCAGTATATTAATATAGAGTATTTAAACTTTTAGTTGATCTAATTAACGTATAGTTAAAACAAAGTGCCGAGTACACTAAAACACTAAATTAACACTTGCGTTAAATCGGAACTTTATTATAAATTATCCGGCAGCGTCAGAGATAACAACCTTTAAATTAAACTTATAAAATAACCAAATTGACAATTACTTACCCGAGACTAACTTCCTGCTGAACCACGTTTAGCTACACTAAAGCGAAGTTGCTCTAGGAGGCCGAAAAACCACAAAAAACCCTCTCAAGCAGGCTACTACCGGAGCGGGAAAAAAAAGTGGAAAATGTCCTCCCGGCCCCTACTGGCGACCGAGCAAAGCTCAGGAGCAACTGTCCTTTCCGAGTTAATGTTACCGATGTTTGATAATATTACCCGCGGGTGTTTGATGTGAAGGATGCAGACGGAAACGCCGCTCGCGCCCGCAGCTGTCGGTAACACTCACGCTGTCAATTAACAAGGACAGATAAATACACACGTAAAAATAAAAGTTAACAATGAAACAACAACCATCCACGTAACCGTACTGACACACAAACACTCAAATTTGCTTCCAGATAATTCAAGTCAACCGCTTCAACAGGCGCACAACACAACACAAATGCACACAGCGTCTACACCACTCCTGCACAGTACAGCAATCCCAGCAGCCTTCACAGCAAATCAACGCATTATTTTCTTTGAAGATTGTATATATAACACATTATGCTGGGAGTGTTTATAGGAGGCCATGGCATAATTACCTTTTGCGATGGAAATGTCAGCAGAATTTTTCCCTTTTCTTGAAATGCCATGGAATTATTGAGTTTGAGCAAGATTGAAAACAGAGGTGGAAAGTTCAATTACAGAAAGTACAAATCCAGACCAAGGTTTTGTTTCAACCAACAAGTTGAGTACTCTGTGAATGTAATTTTTTATGCTTAACTGGTTGGTTGAAACAAAAGCTTGGTCTGGATTTGTACTTTCTGGACCTGAACTTTCCACCTCTGATTGAAAAACACAAGGGCAGGTACAGGGACAAATATACAGCCTGATACTTATGGGAATAGAGGCCAAATAGCTTTAGAAGCCATGAAAATATATACTGCTACCCAGTATATATACACCAATTAGCCATAACAATGAAACCACCTGCTTAATGTTGTGTAGGTTATCTTTGTACCACCAAAACAGCTGTGAGATGCTGAGGCATGGACTCCACAAGACCTCTGAAGGTGTTCTTTGGTATCTGGCAGCAAGATATCAGCAGCAGATCATTTAAGTCCTGTAAGTTGCAAGGTGGGACCTCCTTGGCTTAGACTTGTTTGTCCTGAACATGCCACAGATGCTCGATTGGATTGAGATCTGGGGAATTCGGAGGCCAAATCAACACCTTTAACTCTTTTTCATGTTCCCCAAACCATTCCTGAACATTTTTTTGTAGTGTGGCAAAGGGCATTATCCTGCTGAAAGAGGTCACTGCCATTGGGGAATACTGTTGTCATGAAGGGGTGTACTTGGTTTGCAGCAATGTTTAGGTTGGTGATATGTTTTAAAATAACATCCAGATGAATGGCAGGACCCAAGGTTTCCCAGCAGAACATTGCCCAGAACATCACACTGCCTCTGCTGGCTTAGGCTAGCCTTCGTTCTCCATGTGCATCAATGAGCCTTGAGTAGACATGACCCTGACGCTGGTTCACTTCCTTCCTGGTGGCCCTTCCTTGGACCACTTTTGGTAGGTACTGACCACTGCATTTGGTCATTTTGGAGATGCTCTGGCCCAGTTGTCTAGCCACCACAATTTGGCCCTTGGCAGAGTTGTTCAAATCCTTACACTTGTCCATTTTTCCTGCTTCCAACACATTAAATTCAAGAGCTGACTGTTCACTTGCCTAATATATAATGGCATCCTTGACAGATGCTACTGTAATGAGATAATCAATGTTATTCACTTCACCTGCCAGTGGTTTTAATGTTATGGCTGATTGGTGTATGAACAGATGGATGGGTTGATGGATGGATAAACGAAGTATACTATCTGATGAACGATGGCTGTTACAAAGGTCAGCGACTTATAGATTTCAGTTTTTCTCCACAACAATAGCTATGTAGAATTTTTTCCAGTGTTGCAGTGCTTTCCAGTGAATGGTTTCCCACTGCCTTTGCCCGAAGTTCTTTGAGATTATTCTTGTTAAGTGATTTTAATCCGCTTTGTCATTTAGGCTAGCAGAAGCTTGGGGGTCTTTGCTTTTCAGTCACGTGACGTCACCAGATCTGAGGAGGCTTGTCACATGTCACCCAGGATGCAGTGGACTTTCCTGGAAAGAGAAGCTGCTACCTTCCCCTTCACTTGGGTCATATGTAGAAGAAAAAATGGCTTTTTAAAACTGTGGTATAATATCTACTTTTCCCCTTCACCTACATTCTCGGGGCATGAGACAGGTCTTTCTTGAATGTTGTATTCACTTGAGAGAGCATACTGTAAACTGGAACGACTTGTCAATTTTCTTACAAGAAGTACAAGATACGCTACAAAAGGAAGAATATCTTTTTTCTCCAAGCTAGTATTTCGTATGGCTTTGAGTAGCTACACTGGAGTGATGTGGGAACAGAAATGTCCAGGTACAGCAGGACAAAGGAGAAAAATGACCTGAAGGATCTCAATACCCAGAGCTTGATTTCATGGTAAAATCAATTCATTCACACTGCTTGAGAGCCTGAAGCGTACAGAGTCATATCTAACTAATTAATCTGCACATGGGGGCCAGTGTTTCCTCAGCGGTGGAAACATCTCAGGCCCTGCATGGATGCTCTTCTCCTGCAGCATTTTCAGTCGGAAATGGACAAGAGCTTGAAAGGGGTCCAGTTTTTTCACCCCCCCTCCACCTCCCCGGCCAATGCACAGAAAACAAGATGAACTCCCAGCGGCACCAGCGACTGCGACGCCAGCCCATCCATTACTGACATCCGCAGTAGGTCAGGGGTTTCAAACTTAACATGATGGGGGGGGGCATTGGTTTCCACCCAAGCGAGCTACTCAATTTATTGTTTGAGCCAAAAGAGAAACAAAAGGTCAATCTGATGGCCAAATCTAATAGTGAATTAAAAACATGTTGCAGGCCACATTTACCTGCCCCAGGTCTGTGGGCTGGCAGACTGAAACCCCTGTATTCGATAGAACAGGCTGCCGCTTGGGGGTGGAGGATGTGAAGCCTTCAGGCAGCACGGATGGGTTACACTAAATGGGATGAGGGGGCTCAAAAGGATTCATCCACTCCCTGCGTGGCTGCTGCAAATTCTCAATGTTTATTATAGGGTCTATACAAATATTTGGATAACCTTGATATCAGATACCAGATTCATTAAAGATAATTGTATAATGTAAGTGCGAATACGGGCTCTTTGAAAATAACCTTGAATGGTGCATATGTGAAATGTTTTTTTTTTTTTTTTCGAGAGTTGGCTGTTGAGAATTAAGTACATTCCTCGCAAGTTGGTCCTGCTGATAAGCACCATAATGTATATCGATGGCAGGTCTGTAGGTTTCGTTCCAAAAAGGCCCTCGGTGTGTTCGGTTTTAATTAATCTAAATGAGTTATGAGGTAATGCTTTATTGGTTGGCAACATGGATTTTTAAATGCCAGCCTAGATGTAATTACAATTACAATGTCAATATCGCTACAGGATTCATTATGGAAGTTGGCGCAAATTAATGAATTGCCTTGAAAACAGAAAACAAAAATAATAAATTAGGGTGCATGCATTATTTCCTGTTATGCCTGACTAGTTTATTTTGGTGTTCTTCCATGCGTCTAAACTAAGAGCGTGATTTAGCTTTGAAAGGGTATGCACGTC
This sequence comes from Hippopotamyrus pictus, assembly GCA_026781145.1. NCBI lineage: Eukaryota > Metazoa > Chordata > Actinopteri > Osteoglossiformes > Mormyridae > Hippopotamyrus > Hippopotamyrus pictus. The sequence continues at coordinate 6,536,312 of JAODLC010000133.1, forward strand.
ATTCTTTATGGCCTGTGCCGAGTGAACAACGAAATTCAGCACATGTGGATGGTTATGTTTCTTTCCTGTTGTTCTTTTGAAATATATCTGCCAGAAACAAATCTTCTTTTATTCCACAACAAAGGGACTTAGGCTTGACCATGTGGTTAATGGGTTATATAAGTAACATTTAAGAAGTGACATCCTGCCTCTGAAACTTAGTCGATATTTAAATTCGAGAACTGAATTGCTTACTACTATTCCACCTTGCTGTCGCTGCACCTCGCTGAGGTTTCATAACCTGAAGCTGTTTGGCAACAGAACAAAGGAGATTATTTGCAATACAAGCAGCAGGCGCAGTTCCTGTTGATCACCACTAGGTGTGCTAGTGTGCAAAAAAAATGGACCCATACTTTTAGTAACCTAGATACATTGCGCAGTCCTAAAGCTGGAAAATGAGGACAGAGAGAGGTGCTGTTTAACAGCATGGCTGTAAACATATGAATCTGTTTATACTAAAATCGGAATTTGTTTTAACTTCTGTGCTGGTAACTTGGTGAGGCAAAAAGGCAAACTGTAAACACAGGCACCAGTGTAATGATAAGAAAATGGAATTCATTAAGGCCTAGAGCTGTATTACAATCCATTTGAAATCTATAAAGGCAGAATAATGAAGCAAGCCACAATGAGCGGCCTGTTTCTTTTCGTGTTTTATGCTGGAATCAGGCAAAATCCTAAAGAAAGCATTCACCTTCTGCAGCTGGGCAATTCGGCTGTCTCTAGGACATCATGTTTACTTCTTGTTGATTACTTGCTCTTTGGGAACAAAATCACTGCCCAGTGTTTTTCTGTTGAGGCAGTATTATTGGCTGGTATCTGACTGTTTCGCTCTTAATGTCTACAGTCTCACTCGAACCACAGATTCTCTTGACCTTTAAACGTAACTCACGTGGAGATGGAACGGACCCTTTTTCGGCCAAACTCCGCGATTCCGATTCTCGACGACCCTAATGCACCTGACCCTCAGCCGCCTGGTTAATGGCGCCCATTTGTGAGTTAACAACTGGAAACAAAGCAGGAAAGCAGTCAATATCGTCGACAAAGACGGTGAGTGATCCAGCAACGCCACCACAAAGCTCTTTAGTTGAATAACCGCACTGTATATAACGCCGGCGGTAACGCAGTGAGTGTCACTGGGGGTAATTATCTTGTCACATTTGCACGATGCAGTGCGCCCTGCTCCTGGTTTAGACATTTAAGTCTTATCACTTCATTACACTGTGGGCTCATTTAAATGATCTTTAATTATTTATTCTGCATGCAGAGAAGATCCACGCTCCCTGCAACCCTGAACTGGATAAGCGGACGGGCAGGCGGATAGATGGATAGATGGATACCGCCTACAAGCTCACTTCATTATTTAAAGTACTGTCCCTTTTCCTATAGCGTTTGGTTGAAAAGGAACTTATGAGACATGCCTTATTTATTTTGCATTATAGTTCTGCACAAGTTACATTTTTGCATAAAATTGCCCCCCCCTCCCCCAAGTTGCCACATCACACATTACAAGCCTGTCAGTGCCTTAATAACTAATTTCCATGTAGATTAAAAGGGCCTACACTTCATACGCATCTGGCCCAAGCTAATAGGATTAGCTTTGACCTCGGAGGCATGGCCTGGGGATCAACAAGTGACCGGCAGGACAAGTGACAAACGGGACACTTCTGATCCGAAGATAATTCGCTGGATGGAAAGACAGAAACAGTTACGAAATTGTCCTGCGATTTCCTGAACCTTATTTGTTACAGGAATGGTTATTATCTGAACGGGGCCCTTTGTCCTTAAGTGAATACGAGAACTGGAACAGCAGCCCGCGAGTCGTCGTGCTGCTTCGCACGCTACGCGTTTCAGAGGCGCCTCACAAAAACTCCTGGCGCCTTCTTTACGCTCAGGCCACACGGATCTGGCCGGAAGAAAGTAAATGTAAAGAAACTACTTGGCTTAACCTCACCGGTCGACATGGCAACGGCGGCTCCCACTCATTTGTATGCGGGTGTCATATAAAGCACCTCGAACGCTTAAAAAAACACACACGCAGGTCTGCCGAGTGTAAATCGCCGCCTTTCGCTGAAAGATACATGACAGCAGCTACATATTTGTATGATGCGGTTACGATGACGTGCTTGGAAACAATTAGACATTGTTTCCTACAAACTATGTTGGGAAGCAGATTTCTTTCAAAGCTTTAAGTAGGATACAAATTTTTCTTTGTTCTTTCCGCCTGGGGCAAAAAAAGCCTCACATATACCGAACGGGCGTCTCAGGAAGAACAGCTATTGCTGGCGGAAAATGCCGCCGACAGGAATCTCGCCCCGGATTAGCCGTGATGGCTTGATCGAGTGCTTTGATGATACTGTCCTCTCGGGTGATTATGGATGATTTAGTCTCTGCCTGTGTTTTCTGTCTCTTTCTGATCCCAAATGGCCTAATTTGATGTGTTTATGGCTCACTTGAGAATTTATGGATTGCCCTCCCCCCCCCCTCCCCAAAAGCTGGTGGATTGTCTTACAATCCCTAAGATATACAGTACTTACTATGGTCCAAGGACCATCTTGGAAATTCATTACTCAACAAATGAGGCAAGAACATAATGGCATTTCCCCAGTGATAGCCAGTTAATGGCCTGTTTATATGACCTATACAGCTATAGAGTAATCAGTAAATGCAGATTTATTGTCGACCCGACGTTCGGTGTTGTAGCCCCAATCATATCTTTTTAATTCATAATAATGAGAGAGTATAAAGTCTGTGCTGAAATTTTTGGGTAGGAAATTTTCTGGCTTAAATGTGTCGTCAGTAATTAAGTAACTTCCACACAATCCAAAGATTATTTGTGTTTTGTGAAAATTTTACATTTCATCTATTTAGCAGCCATGTCTGTCCAAAGCGATGTCCAACTGAGGGAAGCTGTGGGACAAAGATCTGGTTCCGGCACGATCCAGCAGCTGGAATTAAGGGCTTCGTTCAAGGGCCCAACGCTGATATGATTGTTCTGCCCTCCGTGGTATTCGAACCCAAGAACCTCTGGACGCAGACCTCTGACCTACACAGGTGTGTACGTCTTTAAAAAAAGGAGAGCATGACAGGATATGTGTAAAAACACATTCCAATGCACCTGTTGTTATACTTGCACAAATGGCAAATAAAACATCATTTCATTTTCATTTTCATTTGATTGCCTGCCACTGCTGTTTGAGGTCTTTATTGATTTTATGATGTAATTTGTATTTATTCTGCAACCTAGTGCACTAGAGTATCGGGACCATGCAGGGAAAGGGCCATTTATACGTAAGAATTGGTAAAGATCATCTGAGGTCTAAAAGGGAAACTAATTAAAACAAGGAACAGTCCCGATCCCACAGCCCAGATTTCATGGAACATCTAACGAGTGCTCAGTTCCCCGGGGATCAATTCCCTTTCTGGCCGAGATAAACAGGAGGCATTTAGCTCCTGATGTGTGAACATAATGTTTCCTGCCTTGTAAAAGCTGCATTTGTCAGTGCCACAGCGCTTTATTCTGCAGATAATTGTGGCCTATTATCAAATAAGGGCCGCCTGGAGATTTCCTCTGGAAAAGAGAGCGCCTGTGAGTGGAATGCAGGCTTCCATCAGTGTGAAAATAAAGAGGCGGCCTTGTTTTAATAGGCTAGCTAGGCCGCTCTTAAAGTGATACGTCCTATAAGCTAAATATATACTTTCTTTAATAACTGTAAAACCACACTTTCTTTTTTTAGATTCATTTAAGCGAGCATGAGTCTACGATTAATATGAATTTGAACGTTGTCTGCTTCAAGGCTTCATTTCAGTTCAGGTTTAAGGTTTTTGGACTGCAAAACATGGTTTTCTCCAAGAAAATAAATGCAATGGAGAATAAAATATTCAAAGTGTTCTGATGATTCTGCTTATGTTCATTTCACACCATTGACACCACAAAAATAGGTATTTAAACAGTGTGAGTTTGCAATATCATTCACATACTTTCCTGAGATTATTAAATAAATACTTGTATTTCATAATAAGTTGTGTACACTCTGCATTGTGTACTCACAAAGCCAGCTCCAGTTTGCTGAATTGTGGTGTTTACTTCCTGCACACCCCACACAGTTAGTCATCTAGTGATGGAGGGAGGGTAGAGCTGGGGGCTGTGATTTGTTCATTTGTTCATATTTGTTCAGATCTAATATTAAATGAGTCCAATGTGGTGCACCAAGCATTTAAGAAGAGGCATCACTAATATTCACATGTTTGCCTTAGGTTACAATATTGGGAGTTCAGTAGTATGACATACAATAAGGGGAAACTGTTAAAAATGAACAACCCCTTCATAATAACGCAATTCATGGTTCTTTGTGCCATTTTAGACTTCAAAGTAGAGTAATTGTGATTATAGCTCAGATTTGACATTTAGATACCTTTAATGCATTTGCGGAAATGAGTAACTGTTTTCACCAAGGTAATGTATCATTAGCTGCATGCATTCGCATCCATAACTAGTGACATCCAGCTGACCCTGATTGGACTGGGCACATCATTAGGGTTTAAAAAGTATCACTGGTTGGTGGGTTGAAATTGAGGGTGTGTCTGAAGTCAAATACCTACATAGTATGTACTCAGTTTTGTTAGAAATCAAGTAATGAACCGCTAATGTAGTACATACTATATATATGAACAGTATGCACTTGGACATATGGCAATTGCCAACTTACACATACTTGACCTGGATGTTTACCAATGATGTAGCTTGTTCCCCCCTATAAACTATCAACAAAAAAATAGATGTTCTAAACAACTTATGTAGCTGGGTATTGTTTTATAGTTAAATTTGTACAGAGCCAGCACTTCATCCACCATCTTGGCACAAATTTCTGAGCAAGCAATGGTCTTCATCTTTGCTTGCAGCTCTAGTAGTCCTGTGGGTTAGTATAGCGTCCACTAATTGCACACTTTGGAATTCCGCAGAATGGAATACGTTATCTAGATATTGCCTCATGGATACTGATCAATTTGCATACTACATTTTACCAACTACATAACATACACGTACAGGTGATCCCTGGAGAATGTCTCGTACTTATGAACAGATTGTCACAAAGGCTATTGTTTTAGAAAACTCAGGTTAAATGCAATGGCTCGTAATAAACAATGATTGTTCTATTTTGTGGCTCTCGTGAAAACCTTGTGAGGCTTCAGCAGTTGGTCAGCTCGAGGTACAGTACAGTACCACATACAGTTATGTTTATTATTACTGCATAATTACTATTATTGTTATCTACTGTATTATTATTTTCTGCTCATACCTACAAATTTGATTTAAGGAACGAATCATGTGCGTAACCTGGAGACTGCCTGTATTCGATTTCCGATGCACCCTGAGCTTAGTATTTTAGATCTCTTCAGAACTTTTTTTTATGATCCTTAAGTGGTATCGTCCTATTTTAGTTTTATCACTTTTTAAAGGACTTTATTAGTGACTAGCTTTGAGGTCCCATGAGGTCCATCACCACACAATGTGCCATGAATCAATCAGATGAAGGTTGTTTCCATGCTTTTACTGCTCCCTTACATGTAGTTAAGTGGTAACCATCTCTCAAGTAGAAAATAAACCAAAGTCTTTATTTGTGATGCCCGTCATTTACTATACGTAGTATTATAAAAATCTAGCTACATCTCACATCAGCCTCAATGTAAAAATACAGATGTTACTCTTGCAAATATGACTATGATTCTACCATTCACATAATTATACCAGTATATCATAATTTAAGGTACAATCATACCCTGGTATTTAAACAGGGATTTGATTAGACCAGCAGTTTTATGTACTTTTTATAATTGGTTGAGCTTTTGAACTGACCTTTCCTAATTCTTTAACCATGCAGGACAAAATAGTGCTTAAGCATAAACTTATGTGGAAAACAACTAATTGAACCACAATGGGCATGTTTGACCATTACCTTCACCCCATACCATTGGCCAATTCATCTGTCATTCACCCTTGAGGAGGTGGACCACAGTACATACTATTTTTTCTTCTAAAAGTCACAACATCTAGGGTTTCTGGACTCGTATTGGGTAGATATTTCATTCACTGTGTTCATGGACACAACCCCTTTCCTTCTGTCTTTTTACGCTAAGATGAAGTCAAAGAAATTGATGTATTTAGCATCTTAGAATTGGGGAAAGAGATTTTCTTTTTAATTTTCAAAGAAAGATTCTTTTGCAAACTCAACTCAGTAATTCAACAAGCATCTATTTGAACTAAAATGGCACCATGTAGATCTTTTGCATTATCAGTTTTGTATCGATAAGTGGTAGGCTGTTACAGAACTTAACAGTAAATTGTGCGTGAATTTTGAAGTACAACATAGGTGACAAATGGACATTCTAACATGCTATGCATGTTATGCATGGTGCCATAAATGTCCACAGTGTGTCTTAGTAATTTTTGTTTTAAATAGTGTTTTTTTTCCCCCAGCGTTCACCCCAATTGAGTCATTTCCAGGTCTGTAAACACCGCTGTCTGGATCACTTCTACGGCTGCCTGGATGCCTCAGAGGCAGGGTCACTTTGAATTAAACATCCGTAATGAAACTGAACGCAAAGAGGAAATTATGCAAACTGTAATGCAAGGAAAGAACAAGGTTAATAGGATTTTCTGTTGTTAAAAAGGGCCTGGACTCTAATCCATGCTGGAGGGGTGGCTGAATACAAGTAAAAACACATCTTCCTAAGTTATTGTGGCTCAGTGATAGGATGCAGGAAGCTCCAGTTTCTATATAAAACAACGAAGGAAAAAGTCTTGGGTGTTTAATGTTCCAAATTAAGTTTGTCAATAAAAAAGACTTCGTAGAGGTGGGGTTTGCTGAAAACAAATGTGGTTCTTGAAATTTTGGAAGGAAAAAACGGTGAGATTGATCTGTCCTACCAGAGAAGCCTGTACTGTGGTCCGCCCACTCAACGATGAATGACGGATGAAGTGGCCAATGGCAGGGGGTCAGTGTATTGGACAGCCATGCCCACTATGGTTCAATTAGTCCATTTTCATATAGAAAAATGGTTTGTGCTTAAACATTAATGTTTCCCTCATAATTAAGGAATTAGGAAAGGTCAATTCAAAAGGTCAAGCAATTATAAAAACTGCTGAAACTGCTGTTCTGCCCAAATCCCTGTTTCATGGCAGGGCTGTACCTTGAATTATGGAATGCTACAATAATTATGTGACTGTTCAACATCTTACAGTCACATTTGAATGAGAAACATTTGTGCTGTGTTCTTATGTCGAGGCTGATGCGGTATATTGTTACTTGTGAAATAAATCTAGCAACCCAATAAATATCTGCCCTTCTGGAGATTGTAGGTTTTGCAGAATGTGGATCATTTCATGTGACTTTCTTTTCCCATCATCATAATGGACAAATGAACAAAACATTAAATGTAAGGGTCCCATGTATAACCACCTTGATCCCTGAATGTACAATCTCAAAGATATAGGGAATCCTGTAAACTGGAGGAAATGAGCTAGAAAGGTCCAAAAACTAAAGGTGAATTAAAGCCAGAAACTACATCTGCTGTGAAGGCTGGTGAACCGTAATGAAGCAGTGACTCAAAAACGTGCCTGTCAGTTCATCCTCTCTTCTAGAATTTTCTTCTGCTGACCGTGCCACAGTGCAGGAGGATGGAAGCTTATCTCTCGTCATGCTTTTATCTGCGGATTCTCGCTGAGCGTTTTCCGTCCAGCACCAAGCCTGGGAAGCGACTATGACAGCATGAAGGGAATCCTGCAGATTTGAAGCACAGCTCTATGAGCTACATGTACATGTGATAACACGTCTTTCCAAGCCATTTCTACCTAGCCAATTAGGAAACAGCGTTTTTATTGAAAGCGACTGCGGCTCCAACTGCAAGAATCATTTTATTTCTGATTGGCCAAAGTCATTCTCATAATTAGGTGCACATAGGTATTCTAAAACTATTTTTTTTCCTTGTGCGTGTTTGAAGAATTGCATTCCAATTGCATGCCTGCCTGTTGCATCATTTAAATGGTTGAAGTTGAAGGTCCATGGCTGGATGCACCGGCTGGGCCTACCAAGCTATAGAACTGGGTTTATGCAGGGCTGCAGGGGCACCTCTGATTCTGAAGCTGTAGTATGGAGTGGGGAGATAGAACCTGAAGTGCTGTTTGTCAGTTAGGATGTCCTGAATAATTGTACTCATGAGAACAAAGTGGTCTGTATACATTAATAGTGTTTGTAAGTAATCTATATGTGTAGAAATGTTTATAAATAGTTTATATCTGTAAATAGTGTTTGTGAGTACTCTAGATACATTAATAGTGTAAGTGGTCTGTATTTGTAAAAAGTGTTTGTGAGTACTCTAGATACATTAATAGTGTGTGTAAGTGGTCTGTATGTGTAAATGGTGTTTGTGTGTATTCTAGATGCATTAATAGTGTGTGTAAGTGGTCGGTATGTGTAAATGGTGTTTGCAAGTACTCTAGATGCATTAATAGTGTGTGTAAGTGGTCGGTATGTGTAAATGGTGTTTGCGAGTACTCTAGAAGCTTTAATAGTATGTGTAAGTGGTCTGTACATGGAAATAGTGTTTATGAAAGGAGTTTCATGGACCAGCAAATTGTTTTGTTATCAGTAGAATTTAAATTTAAAAATGCAGAACTATGAAGCTGTGTTTTTCTGTCTCTTTTTTAGATTCCATTAGCTCCAGGTTATTATGGTTTTTATAATGATTTATTCACGTTTAATTAAAAGGCCGACCCTTTGCTCTCAAACACTGACCCATGAATCCATATATTTTCCCTAAACACTTTAAGTTAAGCTTGAACACAGGGATGGGAGACGATGTAACACACTGAGTGTGGTTTAGTAGTGATATAACTTTGCTCTGATCCTGTGTGGCTTTCACTTCATTTCTACTCTTTCATTTGTAACCCCTACTTGTCTTTTTCATTTCTGCTTACTCATCTTGCAGAAGTATTTTCCTCTGCCTGCTGAGGAATTTATTGCTTGAATGAATCACATTTTCCTTAGGTGACTCTTTTAAAGCTGTCTGTGGTGTCAAAAACTAACAATTGACAGATTCTGTGACTGTAACCCAAGAGCTACTACTGTAGGTTTCTATGCTGTTTGCTAAGCACAATAACACTATAATCTGAAGTACTGAGTTGAGTCAGATCAAGCATGGTGAGTTTACATGGGGAACACGACCAAACATGGGTGACATCATTGAGACCAGAAGGGGTCGAAAACAGAACCTAAGCAGGGGTTGTTTAGTCTTGATCGAGTCCTCTGAAACCTTCAATAGAGAGACAGAAAAGCCACCATGGATGGTGCAACCAGTGGGCTGAAAGTCAAACAGTAAAGGTAGCATCCCTGTGGAGGTTGACAAAAACAGACTGTGAGCATTTTCCAGACTAGGACTCCAAGATCAAAGGTTTTCAGAGTCAAAGTACTACAGGACTTCTGCAAGCTCCTGATTGACCCTCTCTGTCTGCCTATTTGACTTGAGGATGAAATTCTGATGAAAGGCTCACCACTAACCTCAGAAGATTCCTGAATTCTTTCCAGTAGGGGTGTAAACCATTGTCCCCAAGGCAATTTTGATTTGATTATGATTATTGAGGGAATTATTCAGTACATTGGAAGGTTTTCATTTCTATCAAGATTTCATTCCATTAATTCAGTGGTTCTCAGTTCTGTTCCTGGTGCCCCTCCCCCCAGAATGTTTTCATTCCAATCCATACTGCTTTCAGCCTGCCACATTCAATATTAAGGACCCCATTAATCCAGTGGTTCATAATTCTGTTCCTGGCGCCCCTTCCCTCAGAATGATTTCATCCCAACCCACACTCATTATTATAACCCACACTCAGCCTGCCACATTCATTATTAAGGACCATATAAGCCTGATTAAGGTGGGGTGGGAATGAAAACATTCTGGTGGTGGTGGGAGGGGAACATGAACATGATTGAGAACCACCACATGAATCGATTATTTTATTATTTTTATGACCTAAAATAACACTTTTTTAACATCACTGAAAAAATGGGAACTTAATTACATACTACAGATGGAATATAAAGAAAGCAGAATCTCAGAACATTTTTATTATTGTTATTAAACAGGGAGAACAAGCCAGTGTTAAACTGTCAAATGGCCAACTATTGAGCTGTGCAGAAAAAAATCAAACAGATTAAAGGAAGTGCTACCTGATGGAGGTGGGGGGGGGAGTTTGCTGACAGATTAGTGGAAAGATGTCACATCGTTTTTTATTCTGTGGAAAATGAAGGTCAATTATAAACATGTCCTTTTCTAAGTGATGAATGAACTGATGAAATCCCTCATCCTCCACTGCAGAAAATGGCTGCTCATCCAATGTAATCATCTCCATTATGTTAGTAGTTGAGTAGCTTTGGTGCTGTTAAGAAATATTGGCCAAGATCTTAATCTTTATCTTAATCATTAGAGCTCTGCACTACAAAACAGGAGCAAGTTTCCCAAAAGTGTCCTACTGCAAAGATCATCAGGTAGTGCTTCCTTTTATGAATATTAATTAACTTTCCTCTCCCGTCCAACCATTCAGAAAATTGCGTCCTGGCACTACTATGTCATGCATCTGACGGCGGTATGTGAACACGAGTGTGTGAACCCCAGAAATAGCAGCATCTTTATTTTACTCCGAAAAATTGTTTCTGCATTGAGCCGCCACCTTAATTCATCGACGCATCTTTGATCCCCTAGTTTCCACCAGGGCTTAAAAACGAAAAAAAAAAATCCATTCGGTTCATTCCGAGCAGAATCGATATTATAACGTTTCTATTCTTGCGTTCCTCATTAAACAATACGTTCCGAAAACAGTTTTCTAGAAAAAATACCGGTTAATAAACGTTATTTTATTACACGGCGCGATAGATAGATAGATAGATAGATAGAT
>JAODLC010000133.1:6549239-6564007 GCA_026781145.1 Hippopotamyrus pictus
TTTGAATACTTGAAAATCAATAGCCTTTTATAATTTTAAGGGAATTTTGTATGTAAACAGTAAAAATTGTTGGAAAATAAGTATTTGTTAACTAATATTGTTTATTTCCCTGTATTTATTATTCATTCCAGAATAGGGTTATTTTTATTATTATTTTGATTATTACATTATTACATGGAACAGCATTATGAAAGTATAATATTGATAATTATCGATATCGGCCAATACAGGAAAAAATATTGTGATCATTTTTTTGCAATATTGCCCAGCTCTACATGCATTTCGTTGTGATTCAGACATTGGCGCTCATCCAATCAAAATACGCATTATACGTGCAAAATACTGTAAGTGTAGTGCTAGTTAAACGTTAGTTAAATGTGTAATCGCATGCCACTGCAGACATCAAGATGTCAGAATCTTTTAAGCACTTGTCCTTATTCTTATTAATGCACAATTTGTTGTGCAGTTTGTATTGGTATATAGTTTTTTTTTTCCGGTCTCGGTCTCGTCTCGACTTTGTCTTGGTCTTGACTCGGTCTGTCTTGGTCTTGGTCTTGGTCTTGTCTTGGTCTCGATACCCTCTGGTCTTGGTAGTGTCTTGGTCTTGGTTTAGATGGTCTTGACTACAAGTCTAGGTGTTACACAGGGGTAACCGCTGCTCCCAGACCTGGCCTCTCACTCAGATGGAAACAGAGATTACCACAACTCAAAAACTAGTGAAGATGGACTCAGAAACCCCATTCACATTTCACATTAGTGCAAATATGCAAAGATGATATGTCCCTTATTTGAATTATGGAAGGATGAGTAAAAAGCCAAGGTGGACCAAGCCTTTAGGACATCAAGGAGCATGAAGGTTACAGTTTGGAATTCCAGGAGGGGTCATTCTCCTGAAGATGGCTGTAATAAAACTGCTTAGACACAATGTCCATCTGTGTAAATGCGTGAGATTGCAGGTCACTCTTCACTATTTATGCTGCAAAGTAATAGTGTATGTTGTAAGTTCTCCTCACAGAGACTTCACCAGTTGATACTTCCAAGCTTGTTTTGTGAGAATTCGGAAAGCAACTGTTTACCTATGTTTACCTATTTAGATGCCCTTCTTTACCATTTTAACATGATTTAACAAGCCTTACAGTTACTTCAGCAGTTTTTGTACATTTATGTTTTACACTTAAAGTAGTCCTTTTCAATAACTCAAGAAAATACGCACGTAATGAAGATTTATTGACTGGTTGAACGTATTGAATTACCGAATGACTGATTCAGCAACAGATTTACTGACTAATTTATTAGTTGATTGATTGATTAACTGAATCACTTATTGAGCGATTAATTATGAAGCATGAGCAAGGGGGGTAAATCAGAAGTGTGAATCGGTGTGGATGAACATTGATTTCCAATTATTCTGACTCTGACACATTCTTCGGGAACTGCGAGGAAGGTACTGCGTATCAAAAAATCTGCTAACTGTAGCAATAACATGCATCAATGACACAACTGAGGTGGCGATAGTTAAATAGTAGCAGGACATTTTCCCTTGATCTGTATCCCTCCACTGTCTCCTGAGTCACAGACACACAGACCCACACACACACAGACCCCTTTCACACTTATTAGGCTGGCCCACGGCTCTTTTAAATTTAGGTCACCTTTTTTCGACCTACGCCATGTTACACATGGGATTTAAGGTGGCCCAGGAGTACTCCGTTCTGGTTGTGTGATTAAGGAAAAGGCACGTGTGCTCTGGTTCAAAGCTGGGTGTGGCAAACATCAACACGGTAATATGTTAATACACCTTTAAATTGTTAAGAATACTTTGTGTGAAGGGCATTTCCCGTTCTTTGTACGGAAATGCATCAGTTCTTAAATAAAAATAATTAATGGAGTTGGTAGAGTTCATTTAGAAATGTATTCCAGTATGATTACTAAATGCTGTTAAAAACGTAGTCAACATATCCAAGAATCACAATATTTAATTAACCTAATCTGATTACTTTTAGTTATTTGTGGATCTCAATGCCATAAATTGTACTGGACTGTGATTTTGTTTCCTGTTTCTACTTTAAAGTCCAAATAGTGGCAAAATTTCCACACAGCGAACACTTTTTCTGCAGTGGCTGGGGTGGTGAAAGTTCCGTGTCAGAGGAGAGTGACGCCTTGAGAGAGGTGTCTGTGCATGTTCAGCGTCTACAGAAAATCATTCTTCATTTAAAAATTTAATGTAAGTGTATTCCTGATAATAATCCCCATTTTGTCTAAATCTATCAGAAATGTGATTTAGTGTTTTCCTGTACATATAACAAAATGCTATTTGTTTTTGTACATATTTTGAATACCTACTGTAAGGCTGTTCATGTTTTCTGTTATTCCCCAAACCTGGATATGCAACTAACCTAGCAAGGTGTACTGACAAGATTAAAGCTTTTTTCTACAAAAATAACTAGTTATATATATATATTTATAGCAGCCATGTTAAAACTTAATATGTGTGGTTCTGATTAAGGCAGCCCTGCGTCTGATTCCATTGCAGAGGTCGGCATCCCTCCGCCATACAGGGCCGCGTCATATTTTGTTGCTTTTGTTCCTGGACTGTCTTAAAACTAGAAATCCTTCAAAAGGGGCAAGGAAAGTTCTTGAGACCTCCCTCTAGTCTGCGCCTGGCAGCCAAACCGGCACCATCTTGGCCCTCTGTTATCTCATGCTGCCTTATAAATTTAAAACCTGGCTCCTGAATAACCTATATCTTACTTCTGTCCATATCACTGGCCTCTTTGCAGTGAAATATCCATGGTTCTCCTTGGCTTTCCTCCTTAAAGGCTTCACACTGGCACAGGTCACTGCTTCCTCAGTGGATCTGCAGACCCTTTACTGAGTAGCCACTTTAGGAGGGGTTTTGAATGTTTAGGTTTTATCCTAGATATCTGACAGCTGCTCTGCCACATTCAGAGCCCCCCCCGCCCCCTTCAAAGTGGAATAACCCTGCTGGGGGCTCTTAGTTGTTCTTCCAACCACACAAACCTTCTTTGTTCCTTTGAGGTCTTCATGACTTACCATGTGAATCTGACCTTCCGACATGGTGTGGAAAATCCTTTGGCCAGGTCCAGTTTTAACATATTGTTGCTGGATTCTTGACGATGTTTGTAAGACTTTCAACACCAGAAGACAAAAGGACTATCTATCTCAGTTCAGTATTGTCAAAACATAAGCAAGCAGGAAAGCTTTATTTTAAGCCAAAATGGACTTTTACTCTTATACTGTCCGTATACAGCTATACAGTGGCCCAAAATGGTGTCCCCCAGGACTGCGGTGTGACATTCAGACAGCAACTGGCAATAATAATAATAATAATAATAATAATAATAATAATAATAAGTGGGCTGTATTGTCATACCATGCATATACAGGTATACAGTAGCATGAAATTATGCTCCCCCATGACAATAAACAATACAGCAGCATTAAATGGTACAATGTATAGTGTCATATGACTAACAATAAATAGAAATATCACAATAAAGTGACCAGTGTGGGTGGCAGAGGGGGGGTATTCCTGAGGGTGGGTAGGTGGTAAGGAGTAGCAGCATTTCAGCAAAATGAGCAACGTCTGTGAATTGTTCTTTAGAGTACATAAAATAAATATCAGTCAATAATTGTACGGATAAGTAAGTTTATTCATTGCTTTTTGACTGAAATTAAAGTAAGGAGCATTGCCTTCAGGATTAATTTCTTGGGCTCTTCTCTGTTGACTTGGTAATTAAAAGTCAATTCTGGGATTAACTCCAAGATATTTAAAATTGAACATTCTTATTCCAAATAGCAGCTGCCCCTTCTGGGAAATGCGGAGTCTTATTCAAGGACATGAAGTCAAATGTATGACGACCCAGAAGGACCAAATGTGAGATGGCAACACGTGTGAATGTGTTGCACAAATAGATGTGATCTTGCCTATAGATTTATGTACGTGGTCAGTCCTGGTAGGTGTATCTCTTCCAACATGAATGGGGGAATGTTTAAGACCTCCTTTCATTTTCTGTTGGGTCTGCATTTAACACCGCAGAAAATATGAAACTGGCTTCTTTGCCAACAGTCTAATTACATCCGAATTACTTCAATGTTCCCTGTGGCTTTAACTTACACAGGAGCACGGGAGAAAATTGCATGTTCTGCTCTGGTAGCTATGCTTTTGGATAAGATACAGACAACAATTTTTTTGAGTGTAAAACTGGAAATGCGGGCTCATATTTTTTACCGGAAAACGATGCAGGGACTTGTTACGACTCTTCGCGAGGAGACATGTGCTGCCTTCCTTGTCAAGGCGAGTGTATTTTCTCCCATTTCAGCGTAAATGCTGCAGTTTATACACTTGTGTAAGGTGAGATGCGAGGTGAGTCAATTCTGAAAGGCAGCCAAGGTCCATAGGGTTTTTTAATTTAAATTTTTTCTCTCTCTCTGGTAGCATAATTGACTCGGATACATTTGCAGGCCTGAATATTCAATGAGGCTTGAAAATGTAGTAACCTCAAGCAATTTTCCTACAATACAGACAATAAGTGATTTTCTTGTTTAATGAGGATACATTTAATAAAAACCTTGTTTAACCTCACATGCAGAGAAAAAAAAGCCAGACTCAAGAAAGCTAGATTCAGCATAAACAAATTTAAATACAGTCCTTACAGAGAGTGCACCGAAAGGGTCCAGCGTAATTTTAGCTCTGAACGTTATATTCCTTCATTATGCAGCCTGCAGATAAATCTCATTGACAGGAGAAGAGCAGGGTTATTGAACAGTCAACTCTACAGATGCATAGAGGGTGTGCTTTATATAATACTTCATAAAAAGTGGACATGGAAGGGCATATGTAAAATGGTGTACAGGGGATACATATTTAATTTGCTATGTGTAAGAAAATGTGCTTGTTGGAGAAAGGGCAGGCTGCCCTGTGCTTTTCAGTTCGTCCAGGATATTTGCTGAGATGGTGTGTGGCTTTGTGATCAGAAGGTTGCTGGATCATCCCTTGGTGGGCAGAGTGCTTTCACTGCCCCTCCACCCTCGTTTCTTAATTTTCTCTCAAATTGGTTTGATAAAAGTAAATAAAATCGGTAAATAAACGTTAAGAAATAAATATTTTACACAACAGTCAAGACCAACCAGTTGTCCTCCCTCCAAAAAATATTATTTTTTTAATTTAAATCCTACCATCACCCCCCATGGAGGACACTTTTATTTTTAATTTCCATTGAAAGTTCAATGTGTTAGTTGCTGTGGTTCCACACCCACCCCCACCCCCATGCAATCACCATAATAATACCTACTGTAGAGGAAAATACAAAGAGACAGACTGACATGAAAAAACAAGACAGACAGGCAGGCAGACAGACAAACAGGCAGACAAACAGACACACAGGCTTTGCAGGTAATGGGATAATGGGGGAGTTTATATGATGTATGAAGAGTGAGATCAAAAATCAAGAAAGATTCTGGTGAAAGTTTCCTGGTCCCCAGAAGGGAAAGCTCAATTTTATAAAAATCTGTGACTGCAATGAAAAAACTAAAAAGGCAAGGACTCTTGTATTTTGCTTGGTTATTCATGGGCTGGGTAGGGGTCAAGGTTGTCATAATTAGCATTAGCATTTTTCCCATAGAAATTAATGAGCGGTCCTCATAAAGATATGTTTACCCGTGTGTGTGTGTGTGTTGGTCAGTCTCCTATAATCATGCATGTGTCACTAATGTTAATGTGAAACAGCTGGATGAATCTTTCAGTCAAGGAAACAAACCAGTAAAAGCACAAGAAGAGCTGAAATAATTAGTCAAGCAGAGGAGCCGTTCAGTTTTAAAGTACTTTGTAAAGCCTGAAGTAGCTGATACTGTCCCCCGACATAGATTAGGTGGCCAGCTTAGTGTGTGTGTGTCTGTGTGTGAATATGTGAGACAGAATCAGAGGGGTTCATTAATAGGCAAGTCTAATGAAATGATCACGGAGCCCCAGACTTTTGCGAATTGTGATGTTTGGTGCTGGAGAGTAATTTGTACCATGTAGATGTATTCTTTGAGAAAGTTTAGCTGTTGCGTGATATTTAATGCATGTCTTGCTTTCCAGTATAGGAGGATGGTTTTCTTGGCAATAACTAAGGCGATGAATATGACCTTAAAATTTTGGATTGGTGGATTTTTTTATTGAAAGATCTCAGAGTAAATAAAGGGATGGAGACAGTGGAATGCTACAGTTCAATATAAGTATTTAACCGCACGATATACATTAGGAATCTAATGACCCTCCGTCCAAATACTAGATTCAAGATTCCAGACTTTATTATCATGTGCACAGTAAACAGTCAGTTACACAATTTCATTCTGACCACTGGTAAAGACGAATGAAACACAAAACACAAACACAAATATAAATTAAGGTTCTTAGAGTAAGACAATAAATGCAAGAATAATTATGACAATAAATAGATAAGCACATTGTAATGTAAACATATAGTGCAATGTAAACATGCAAGTGTTGCACTATAGTGACATGTAGTCTTTCCTCTCTTTCACATTTTTGTTTATTTCTTTCCAAAGACATCATGGTGGGTTGGGAATAAATGGTTTTCCTGGGGCCACATAAGAGAGCCAAGTCCGTCGCCTGTTGGTGCCGTCAGCGGGGTAATTAGAATAGACACAGCTAAGGCTCCAAGCGAACTCTGACAGCCAGGGAGTCAGACGAGCGTGTCTGCGTGGCCCCTCCCGTCGCTGGTGGGGGGCTCCCAGCCATTGGCCCTTTGCGACGCATCCATGCAGATCAGTTACATCAGTGCATCACCTTAAACGTCCTCCCGCTCGGCTCGGCGCCACCTCCTAAGGCCGGGAGAAGGGCGTCGTGTCAATTCTGCTGTCCTTTTTTGGTTTGGGATCTGTGCAGCTCCCCGATAACGCATCTTTCTGCCCGCGAGGCCTAGCCAGCAGACGGGAGCATGTTGTGACGCACCTTTGAGCTGTCACTGACTGAGCCGATAAAAAAACAGTAGGGAGATATGCCTAAAGGCTGCCCAGAAGAGGCCCGGATGTGTAAGCAGGACATTTAAGGTTCAGTGACTCCGGAGATTTTCCATAATCCAGGGGTTAACCCTTTCATGCATGGTGTCCACACTCATGCACAGCTATTTATAGCTATTTATAGGAAATATAAAATGCAAGTGACCATTGTGTGGCCAAGCGTAATCAAGGATGGCAAAGTCTCATCTCTGCCCTCAAGGGAAAAAACCTGGTCAGCGTGTGACATGCTGTATGATGGAGGAAAGCAGTGGGCCAAGATGAAAGGTCACCAATGCTAAGAGATGTTGTTCTGTGCCAAAAGGAAAATGCAAATGATTGAATCAACCTGCTCTGACATGCATTATGAGTCTTTTTCATTAATTGCACTATTTAACCGTTTACCTTCAGTTATTTAGCAGGTGCTTTCCATCCAAAATGAAGTACAACTCAGGCATATCGAAAGAGACACATCCACTTGGAATGTTCTTTACCATCAGACGCCAAATGTTCCCTTTTAACCTGAAAGAACAGTCATCTGCTGGCAGTCACTGCCTTCTTTGAAAATTGTCATGATAAGCATATTGGTATCAGAAGCACATTGTGAATGTAACAAAGGTCTGCTGTCTGAATATTCAAAGATTGGGAAAGATAAGTACAATGTTGTTGTACCACTAATGGCTGTAGGAAAAAAGTGGCAGATTTATGAATTGCGATTATGATTGTGATTGCTGTGCATATCTGCATGTTCTATCTATCTATCTATCTATCTATCTATCTATCTATCTATCTATCTATCTATCTATCTATCTATCTAATTTTCCTTCTTACCAAAACTTTGGCACCTATCTCCTCTTACAATTTTATATGTAGAATTTCCACCTCTCGAATACTCCACCAATCGAAGAGAAGTGTGTCTGTGTGTATCTTTGATATTGCCCACACATCCCTCTTTTTCATCCCTCTCTCTGTCAAGTTTTTTCCAGAGACTTGTATGCGGAGATTTTTCAAACTGCTTCAATTCAATCAATCTTCAACATAAAACCTCCAAACTTACTGAAGACATCTAATGTGCAGCTCAAAAGTATTCTGTTTGTATTCTGGTGTATTCAGGTTTATTCTGGTGTATTCTGGTGTATTCAGGTTTATTCTGGTGTATTCAGGTTTATTCTGGTGTATTCTGGTGTATTCAGGTTTATTCTGGTGTATTTTGGTGTATTCTGGTGTATTCAGGTTTATTCTGGTGTATTCAGGTTTATTTTGGTGTATTCTGGTTTATTCTGGTGTATTCAGGTTTATTCTGGTGTATTTTGGTGTATTCTGGTGTATTCAGGTTTATTCTGGTGTATTTTGGTGTATTCTGCCACAAACTTTTCTCCTGGCTGAGTTCAGAGCCTCTTCAGTGTGCATACGCCTTGGTGTTATTATAAGCTTATTGTGGGACCGGCTTCAACACCAAAGTCAATATCACTCCCCAGAAATGCCTTTCTTGATTACTTGTCTGAAAACCAATCTATTACTGTTGAAATGGAAGAGCTTGTTAATACAAAGGAAAGAAAAGAGAAAAACCTTGAGAAATGGAAATGGGGAGGGGGGTGTTCATTAAAAAGAACACAGAGATAAAAACAATTAATTCTGCATCATTTCAATCTGGTTTATATAAATGAATAGCTAATCTGCCCACCCGCTCCCATAATTACCCCATTATCCTCATCAATCCCTGTAAGGGCAATATTCTAGTTCATAAAATCAAATAAATCACAGCTTTGAAGGAAGAGCTTGGCAGCCGCAGAAGGGTGACAGCGGTAAGAGGAGAATGATGCCGGCACAATGGTGCTTAAGAAACCTCGACGTCTGAAAGGCTGGTAATTTCTGTTGGGCATGCTAAAATCCATCCATCCATCCATCCATCCATCTTATCCTGGTCAGGGAGGGCCTGGCGCCTATCCATGGCAGCACAGGGTACACCCTGGATGGGACGTTGGCAATTCAAGGATGTCAGTTAGCCAGATATGGTGTCTTTGGGTTTCAGGAGGAACCTGGAGTTCCCAGGTGGCACGAGGAGAACATGCACAGCTCACACACGGAGGAGGGGAGTCATTCAAAGCACAGCTCTGGAAATGTAAGACAGCAGGGCTCTACACTGAGCACGCTCCAAGACTATGGTGAGAACATATAAACTTTACGAAGACCTAAGACATTAATGGATACAGATGTCCGATAAGCATTTGTCACACACATTATTAATATTAAGGAGAGGTGCGATATTAATTTGTCCAATGTCTGTAGACTGTGGGAGAGTTAACAGGCACATTGCTGCTCTTCCTTCATATAGGAAGATGTAGTTGCGGCTTTTTCATGAATAATTCCGGCACCGATCTTCAGAATTGAGCACATGCATTACTTTGCCGATGTCCGCCTCCTAGTCGTTGCCACACGGACACCATGACACATATGGAAGGTTACTGGGAAAACAGCAGATCTCCCAAGGGGGTAAATGAAGTCCCTGGTGTCCCTGTAGCCAGCACCGCGTTATTAAAGGAGGCAAACGCGGCCCCCCTTCATCACGCCGCATGGCAGCGGGGGCCTTGGTGCGGTGAGAACCCGCGACTCTCTTCATCGGCTGCCTCACCGGAGTAATTAAGCGCGAAAGGGCTGATCGCCTTCATGGAGGCCCGTGGTTCTCGCTGCGTGTTAGACCCCAAAAGTATTAATCTAGTGCAGTACTTTTGGTTCCATTAATGCAGACGCAGATGAGTCATCTTCGCACAAAATGAATTTCACAAATGGCTGATACACGGGCTGTATATTTTCAGCCCTTTTTTGCATTTAATTTCCGGCCTGCGAGTTGAATTACATAGGAGTGAAACCCTTTGCTTGCCCCCACCCGCTGCGATGGGGTTACTTTGAATTTTATTTGTAGTGCTGAATTCGAAGAAACACTAATATCCAGGGTTACGTTTGATAAGATAGTATATGTCATTGCATTTCATTACATAATATGCTGAGCATTCTGATATTTGAGTTTACATTTAAAAAAAAAATGTTGTTGCAGTTAGCAAAGAAGCTGTTAAATAATTGATGTTACAATCCATATTTTTAGTGAATCATGCTTTAATTTAATTTTTAAATTAAGATACACAATAAGACAAAATGCTAAAAACTCTGTATGATACACAGAAGGCTTAAAATGAAAGGAGTGCAAAGATGGCCTGATACTGGATGACTGTCCTAAAAGATAAGACCGTGAGAGCCGACGATTGAAATAAAGATGAAAAGGACTGAGAGGTGATAGCACTGTAAGGACAAAGGGGCGATTAAGCTGACCTTGAAAGAGCCAATAAGGGAGCTTAGCAACGCGCCCATTGAACTACCAAAATATCACACTTTGATGTATGCAGTCAGGGTTGATTTGGAGACACGATATCCTGTAGTTCCCAAATCCGTCCTGGAAATGGTCAGCTGGGTTCAAATCCACAGAAGCTCTTCCTTACCCCATCTGCATCTCACATCTCAGCGTGTGTCTTCCAGAGGATTGTAAGAAATGCAGGATTCACCTCAGACGAAGTTGCCTCTGCAGCAGTTTACTTTGCGACACTCTGCAGGGCAAGAGAAAAGTTGGTAGAACGTCTTAATATTTCAGTTCACAGCTCTGGCAGCATGGTGAAGGGCAGAGCGGCAGAGCAGACCCGGGACAAATGCTGAACAGGCTCCGTTTTTCGAAGGGATACAGCAATCGTCCTGCATAACTTACATTCCCCCAAACATCATTGAAATGAAAAAAAAAATCTATGGTTTCCCCTAATATACATGCATTATAAAATATATGTTTTATACTTACATTTGTAAATGATCAATAGCTGTAAGAATATAATGTTTATTAAGTTTAATATCTGTTTTATATGCTGTCTTACACACTCAGACACCCTCCATAACTTTATTATCATTGTATACATAGTGTGATTACTTGCCACATGTTTCATCTGCTGAGAGAAACTGCAGCAGTTATCTGGTATAAGGATACAGGCTTCACTGCTGGGTGGTCCCTGGACCATGACTGTGGAGAATCATAGTTCAAATCAGCAGCGCAACAACTATCCTTAGCATTGGTGTCACAGAAAACAGACAGATTCTACCAATGCAGAAATAATATACAGTCAGTTCTGCTTCTAATGAGGTTTAGAAGGCACTAAACCTCCCGTGGATGTCAAATCTTCAGTACCTGCTATGTTCTCTGAGAGCGTTTCCGTTCCTGGGAGCAGGTCCCCGGCTAATTTTTAAATTACTCACTGTGCACAGCCCGAAGCGTGCAAGTCTCGCTAGACCGTCCACGCTGACATTACTGCGCTGACAGCTCCTATACCAGGCTTCTGCAACCAGTATTTTGTTTTTTATTTTTATGTTTTTTTGCAGGGACTGGACAATCACTTTTAACCCATAATCTTGCCGCAGGAACCTACATCAGATAGCAACTTGTTTCTGTGCAACTCAGACGACAGGATAATAGTTTGTCGTCAGTCCAGAAAAACAGAGAAAGGAAAGTCGGATGACAGCAGAAACATCCCTCCATCTTCCATACCCACTTGCCCAGTGCAGAGTCACGGTGGACCCAAGCCCAGGAAGCAGGGAATGGGTCGCAGTTCAGCAGGTTCAGCCTGTGTGGCTGCAACTGGAAGGTTGTGTTATGAACCCAAGTTTTGCTCTCACCCCTATATGTGTGTAAGTCTTCCAAAAGGAGAGCAAGATCGGATACACCAGAACTAACCCATTCCAATGCACTCGTGCTTGTACAAATGGCAGATAAAGATTCATTTATTCATAGGATCCAACTTGACAGGACTCAGGGCTGGAAATTAATCTGGACCAGTCACCTGAGACGAATAACGTAGACAAAGGGTAAGTACAAAAAAACTGAACATTAGCCCATGCTTCCATTTTTATGGATCCATATCCAGAACAGGCTCGCATGGAGCCTATCCCATGATGCACAGGGACACCTTGGATGGATGCAGGGCACATGAACTCTTTTGGACCAGTTGTGGAACCTGAAGCACAACTAGAACCCTGGAGGTGTGAGACCACAAAATCCATCATCATGCTGTCCACCAGAAGTGTGTGCCGTTAATAACCAAATAAGGCCATTCAGCACAGCGTAATTACACTTTATCTTAAACAGAACTCTATTGACAGCCTTTATTGCATTTGGATATTAACTAACAAGATAATTGGTTAGTTAATTATTGTTTATGTCATCTTGCTGACTGACGGTAATGGAGGAAATGACTTAAAAACAACATGTATAGTCCACCATGCATGTCCACTTTTTGACAATTGTGACTTTTTACTATAGATGGAATTCACCCATTCTCCTGAGTCTACTGATAGTGTGTGACACCTGATTGATCAATGAAACTGAATGAAAAATGTTTTATGGAGTCATCTATGTATAGATTATTTTGCATTGCTAACGTTAACAACTTAACGTTGGTAGCTGGATAGATAGCTAAGTAACGTCATTGTTAATTGTGAATATAAAGCGAGGTTAATTTGTTGCCTTATTGACACTGACATGTCCGCCATGCTGACAGCAATCTACCACAATCCATCTACAACATTAAACCGTTACTGATGGCTGTGTAAAGATGGGTATCTATTTGTGGTGCAAAGGGTCATTCCATTGTTTATAAAATAGTTTCTGAGAAAATGTGATTTTTCATGCTCTTGGAATAATGGATTTTTCAAGATGCGTGTTTTTCATTGGACAGTCATGATATCTATTAAAGCCAAGAGCATGTGATATATTTCAAAAATAGATCCAACCATCCATCTTGCAACCATTTTCTGCAAAAGATCTTGGGGGGGCTGAGCCAATCCCAGGCAGCACAGAGTACAAGGCTGGGGTAAACCCTGAATGAGATGCCATCACATGGCCTATACACCCATATAATTACACACTGCGAGCTATTTAGAAACGTCAAATAGCCTAACAGGATTTCTCTGGATGATGGGTGGAAACCCACATGACTCAGAGAACGAGCGAACTCCACACACAAAGAGGAGAGGTGCAATTTGATCCCTTAATCCTGGAGGTGTGAACCACTGTGCCTCGATTTCTAAAACTGTATTTGGTTTATTAGATTACATATGGTTAATAGACGCTTTTATCCAAAGTGCTACACAACTGAAAAGGCGAGGTCAGCCAGTTCCTACAGCTACTGGGGGTTAAGGACCTTGTTCCAGAATTTCCCTCTGACATCAATAAAGTTAATCTTAATCTTGCTCAAGGGGGCAATGAACAAAGCACTCCACTGAGCTAGCAAAGGGATTTGAAGCAGTGACCTTCCAATCACAGGCTGACTGTCTGTCTATTTGTCTGTCTGTCAGTCTGTCTTCCAACTGTTTACCCAGGAAAGGGTTGCGGGGGAGGGGGCAGTGATAGACAGCATAACTAACTGGTTTATACTGTTTACAACCTTTGCTTATAGTTATTTCCCTGTTAATGGCAAAATAAGTTTAACTTTCATATTGTTATCATACAAAAGATCTGTGACCATATAAAAAACACAGGAAAAGAAAATATGATAAAAAGCTTAACCAAGTTTATCCCACATGTAAAGAGTCATCAGGGCCAGAAGAGGAAACTGCTGTACACCGATTCAAGATCACAGCACCGGAACCATCTTTAGGCCTAAACCCAGCAACGATGAAATGGTTTTCATACAGAAATCCCCTTTCATGGAAAAAGTCTACCTGCTGATGTTTGGGATTGGAATTCCATGTTTAATTCATGAGTAAACGTATTTTATTTAGGATTTCCTATAGTAGATGAAGAGTGGAGCACCCAAGCAACCACAGTGCTGTTCATGGTTTAGGACATGCAGGATGTTCTTAATTCAATATGAGAAATGGTCGCACATCACCCAAAATTTTAGGGTAAACTTCTAGAATGTTGTATACCAAATAACTGCTGCACCTAAATGCTGTATATGAGTATACATTTAATTGGTTGGTTGGATGGTCAGTTGGTTGAAGAAGAACAGTAATACTGGACATTTCTAAGGCTCAACTAAAAAATCCTGTTGCCTGTTGTCATGCTCTGGGGCCGGAGTGTGGGTTAGGATGCTCTGATCAGAAGATCGCCAGATTAAATCCCATGGTCAGCAGAGTGATTTTACTGCTAGGCCTTTGAGCAAAGTCCTTAACCGCCAATCGCTCCAGGGACTGTCTGACCTCCCTTTCAGTTGTATGGAGTTTTGAGAAGTGTATACTTAATAAAGTTACTGCTCAGATTTGGTTTTATAACTGCTCTATCAGGGCATCATTTTGAATCTAAGTTTTTAATGCAGGTTAATAAGTATAAGAAATGTGTAACTAAGTATACATCCTTACCACTTATCCTACCAGAACCTATCCGCTTTATGGGTCATTTCTTCCTAGGTGCTGGGGGAGGAGGGACTGTATGACAATACTAAGCATACTAAAATAATATTCTTCAAATTTATATACAGTAATGTGAAAGTGCTCTCTCAGTTTCTGATGAGGTTTCAGATAAGCCCACATAGTCTGTACCTTCCTAACTTACTTTGTAGTATGAAGAAGTATCAGTGTACTTGGTGAGCTATGTAGATTCAACATGTATTTAATCAATTAATTATATATCACACTGCTTAATAATAATAATAATAATAATAATAATAGTAATAATAATAATAATAATAATAATAATAATAATAATAATAATAATA
>JAODLC010000133.1:6564953-6584030 GCA_026781145.1 Hippopotamyrus pictus
TGCACTGGGTTTACAGCATGCACTGACAGCACCCTTCAGCATGCGGGGTGATAAACTGCACTGGGTTTACAGCATGCACTGACAGCACCCTTCAGCATGCGGGGTGATAAACTGCACTGGGTTTACAGCATGCTACATAGCTTCCTGCATGCTGTGCAAGACGCAAGAAGAGCGTACAAGCCCTGCAGTTCGGGATGAACAGCCCAGGAGCCCCGAGGCGCTGATGCCACCCACTGAGTCTCCACTTCGCGCCCATGAGATTTCAACATGACCCATTTCTGACACTTATAAATGAGCCACCAAATCCATGATGACCACGTTGTGACTGATTGTTTAAAGAATAATGTGGCTACATTAAAATCAAAACCCTGCCATGTATCTTTTTTAGAATATGTAGAATAATTTGCTGTGGAGTGTCGTTCTATTTTCTAAGACTTTAGATCGGCACCTTTTTTCACATTGTGTTCTTCCTTGCTGGAGCATGTGTCAGCGCTTCCCCTCGCCTTGCGATGATTGCCTGAAATGAGCTGTTTGCAGATGACTTCCTGCTTTGTAAGCAATGCTTTGCCCTGGCTATGCACAGCTGATGCTTTCTCCTTCCTGTTTTTCTACCCGAAGATATTCCAGGCCACCCCTGTTGCCTGAATGCTTCAACTCAGCCAAAGAGCCTCGATGCCTTGTCTGGGAAGAAAAGCACACAATGTAGTTGTTCAGTTCCAAGGACAATCTTCCAGTAAGCAGGCAACACACAAAGGAATTAGGAATAAGAAAAGACAATAATGAAATGCACCCAGGACTTGATCCAGTAGCTTGTGTCACAGCATTTAAACTATTTTATTGCCTTTTAATATAAAAATGATTGAGTGTGGCTGGCTTATGTCAGGCGATACATGTTCAGCAGTAGCTGCTCTTGATGACTGATGGACAGGGACACATCTGAACTGCCCCCAACCTAGAACGAAAGGTCTATGGTTATGGTCACATTTGCTAGAACTGCTCCTGCCCCCAGGATTTACAATATCAGCATACTTGCACCAATGTAGATACTGTCAGAACTGCCTCTTGATATTTATGTGCCACATGGTACACAAGTGCTTAGCCGGTGTGGCTTGGTGATTATCTTTGTTGGGGCCGGTCTGTACTGATCCAGAATAGAATGTCAGATTTATCCATGTTACAATATGCAATGCTCCCCCATGTGATTCATTCAAAAGTGTATCAACAAGTAGTGCATAAATTGTAACCCTTCCCTGTACCTTAAGTTGCATTGGATAAAAGCATCTGATAAATGTATGTAAATTTCTGGGAAATGGTTAATTTTCCTGGTCCCAGTCTTAATCATACACAACTTTCCACATGACCCAGGCTGGCATGCTATGGTAGCAATTGGGGTGTCACTTCCGGGCTTGACAAGGGTCCACAACGAGGGTCACAAAACAAAAGGGGAACTTCATTGTAAACTGAACTCAAAAGAACCTGAAGGAAACGGGACCATGAGGGGTCTAAACAATGGCAGGCAAGTAAGAGAAGAACTAATGAAGACTTGAACTAAGCACAAGGAAATGAAGAATAGTTACACAGACTAAGATCATGCTTTTCAGTGGGGAGTAACCATTAGCTAACACCCTCAGGTAACAGGTGCAACACAGTCAGTAGCTGTTGTGGGAACTGAGAACAGGCAGGGATTTATATACCCAAATGGCAATGTGTATATGCCATGAGGTTCGGTCATTAACGATTCCTCAAATACCAGGGACTAGGAGCTACAAGGAACACAGGAGATACAAGGAATACAGGACATGGATACAAATTAGGGAGGGTCAACCACGAACAATGATGCTAAATGTAAAGATAAAAACCAGGAACATGATGTATCTTGGGGCTTACAAAAAACAGTATTCTGGGACACTAATACTCAAAATGTCCGCAGTGGCACCATTGTAGAACATGGCTTTTTTTTTTCTTTTCTTGGGGGGATGTTCTCTGGATATGGCTTCTTCTTAGTGGTAACTTCCTCCCAACACAAACCTATCACCATTCAATCACCCTGACCATCATTCATCAACCTCGCATCAGCATGGGACTTTGGGCTCCTGTTGGGAGACGAGGCGTCATGTTGACATTTGAAGCATCATGTGGCGTAATCTCATACCAGGAGCCTTGAGGTTCAGCTTTTCTCCCTCAAACATCCCGCCGTCCAGATGTGACCCACTGAGGTATGTAGTCCTGAAAGTGATGCCTTTCATTCTTTCTCCCTCCAATTCAGCTTTTATGGATATTTCATTTCATTCTTTCAGGTATTTTCAATTAGTAGTTCATCTAATTCTTGAGCTCATAAAACTGTTATACAAGTTCATGTATTGCACTATCCTTTTTTGTCCGTTTCGCTCTTATTCATTAAAAAAAAAAACTTTTATATAACTCCCCGATTGTTTTCTTGCCTTCAGTGTCCAGTGAAGCACCATTGTTCACTGTTACCAACTTTTGCTGTAAGGTAATTTCAATTCATTTAATCAGTCTTTGTTATAAGCTAAAGAAACCGCGTTACGTTGTTTTCCAATTACGGTTATACAAGGAAAAAGAGTCCACTCTGCACAAAAAAATATGGTTTCCCATTTCATAATTCTTAATGTGTCCAAATAACCTAAAAACAAATCCAATGCACTCAAAGGTCTATAAGTTTAATGAGACAGAAAACAGCATAATCTATATCTCTTTATTTGTTTTCAGATAACATATATAGCATTCATGCTTTTCTTATGACACCATCTAAAGACATGTATTATATCTTTACATAGAGTATTGTACATTAGGTCAATGAAACAGTTAGAAATATACAAAACAATATTCTTTACCTAGACATAGTCTCTATTGTCATTATTACTATTGTTATTAGTTTCTCTTTTTTTACATTTCAGAAAGATATGTGCTTAAGTTTCTGAGATCATATTATTGCAGAAAACAGCAAATAATAAGATTTATCAACATGAAGACAAAAACTTCAGAGTCATACTGACGTTCACAGTTACATGTTTTACACAGTACAGTTTTATAACATTGTTTAAGAGAGAAAACATTGTATAGTATTTTTTTTATTTTTTACAAAATTCACAGAACGTTTATTCATTGCACATTTTAGTTATATATCTTTGTAGAGAATAAAATTACTAATTTATCCAGATCCCTGTCACTTGTAGCTGCCATTGAAGCAAACTAGCATTGTCCTTATTTGAATACAATGGCAAGAATTTGTGGAATTAAAGCTTTGTGCTTTTAACTGGTGAATTAAATAAACTGGGAAAATAAATCAATTGTTGCCCTCTATACATTAATGCGTGTGAGCAAACGTGTCCATGTGTGTCTATATATATGTAATTGTATATGTGTGTGTGTATGTATTAGCGTTTATTGCCAAACTATTCTATAAAATTAAAAACAGAATATAATTTCTGTAAAATCTGCCATTTGCTGCTTGCTGGTCTATCTAAGGAGCTTAAGCCACGCTACTCAAAACCTGCCCACTCACACAAACAGAACATTGTTTCAAATAAACGATAAATTATTAGCTGAAGGCGTGCGCAATGTAATTTCTCTTTTTCTCGTTTCATTTTAGAGCTTTTGGTCACGTTTCCCTCTGTTCCTGAGGAATGGCACAATAGCGGGTAATGAAAAGATTAACTGAACAAAATGGGTGGAGCGTGACTGCCCGGGTCGTGACCTTCGACCCTGTGTGTCACAGTAACGTGGAGTAGCGTCCGATTCAGCGTAGCTAGATATGTTCACATCAGTATGATTTTGGTCCTTCACATGAACTTTTACGTAGAAAACATCTTAAAAATAATTCTAAAAAAACTTTAAGTCACATACAAAGTCACTTTTTTCTTTAGAAAATAAAGATTAAATTGTAACAGTCTGTGCTGATATTAATCTGATTTTGTGACAGGTACTTCACCACCCCAACTGTTCCCATAAACGCAAATTCACACTGGCCTTCATCTTAATAATAGATGCCCGAGGACTTAAAAAAAATAGTAATAATAAAAATATTTATTGTCTTGGAATAATAATTTGGCCTCACCTGTTGCACATTCCCGTAATTATCATTGCTTAATATTCTTCAGTTCCTCTATGCAATTTTTACATTGCATTTAATATTGTATTAATATAATCGTTCTGTATTTCTTTAGAATACAATCAAACAATCTATTCTAAAAGTTTTTTTTCACTATATTATTTTTAATAGCTTAATTACATTTAAATATTTAGTTAGCGTGGAAGTGTTGACACACATTAGGACTCCAGATTTAAATCAAATTAAAACCTTGTGGTTGTTATTTCATTTTAGAAAGACTTTTCTTTTGCATATGAGATACAAACTATCACTAGGACTCTGCTGGGTATTTGCCTGGTTTTTTTTAACATATGAAAAATAAACTTCATAAAATTGTAATCAGGTTGGTCACATTTTGCCCCTGGAGGTAGGTGATTATATATTAGACATGGAAGTCCTTGATCATGTTCAACCATGATTACATTTTCTGCATGAAAGTTGGCCTTTTGAACCAGGGGTTAGATATAAGCCTCCTCGCTGGTCGGATTGGGGTTCTCTGGCTGCTGTTCCGGCCCGTTCTCCTGGGATTTCACAAGCGCCGTGGGCTGGATCATTATCCGGAGACGCTGTAAGCACACAGACACAGCAGCTTATTTCCACTGCTGATCACTCCATTTCTATTCCCTAATAAATTTCAGACAACTTGCAACATTAATACCTGAAACATATGGCAGCATGTGCAGTGACACCATCTTCTGTGTCTTCTCAGATTCTAAGTATTCTTAGTAATATAATATGGTTATTGTTTAATCTATATTAGAATGGCTTTTTCACCTTTGATGTTTGCATGTTTGCCTTCTAAGGCGTTACAGCCACCGCGCTATTTAACATGGCTGGATAATTAATCAATGTTAAAATGTTGGACTTCAGTTTGGTGAATGCTAGGCTTCTCATCTTCCATGCCATGCAGCCAAAGCCAAATAAGAAATCACACACTACCTCTTTGTAGGATCCCTTCAGTGTTAGGAACATGTAGCCCATATATCCGGGTATGAGGATCATGGAGGACAAGGCCATGCACCAACCCACACCCTGACCCCAGGCTGGGAACACGTAGTTGTTCATGGTGAGGGGAACCATCTGGACGGCGCTGAAGAGAAACACACCCTAGAAGACAGGCAGAAAATCAGAATGGAGGTGACACAATGCAAACAGGATGTGATGTCACAAACAAACAGGCACATGCACACTGTCATTCTATAACTGCAAATGGCAGCAGTGTTTGGAACACACGTATACCCACAGCAACAATGAGAGGGGTGAAGACCACCCAGCAGAGCTTCCACCACAGGCACGGCTTGTATCCAATCATCTCTTTGATGTTATCATAGAACTTATTGACACCTGACAGGAACAGGAAGTGTACAAGTTACATGGCTGTTTGTAATAGAAATCGCAGTGCACTGACAGCCAACCAAGTGCGGCATGTACCTCATGTGGCGATATCACATTTCGCGCAACACTAAGGCACCATTCAAACACATCACATAGTTCATGCCACCGCTGCTAAGAAAGATAAAGCAGAACTCTTGGAAAGATATTTCTTATATATTTTAAATGCGTTGTATTTTGTCAAAGTAATAATGTGATTAACATTGTTTGGCGAAAACTCAGGAGAGAGCATTTACGTGCATCGTTAAGCTATCTTATCTGATTAAAAACCACTATTCTCCCACACATATAATAATCTTCACTTCCCAGATAAGCACTTACATTGATAAACATTCAAATATACATTATTACATAAAGCTGTATTTTTGAAAGGTTCAAAAATGATGCGAAGTTACTGATTATCAACATACTTTCAAAAAGGTAAAGAAAAATACACTATATATGCATTATTAATTAATATTATATGTGATTATTTCATTTTAGTTAAAATACAGTTACGAACTAATTTGTCTTAGAATTTTCCTGATAAGTATAAGATCATATAAGTCACAAGTAGCTTTTTTTCTTCTGAATTAGTTCAAGTAATGTACCGGATTCATGCTAAAGTGGTAGCATACTTGCAAGGATTCTTTCTTCACAGCTCTAATCGCTTTATTTATGATAGACAGTATGAGACCGTATCAGCAGTAAAACAGTATGTTATTACATAGCTCCTGCTGTTCTCTTCATAGGGTATAATCGCTTAGCGACCTGCTACGACATCATTTCCTTCTTGAAACCAGCTGACATAAACATGCTCCAGATCGTTACAGTAAAAGTCTTATGGGTTTAACTGTTTGAAAGATGATTAATGCCTCCTATTTTCTTTTTATCCAACTGGGTTAATGTTCCTCCTTTGGTGTTATGAAACTGATTTACATACAATCTATGCAGCTGATTTTATTATCTGGAATTACAGGTCATATTGCAGTTTACATCTTGGGCTTAAAGAAAAAAATGAGTAATCACCTGAGTGTATTATTGTAGCTTAAAATAATACATTTTGATGTTTGCATGTTGCAAAAAAAATACATTCTTAGTATTGTTAACATCTCTGTTTTTCTTGTTTACTTCATAAACAATCTGAAGCCCAGATGCATTGAACAGCGTACCGTAAAACCAGGATATGGAGACGCACTCGAAGAAGACCAGGAACAGGAGACACATTCCACTGGCGGAGTAGTAATCGAAGAGTTTGAAGACGTAGAGACCACCCTGGTCACAACATGAAAGTCACAACATGAAAGAGAGAAGCTGGCTTACAACGCAAACCTTAAATATCACCTCAAACAGCTGGAATACAAGTGGAGCAAGTTCTTCAGTGATAAGCGCACAATAGAATTCTTCTTAGATTCAACAAATCATGTCACGCAACCCTTATCTTATCGTATCTTATCTTATCTTATCTTATCTTATCTTATCTTATCTTATCTTATCTTATCTTATCTTATCTTATCTTACCTGTCTCAGTACTGCTCATTGTTTTGTTTGTTACAATAACAAATCAAGAAAGGGATAAATAAACACCACCACAAATCCCGAATAATAAGCATCATGATAAGCATGCTACCCTAACTATACTGCCATTTTCTTTGTGGTTTACCTTGACGTTATAGTCACACAGTTAATCGCTGAGGTGCACTGAGTTACGCCTGTAAATGGCTCACCAGCAGAGATAATGGTCTTCAAAGAAGGGCTCAGCCATGCGGAAAGCATGCACTGCGATGCGCCTCACAGGGCTATCAGCAGAGAATCCGATTTTCAATTTTGTGCAATAATGGAGGCGGCGCGTTGCGCGCGAATGCCGTCACGTGACCGCATGGAACTGAGATGGCACAACACGGCGCAAAATGGCCGCCGGCGTTCACCTGCGTGATGTTGGAAAGGCCGATCAAATACGACACCAGGCAGACCACTGCGATGAAGAGCTCTCTTCTTCCTCGCAGCAGTCTCGGGAACTCGTCCACTAAAGCGGTGATGAAGCCCTCTACCGTGCAGAACTGCGTTGTTACGGCAGAGAAAACCAAGTCCAAAACGATTATTTACAGTATATCAACCGTTACATAAAAGAATTCTTTATCTACATAGTACCCTTCTTAGCCCTCCGAAAAAATGATAAGCATTTGTCACCATAATACCAAAACCTCCAAGGCTGTATTTCCAATACAAAAATCTATAAACATTTCTGTTGATCATAGATTTTTCTGTTGTTCGAAATTCTGTATTCATGTTAAGCTGTGTGCTTGACCAGAATCATTCTCTGTGTCTTGCTATAATATATTTCTCATTAAAGCTGGCTACAACAGTCGTCATCCGAAATATTTTATCATTTCATGCTTGTTTAATTTCATACATTTATTCACCTCCTGAGTGACTTGAATTTCCTTATCCACTCTCATTTTATGTTCCAATACTAGCCCTCTTTTACAGTGCTCTATTAATTATACGCACTTTATACCTAAAATAGTAAATTCTATGCTGAAGATACCAATAAATCAAATGTGGACTAAAACATAATAGTTTTTTCGCTCAAAATAAAATTAGCGATTGTTTTTACCTGACTGTCAATGCCAAGCATTAGTAACATGGAGAAAAACAGAATTGCCCAAAGTGGTGAAACTGGCAACTGTGTCACGGCTTCAGGGTAGGCCAAGAAAGCCAGGCCTGGACCTTAAAACACACAAAAGCAGGTTTTAATGAAGCTTTGGAGAACATATTGTAATATGTAGCATTTATTCAAAGATTTTATGCAGCAGAGTTCAGTATTCAGCTGTAGGACACAGGAATCCTGAGAGAGAGGCAGGTACCTGATGCAGCCACGTCGGCTATGGGCCTCTTGGTGACGTGTGCCATGAAGCCAACGATGGAGAAGATCACGAAGCCAGCAAACATACTGGTGAACGAGTTGATGCAGCAGACGATGATGGAGTCCCTGTGAGACGTATATTGCGAGGGTCACCTCAACGTTTATGTCGTTTTTGAAAAATCTCAGTAAATAAAAATCAATAAAAATCGGAATAAAAACTCTGTCCTGCATGTCGTGAAGGCTTGGAGGGAGCCTTTAGATTTTATGCTTTTTCCATGGGATCCATCTACAGTGGACATGCAGTAAGAAACTTCTCAAAACTCCAAATGTGTGACTAAACGTAGCTAATGTGAAATCCAGAGGGGTGGATATTGCATATAGTGTCTAACGTGTGAGAATGAGGCGACTGTACCTGTATACATTGTTATTGAAAGGATTGTAGCTTCCCAGTGCAATGAGCGACCCGAGGCCCAAACCATATGAGAAGAAGATTTGTGTCGCCGCGTCCAGCCATACCTGGGGACGGAAGGCGGTCATTTACCGTGGGAAACAGCACATGGGGTGTCAGGTCGGGGCTGAGCGTCGAAGCGAGCGGTACCTCGGACTCTTTCAGCTTGCTGAATTCGGGCGTGATGTAGAATAAGATGCCGTCTTTAGCTCCGGGTAGGGTGATGCCACGGATGAACAAGATGAATAACATGAAATAGGGGTAGGTGGCGGAGAAGTACACGACCTAGGAGACAGCGAGGCTGTACCGTGAGTCAACCAAGGAAAACACACTGTTTGGTATCATGTGAATACTGTAGACTGTAGGTGCATTTAGAAGAAGAAAAATATATGTAAAACAGAACAAATATAGGTATAAAATCAGAAAAAAATTGAAATAATGATCTGACCTCTCCAAATACAGATGAATGAACAATCAATTAATTGACTGATTTATAATGTGACCTCATACTACTGGGTCAGTTATTTATGTGAGGTGACAATGGAAATAGTGTGTAGGAGACGATTTAGAGGCTGTGAAAATCTAGCACTTAAAATATATTTATTTAAGCCAAGTATAGCTCACGAATGCATTTTAAACTTGAGGATGTACCATATTTTTTTGCCAACCACTGCAGACATGCATTTTACATTTTGTAAGCACGGGGCATATTTAAACCATTTTTCATCATTATAAGTCATTAATATTCACATGTACTGCTTTGAAGGATAAATTACAAAGGGAAATGGATGACTGATGCTTAAAAAAAAAAAAAAAAAAACACTTACCTTTCCGGTCCAGCTAACACCCTTCCAGATACAGAAGTAAACCAGAACCCACGCAATTGCCAACGTTATTGCGAGGGGCAGTCGAATCTGTCCGGGCTTCTCCAGCCCATCAGTCAGCTGGTGAACGTTGCGTCTGGTATGAATGTAATAACAGATTACACCCTCACCCAAGTATATAGATTAGGCTCTATAATATATACATGCATAATGTAATGCCATATTAATGCAGATGTCAATGAGAAAAAAAACAATCGCTTACTCCCAAAATTCCACAACGGCACTGGTAAGATTGGTGGTGTTTACAATGCTGTAGTTTGAGTAACATCTGTCAGTATTCCAAGGATTGTTACATGATTTCCATGGCAGATCCTACAAAATGATAGGATAATGGATTTTTTTCCTTCTTTCATTTTCATGCTTTGGAAA
This sequence comes from Hippopotamyrus pictus, assembly GCA_026781145.1. Taxonomy (NCBI): domain Eukaryota; kingdom Metazoa; phylum Chordata; class Actinopteri; order Osteoglossiformes; family Mormyridae; genus Hippopotamyrus; species Hippopotamyrus pictus. The sequence continues at coordinate 6,575,003 of JAODLC010000133.1, forward strand.
ATGCTGTATTTTACAATGAAATTTCCCCTCTTTCTTTTGGAAAGCAATGGTATGATTTTTTTTTTATTATAATTTTTTTTTTTTTTGTAGATACTTACTGTGGTGAAAGAGTTATACAGGTAGTAAATTGCCCAGGCAATAATTACAATGTAGTAAATATTTAGCCAGAAAGAAAGCACGGCAGCAGCCAGGCCAACACCTACAGGTATGCAAATAACATTAAAAAAGCATTAGAAAAATGGAAATTGACGCAACAGAAATTTGGCGAAATAACTGCGACGACATGCAAATTGTCTCCCAATAATCAATTCCTCTTGAGGGTCGCGGTTTGCTAAATTTTGTCTATATAAAACATATTCCAATAAAAAATACATATATGTTTTGTATAAATGTGACCGCTAATACATTTGATTGCAAAATAATCCACTGTCATGCCGCACATCTGAATAACGAGCCTTTCCGTCGAAATCGCAGGGTCAATACCTTTGAACATGGGGGCGAGTTTCCAGACTCCAAGGCCGCCAATGGATGTGTACTGACCAAGGGAGCATTCAAGGAGAAACAGAGGGACTCCGGCAAATATCAGGGTCAAAAAATAGGGAATCAAGAAGGCCCCTAGACAGGAAGTAAAAAGCGGAAATATGGAGATAAGTATGGGGAAAAAATGCATCATTCTCATACACACAACATGTACCCTAATAATCCAGTTGCAAAAAAAAATTGAGAAGTATGACTGAAGTGCAAAGGTGTCGAAGCGCAAGTGTGCGGTTTTTGCGAACTGGAAAGCAGAATTAATGGGGGGAAAAAACTCATTTTCGGCCATCGTGTAGGGCTAAATGTTCGCATTAGAAGTTTTCAAAATCCTTTTTCTTCTAAGAAGTGCAAAATGCCAAAGAATGTCGTTTACCTCCACCGTTTTTCCCACACAGATAAGGGAATCTCCAGACATTGCCCAGTCCAATAGCGTACCCAACACAGGACAGGAGAAAGTCAAATTTCCCACCCCACGTTTCTCTGTCTGGTATATCCTTCTTCTTCTGAACTTTAACCACTAAGGTTTTGGGTTTGTCGTTTGTAGTGGGCGCTTCGTTCACTTCTGTGAGGACGTGTCCATCCGAAGCTTTAGTGCCATTTGTCGCCATGTCTCTGGCTTTTGCGCTGGTCCTGACGGGCGGACGGGAGAGTTCAGCACCGGTCCACGTAGACAGCAGCTTCGCGGTTCTGGGACCAATCGCCGGGGGTGAAACGGAAGACGGGGCTGGTCCGGCTGACACTGACGATAGCAAACCTGAGAGCAGAAACAAGCGCATCTGTCATTCCCTGCATGGCAAATACGCTCCAAGCGCACAGATGTTGACAAACAGCACCAACTATTATACAAATATGTAAGAAAAAGATATTGAAATTAAGATGAAATGCTAGTGATGCTTGATTGATGATATAATTAATTGCTGGGTCAAAACTCATTTCATCAAATTTCGCACCAACGTATCCAGGTACGTGTTAGTGTTATATATGTATTGCCAAGCAGCAAACTTAAACGGGCAATTCGGCAAATTAATAGTTATTGTGCGATGTAGGTTAGGAATTAAACGTGATTAATTTTGAAACGAAGCGCAACTAAAACAGGTTTATTATAAAGCAAACAATTTATTAGAATTACTTACGGAAAACGTTGTTGTCTATGTTTTAATCTAATTCACATTAACATAACCACAAATCATCTAAAGCTTTTAAAATAAACACGTTATTCCAATTTAATCGTTAAGTTTTTGAACATGAAATTATTTTCTGAAATGTTGCCGATGCATAAAAAAGGTCTCGATGCATTCTTACTCAAAACAGCCAAAGTCTCGAAAACAAAACTGGCGCACAAAGCCTTTGCGCGGAGTCCTGTATTCTCCTCTGCACACAAATGCATTTAGCCACATTTAACGAACTCATTTGTTTTGCAATATACTAATCGCACACCCACTCCTTCTCGCTTGGATTTGATAAATATTCGCTTAACATAAAGTGTAATCTCATTTTCGGTTCACGTTTATTCCGTACACGTTGCATTGCCAGTTAAAACAGACAATTATTACTACTTGGGCTTGATCAGTGGATGGTTAAATGATAAATCTCAAAGTAGTCATAGTAGTATAGGTAGTCAGTAGAGTAGTTTCTGATAAAAACCATTATCAGTTGCCGTGAAAGTGCGATCCTTTCTTCTAAAGAAAACAATGCAGGCTACTCACAGTATTAATTGGCGTCTGTCAAAATTTTTGGCGACAGAAGCATTCGTAGATCCCTATTGAAGTTGCACGCTTTTTAGTTTCTCCAGAGCTAATAAAAGAAAGTTCTTTCCAGCAAAAATCCGCTATCCTGAGGGAAATGGTGAGCAAATGCCTCCTTCGGCGGTGCTGTCCAAAGTGTGTGGTGCTGAAGGAAGGGGGAGGAAACACGGCAGGAAGGAGCCGCTTCGCCTTGTGCAGCCGCCTAACATCAACAAGCAGAGACGCTACATGCAGCACAAATCCCCACTCTCATCTACATAGCTTCAATGTCATCTGAAAGTCGACCCTCCCCGTGTACAACATTTCCACCACTGAGATCCTTGTGGGTTTGAGACTGGAGCATCTTGCTGTCTTGGGGTTTTTATATGGCTTGGTTTTTTCCACCTATTTGTTTGTGTGGTTTTTTTTCCGGGTGATTGATTGAGGCCACTTACAGTCGGGTGATACTTTACGCAATATGAATTAATACATCACTAAGCTGCTTGGGCCAAATATCATAAAGTTTTCCTGCTGTCCACATCCTCTGTATTATAACAGGACACTATATGGACCGAACTTCTAATAAAACAAGGAAGTAGCCCTGTGCACCGTATCTCGATTGAGCCAAGCGTATTATAATCAATTACTCGCCATTAGTAAAAGCAACAAACTTTAATATAAATAAAATTAAATATGTCTAATTATATTGAGGAAATGAAAACTATGTAAGGATATATATGTTTAATGTTAGTTCAAGAAGTATTGTGTTCTGTTGCGTGTATCCCACCCCCCCCCCAAAAAAAAAGGCATGGAGACACACACACACACACACACACACACACACGCACACACACACAGAGCACAGTTCACCCTTTGTTGAAAATGCATCAAGAAACAACAGACCGCAGAGAATAGGGTTTTCTGGAGGAAACCTTTGCCTAATTTGGTGCACAAAAATCAACAATTGCAAACTGGCAGATGCAGGGGTGATGCCAATCGTGCTCTTGTTTCTGGTGAAACGTGATAAGCAAGCCTGTCAATAAGTGAAGTCTGAGGGTGTGAGATAAATTGAAAACTGCAGCCATAAGCTTCTTAGCTTGCTGTCTGCAGAAATAAAACGTCCTTGTGAACGAAGTTAAATGAACACACTTTTAGAACTGAAATTCCACATTGAGATAAATTAATAGCTTCTCACTGGGGGATTAGACAAAGAAGGTCCATACGGCAGGTTCGGATGTCATCCTGAAAATGAACGGCTGCAAAAAAAACAGTGAGATCCAGAGAATGCTAAAGAGTGTCACACTTCGACCTTAAGCTGGAGGCTGGGGCTTCAATGTGTGTAAAATGTCCGTCACACGTAGATTTCTTGATGCTAAAACATGTGGAACAGTCAGATCTAAACTAACCTCTGTTTTCTAGAGTCTTCTCTGTGACACATGGGCACAAGCTCCTTAAGATAGCATAATGTTCACCTGACATGTGCTCTTTTTATGTTTTCTTAAATCCTTAACTTTGAATTGCTAAGCATATTTCTCCTACCTACCTACTACCAGTGACAGAAATGTCTTACTGGTTGGCTGTCATGGATCATGATGGAAGTCTGGCAGCAAGCTTCATTCGCGATGCAAAGTGCAATCAGTAAATTCTAATCGGGCTTGTGGGAAGAGTGGAAAAAAAAACCTTAATGGATAAAAGTTTTCATAGCTGGGATCATCTGAAGGCATGTGGAGTAAGAGGATGGAATGACAGCAGATGGTGAACCAATGAGGGGTGAACTAACCTACTAAATGATACAAAATGAAATTTAGCATTTAAGCTCCCATCTGCTTTACCCTCCCTGGGGGCATGGAGTGTCGGACGTGCCACGTGCCCGTGGACCTGCAGTGAGCCCCTGGCAGTTGTCGGTGGCGCACATGACTAGTCAACTGAGTGCCGCAACTCGTGATTGCATAAGCTGGAAATTGCAGTGCGGGGCTCCCAGTTAGCAATCAGATATGATACATTATTCATCCTGATGGATCAAAGACCAGCAGTGCAACATTTTCCAGCTCTGTGGATATAGCACGGGATGGAAAATGTTTTTTTAGCATTTACAAGTGGCTAGCAACCAAACCGATTCTGGCTAACATGCTGTTGGAACAGTGGGAAAATAATGCAAGATAAACACTGGCAGAAGTTATACCTCAAAGCTTGAGTATAGTCAAAGCCTGTCTTTATTGTACTGTCACACTTAATTGTGTGTTAAGCAACAGACCTGCCACAGAAGTGCATTTGTTATTCAATGGTCACGGCAACAGAGACTGGAGATTGAATGAAGACAACCAAAAATCACTGTAATCCGAACAAAAAATCTTTCGCTTTTTTTTTTTTTTCGTTTGCTGTTCCTAGCTTTTCCACCTGAATTTAACACGTACATAGTGGAGTGTCGCCTGTACTTTGAGCTGTAAATCTGAGCTGAACAGCTTCTCTGTCACGAAGGTTAGCACTACTGAAATAGCTGAGGACTGACGAAATAGGCAAGATCCAGTTTTATGCATATTCAACCAAAGAAGTTTCTACTGCATCTGCCTACTTTCTGCCCAGCTAAACCTGTACTATTTTCATAAACGGGGCAGTAAAATGTGAGGCAAGCGAGTTGCAATGGTGCTTGCAGTGGTACAGTACATCAGAACCTCTTAACTCTGCCGTGGGATGATTTCACTGCAGCCCACTAAACAGCAGTATGGGAATATTGCACGACCAGGAGGCTCGAGCTACTGAAAGCCAAGTTCTCTCTTCTTCCTAAGGAAAAAAAAAAACAGAGCTTTGGTGTCTGAACTATTTATGTGTCACTTGAAGGCGCAGAATGTGGTCACCCTTCATTTGCAGGGCAGTCAGGTACGCCACTGCCAGCTCTCCAGAAGGTGCTCAATGCCCAGTTTCCGCTCTCCGTGAAAAGGCTCAAGACAAACTGGCGTGCCTGTTGCTGGGCGATAGCAAAGCTACTCAGGAGCACTTCAATAGGGGGAAAACAGGGGGAGAAGGCAAAGTAAAATACCTACATTTAAACAGCCTATATCACTGAAACAGTGCATCCAAACAGTATATATTACCTAAAGGTTGGCTTTTAATAATTCCTAGAAATTCACATTGCATTTCTTATTATGAATGAAGAAGTCCTCCGAAAAAGGCACAATGCAAAGACTTAAGCATTTGTTTTCTATCTTCAAATGCTTCTGCAAATCCATATGTTACTAGTCTGGTGTGAAATAGCCCCAGAAGCCAGAGGTGGAGGTTCCAGGTCCAGAGAGTACAAATCCAGACCAGGGTTTTCTTTCAACCAACCAGCTGAGTATAAAGCGCCACAGTCACAGAGTACTCAGCTGGTTGGCTGAAACATAATCTTGGTCTGGATTTGTACACTCTGGACCTGGAACCTGCGCCTCTGCCAGAAGCTCGATGTTAGTACATGCTATCGCTCACCTGACGAAGGACACAGGCCTCAACTGCAAAGCTAGCTGAGGCTGCCAATAAATACTCCGATAAATAAAGAAGAGTGGGGCGATGTTTGCTTCTCCCACAGCCAAATATGCTTGCTCGTGGGTTTAATCTGGTTTTTGAAACCCCACAGATGGGTTATGGTCCCAAGTGTAGGTCTGCCTACTTAAATTTTACTGTGGGACACCAGTAATGCTAAAAAAGCATCTGTCAGATGCTGCCATTTCCACCAAATGCAGCCGCTCTCTCTCTCCTATGATTTTTTTTTTCGTTCATGAATAAACTGATTAACACTGCGGTGAGTCATTAACATGGTAATTACAAACAATCTACATATTCAATTTTTAACCGTAGTGTGGGATCATTCGCGCCCAGATGTAAAAAGCCAAACGAGGATAAAACGGTTCCATTTTGATCATTCATAATGCGACATTGTGGCTGAATTTACTTACGGAGAGTATCAGAGGCGACATGTCTGTGAGTGAATTGTGCCATGAAAGGTTTAGGGATGATGGTCCCTGGAATCACAGTGTTTAGTATTTGTAGTATTTTTAAGATGACCTCGGTATTTGATATTTACCTGTTTATGTTTGTAAGGCCGTCTACTAAAGGAGCATTAAATGAAAACTACATTACTACACATCTTTAAGGACAGAAAGGTGAGAAAATTTATGTCCTGTCAGCATAAGCCAGAAATACAGCTTCTTGGAGAATCCGCCCAATTTCAGATGTTACAGCGGGAAATTTTTATACTGTCTTGACTTGTTAACATTTTAAAGCAAAGTGTGTAAATGAATTTGGGAATGAATATCAGATTATTGGATTGGGGTTGTCTAGTGAGTTTCTAACAAATGAACACATGTTCATTTTTATCATTGTATATCAGAGGTAAGAGGAATCGAATCCAGTTTAATTAAGTACTTACCTACAGAGTATAGACATGTGCTGAAATCTTTTCGTCTCGGTGATTGTTCATCTACTACTCAATTTATTTGTGTCTACAGATGCAGGATAATCCACCAAATGAGATTAACTGCATTTTGGTGTAAAATGTCATGCCTATTCTGCTTTGTCACATGTTTTGTTGCCTGATATGTAGATTATAGTGTTTAGCTTGGGATACTGTCTTACTGTTCATTATATTTTCACAGATCTAAGGCTTCATGGTAAATATAAGATCACGAACTATACAGGTGCTACGGGAGCAAGTGAGCTGACTGGTCAGGCAGATATAATGCTTAAAACACACACACAAAAAACACATTTTATTGACTTCAGAGACAAAGGTGAGTGTCTCTCTTGATGATACAACAGTAATTTTTTTGTAGCTGATACTGTGAGATGGTATGCTTAGGGCACATAGGCTGGGAGAGAATTGAAAATTTGCCGAATGCTATAGATACATATGAAGCTTTTCTCTGACAAAAATGCTGACACTGCTACACAGTTATCGCTATTTGGGAGAAGAATGATGGACACAGACGAAATGTTGCCGTTCCAGACATTGCCTGAACTGGCTAATCACTGGCTAATCTGGATAAATCCCTGAAAAGGTAATAAATCAATTAGAATATTCTGTATTCATTAGCATGTACTTGATGGCAACACAGTCATAAATTGCGTGCAGTTTTTGGGACGGCTGTGCGGAAAGACGGGGATCATAATTGTCACAGACGCCACATGATAGATATGGCCAGAGTTCCAGTTCCTCTTAATAATTTATTTCGTGGACTCTTTCCTAATTAGATTTTATACACTACTATACATATAACTGATAAGATTGCGATTTGTGAAACTTTAATTACCTACTTAAATATTTACTTATATGTTAAAAATCTTCACAGTCAATTGGAGTTAATGGCTTTATGGGATATTCAGTCCTCCGATCGCCGTCTTAGCTGCCCGCCCGCTACTCTGCGCACACACGTGCTTTCCTGAAGAGGTCTGCATTATGTGGGGCAGCAGATGGTGAAGGCTTTTCGGGAGGTGGCCTCGTCGCCAGGAGGTGTCGGGTTCAAATCCCAGGAGGGGCGCTGTTTTTGTGCCACTCCGGCTAGGCACTTAACCTTGACGAGCCGCCGTAAATTTTTAACCGGATGAATGTTCGGAGCTGGACAGCATCAGCTATGCAGGACGTACGAGGTGTCACGCCCGTGTCCGCTAAGCACGGCGTATCTGTAAACGCAGAGCATGCAGAAGGAAAAGGCGTAATATCCTAATAAACTGTGTCGCAACGTGTGAAAAAGAGGTAGCGCCATTGACCGGGCTCTGCCTCCTGACTGAGGTGTTGCATTTAATACAACAGTGTTAGGCCTTAGGCATGAAGGCACATACTATAGTTCCATAAACTGTAGATTTGTTGCTAGGCAACAGGGCAGGCACCCTGCTCTCTCTCTGTATTTTGCTTCTTGTGTGTGTGGGGTGGGGGGGGATCAGCAGCAGCCTTTGAAAAGGGGCTTCATTAAGTTTTATAGCAACTGTAATGAGTACTCTGATATGGGTTGTGGGGTTAATTTGAATTAGATGACCAATAATGCTTTATATTTTGCACTATTAATTTATGACTTGCACAAGTTTTCATTCCAGTTGCATTAATCTCTTCTTAAGGGTTTATGCAGACTGTGTGTTTATCTTGGAAAACTTTCAGGCCAAAACCATTCAGGCCCTTCCCTGAGTGTAGCTGAGGCCGATTGGTGAAACACACAATAGCTGAGGTCCTGGTCTGAAGGCCGATTGGTGAAAATTACAGCAGCTAGATTCCTCACTTGAAGGCTGAATCGTGAAAAACTACGAGGCTGAGGTCCAGATCAGAAGGCAGTTACTGTAGGTGAAGAACACTGTAGCTGAGGTCCAGGTCTGAAAGATGCTTGGTGAAATCACCACACTTCACATTCAGCTAACAGACATTCAGATGTTACAGTGGGAAGTTTTAATAGTGTGCTAGCTTCTTGTTAACAGTTAAAAGTAAGTCTGTAAATAAAATTTATCGGCATACAATTGTTTATAGTTTGATCATTTAGCTGTTTACAATGAAAAAACAAAAAAAAGGTAACACTTTACTTAAGGACATGTTTTTAGTCATTTATAACACATTCATAACAAATAATAATGCATAAAGCATTATAAACATGATAATATTTGTTAAAAATGCATAACACATTATAGTCATGTGTATTATGCATTATGAATGCTTTATGAAGCTCTCATCTAAAATGCATGGTAACACTTTACTTAAGGTACGTGTGTGTAACGCATTATAGATACCTTCATAATGCATTATAATGCATTCATAA
>JAODLC010000133.1:6584325-6595935 GCA_026781145.1 Hippopotamyrus pictus
TATATAAAAATGGGAAAATGTTACCAAAAAATCAAATACATCATTCTACATCTAACACAGTATGTGTTTCTGAAAAAATAAAGGTCTTATTCTCCCTTTATTTGAAGAATGACAAATAATACTGCCGGTTTGCTAAATGTAGCATAAATAAGACGTATATTGTTAATGTTCTTTATGTGTCCATATTACATTGTTGAAAATAGTACCAATAATAAAGGGAGCATAAACGGAATAGGAGCTGTAAGTTTTTCTGCTGCATGGGTGTCGGTGTCTCCTACAGGCCAGTCAGTGAACTGCAGTTTGCCAACTGGCAGCAAGGAGAAACATCTGCTGACTGTGGTATGATATGGACTCGCACTGAACCAACTGAAGTCAAAAGGATTGCAAGTGATTCAGTGCATGTTTCATTACGTCATGTGACGAGAACATGACAGAGGAGAATGGTCAAGGTCAACAGTGAGGCCTATATTAACTGTTAATTCCAAAACTGAAGGCCAGAGGAGGAAACCTTGCTAGGGAAGAGTTAAGATCAAAGATAACCTTCATTTTCATAAATGTTAGAAGGGCTTTGAAATAAGCTTCCTATCAGGCTCTGCATTTAGATTCATTCAATCCAAAAATAGCTAATAGAGATATTAGGTAGCCAAACGAGCAAAGCAGACTTCTGTCACCTGAATTTTTCTGTTGGAGTTAACACATAGACTTATGTGACAGACTGTGTTACTTAGTGACTGCACAAAACGCATATCAACTATGCTGATATCTCTCTTAATTATTCTTTCTCAAATAACTGTTATTTTATATGATGCATTTAATTTGATTGATACAAAAAGTGAAGTAGTGGTAACGTAAAAATCCAGGAAAAAAATCTAGCCTTCATCTCCTTTAAAAAATTAAACATACAGAGTGTTAAACTTTTTCATCTTTAATGTTAAATTAAGTCAGTCTTAAAATAATATTCATTTGGTTACTTTTTTCCCGCAAGATAACGAAGATTAGATCCTCAATATTAATTAAAATTGGCGATTACAAGGTAGAATCGCACTTCTGAAAAAAACATAAGATCTACATTTGCATAAAGACTTTATTATACTATATATTAAATGCTAATAAAGTACTTGTACAAGCTGGCCTGTGATCGGAAGGTCGCTGGTTTAAATCCCAGGGCTGGCAAAGTGATGTCACCATTGGGCCCCTGGGCAAGGCTCTTAACCCCCAATTGCTCTAGGGACAGTCTGACCCAGCTCTACCCCCAAAAAAGCATCTGCTAAATACCTAATAAATGGAAAAAGTCAGTTCTGCTGGAGTAAAAATCCTTCCCATTACAGTGTTTTATTCAGAAAGTTAAAGGTTCATTTGCCACCTAAATCGGCATGTCTATAGCTCTATATTATGCCATAAGGAACCCATTAGAGTGACGACACAGTTAATTTCTTCCAGAGGGAATGTGTCCACTCCGCTCTTCTTGAGTGTGCGCTCTGGGTTATGGTCTGCATTGCAGACCCTTCATTCATCACTGTCTCATTATGATTACCTGAGCAGGTGCTCGATGTTTTCTACTTATATACATTTGGTCTGGGTAATTAGGCATGCTACAGGCTAATTTGACCACTTTCTCAAGTCAAATCCTCGGGGACGGGAGCCGCGGCCGATTGGGCCAAATGAGAAGTGGCTCAGGGCGGCACAAGACAGGAACCGATGAAATGCTTAAACGTGCAGAGGATTTCAGAGAAACCAGGGGAACACGTGACGTACATTCCTGCGGGTCTGAGGACACACAGAAACAAGAGCAAAAAAAATTCAACGGCATTCCATTCATATATGAATTAAATGACATCATCAGAACAACCACTACAGCAATAATAATATGATCCTGACCAGGATAAGTGGTTAGAAGATGCATGAGTGGATAACAACAATACCAGACATAAATATATAAAATTAATTATACTATCATATAGTATTTGTGTTATAGGTTATATCCACAAATGATTATAACCAGTAATGAACCTTCTTCTTGCACCATTTGCTTGTCGATGCCATGATACCTGCGAAATGCAGCCTGTATAAGTAATACTGCGGAGGATTAAATGTTAGAATGTCAATCAAGTGTTAATTTTAGGCTGAATTTTAGCTAAAGCTGAGGTTCGTAATCAGCTAGATCCGCATGCCAGAGACTATTTCAAGTGGCTGCACCATTTTTTTTTTTCTTTTCGGAAAGCAGGTGCCTGCAATCTCCTCTCTTCATACCGTCTCAATAATCCCCTATTCACCCGCATCACTATGGAAACTGGCTGGGTGGTTTTCCAGCTGACTTACACCGTTTCTGTACATCGCAGCCGCTAAATGTCCCAAAAATGTTTTGCAAACGTTCGCTCTTGCCTGATTTCTACAGATGCAATTCTAGGAAAAAATGTAATATGTGGAAAATGTGAATAAATGATTGCGATAGAGATAAAATTTTACATTTACGCGTAATTTGGAGTATCTTTCAGTTGAAAACTGTCGTGTACACAAAGTATATAATACTGCATATAATAATGTGCACCATTTCAATATCGTGTTTTTTCAGCATGACAGTATTTAAATATCCAATTAGACATACCAATGGGCCTCAGAGATAGCTTGTCACCGCATTACCAGGCATATTTTTAGCCATGTGTTTATGAAGTATCTTCCTTGAATATTTTAAAGAAACCAGCTGCTCACAGAATTGCTCTGTTAAGGGTGCAGAGTATAATTAATAAAAGAGCATTAATTGCTTAATCCGTTTCAAAATTAAGTTCAACGCCATGATAAGAGGAGCATTCACTCTATTGTTATGTTTGCGGCTTTGATTGATTTGGTTTTCTAAACTGCTCTTCAGTGTTGTCTGAAGACCAAAGGGGATAATGAATCTCTCCTGCCCATGGATCACATTAAAAATATGTATAATTAAGTCCACACGTGTTCATTCGTAACAGACGTCCACAGGATCAGCACCAAAGATCTATAATGTTACGGCACATACTTTGGCAGCAATAGGCTCTCTGGGTGAGACGTCACGGTGGTGAATACTCACTGTAGAGTGTGAATTGAGCGACGTGGAGTGAATATCGACGCCTGAAGCGGGGGACCCGGTGCGTGCCGCTGAACGGACACATGGAGGACTCGATGGGCTGAAATGGAAAACCCGCTGAAGGAGATGGCGCGTGTGATCTCGTCCCATAATTTGGAAAATCACTGAGAGCTGTTAAAAGCAGCATTAGGCTGCTGCTGACATTTCCCGTGACAGGAGGGAGACAAAGGCGCCCCGCTTTCCAGCTGCTGAAGCGGCGTTCACTAAAAAAGTCACTTATATGCGATAAATTAATTTTCATTGCAAATTGCTTTGAGGTCAGGCATCAACAACAGGACATGCCGGATTCTGAGGAATAGAAAAAAAATTACTTTTCCACCAATCCTGTTACACAGAAAAGAATTCAATTTAAATGTTGTTATAAAATAAAAGAACAATGTTCTGTGTTTTTCTTAATCCTTGGTGTCTGCAGCATGATACAGAACACAGATGGATACCTTAATTTTTAAAATGATACCAAAATATGCAACCAAACACTGTTTTTTTCCTTATCACATTCCAAGTGTGGACGACCAGTGTACAAACAACCTATAACTGTTACGACGTCTAAACAAGTCACAACCCAAATGTAGGCTGAATTCCAATAGATCCCATGTATGGGTGTTTATTAGAGCTAGAGCACACAGGGCAGGTTCACACAACAATGGCCAAAAAGGGATTAGAGGACTGAGTGACACTAATATACATGACTAACAAAGGAGCAAACACAAGGCAGCTGTGACCGGTTAACAGGAGGGTAGGGACAGGTGGTAAGACTAAGGAGCCCCAGGTGTGGTTAGAGCCACGCCCGAGGGGAGGATGGGCTGGACATGACAGTATCGCGCCCCCCCAAAGGTGTGTACTCTGGGCGCGCAGTGCAGGTCTGGGACGGGACCCAATGACCCCGGCACATGGGCCCTAGACATGGGGCAGAACCAGGTGAACAAGACAGGGTTGAACACTAGACGGGAAGACTATAGGGACCAAGGACCTAGGGAGACAAAAAAAAAACAGGAACAGGACTAGGCAGACTGAACAAGGAAACACTGCACCAAAGGGATAAGGACAGTCAAGGGAACTGAATGAACCAGGGCAGGACCAAGGGCAACCAAGGGGGTGACACACACACCCAACAAGACAGGACACCAGATGAATGCCCATTCAAGACAAGATTCAAAAACCCATTGAAGACCATGGAACAGAAAGGGTACATCCATCCAAGGGACAATTAATGCAGGGATAGCAAACAGGACATACCAAACAGAGCACAGAGCTGGAGGGACAACAAAGACAGAGACAGAGAGACAAGCGAGAGCCAACCAGGGTACGGACCAGGGGGAAACAATAACTTCACAGGATAAGAGGGGAAAAACCAGGGCACAGCAAACAGGAACAAGGTCAGGAAGGGTGGTCCCTTTGGGAACCTCCGGATGCTGGGCGCTGGCTCAGGGATGTGGGACTTCCTGGGCTCTGGAGGGCCAGTAGGACCAGGTAGTGCTGAGAGGTCAGTAGAACTGGGTGGTGTTGAGGGAACCACTGAGCTACAACCAGGGGGCTCTGTAGGACTCACAGGGAAGGAACCAGGGTAGGAATCAGGGAAAGAGCTGCTGGATACTGAGGAACCTGTAGGGTAAGAGCCAAGACTGGGGAAGGAACTGGAACCAGAGAGCCTTGATGGGTCTGCAAGGCAGGAGGGTCTCCAGGTCATCTAGGGTAATGTCTTCTCTGGGACGGAAGTGCTTGAGCAAGGGCTAGCAGCCACTGGAACATCAGGTGCAGGACTGGCGGTGGCCATCAGGTAGCAACAGCAAGGTGAGGGTCTGGTAGGCCATCGGTAGCCTTGTGGTGGGCATAGGTGTACAGTCCGGCCGGAGCAAGGCACCAGGCAAGGGGCTAGGCAGTGCATCCCTCCCCCTACACCTTCCTCTTTGAGGGTCCTGGTAACGGCAACAGGGGCCACAGGGAGGAGGTGTCAACCTGGACTCTGGGTCTATGACAGGGGCTGAGCAGATAGCTGGGAGATTAGCATGTTGACGATGAGATACCAGCTGCAGGTGGGTCCAAAGCCAGTGAAGTGGCAGCAGGTGAACAAGGGGAAGCTGGCTGAGAGGCCACAGGTGAGCAAGGGGAAGCTGGCCAGGGGGCTGCAGGTGAGCAGGCAAGAACCGTCTGGGCAGTGATGACCCCAGGTGAGCAGGCAGGTGGCTGTCTGTGTGGTGACAGCCTCAGGCAAGTCCTGGGCCAACGAGCCAGCAGCCGCATAATTTGCAGCCTCAGGCTGTCCAGGAGCTGTCAGGGCAGGCAGACAGATGGGAGTCATCTGGTGATGGTTGCAGGCAGGCAGCCGGGAGCAGTCTGGCTGTTAATGACTGCATGGTAGGAGTAGACGGGACTTCTGGAAACTACATGGCAGGACCAGGCAAAACAAGGGTGGAGCGGCCTTCCTGAGCGACTGCAAGGTGAGATCCATTGGCAGTGGGCGCAGCACGGTGGGACCCTGGGGCCGCAAACAAGGCAAACAAGGGACCTTAGGCAGTGAGCAAGGAGTCGTGTCTTTCCCCCGCCAGTGCAAGATAAGCAAAGCCCCAACTATCCCACTGGTTGCCGGGGAAGTGGAGGCTGGGGAGATCGCTTTCAACCCTTCCCCAATCTGGAGCAGCAGGGCGACCGCCTTTGGTGACTTTTGAAACCGGGGATCCCAGAGGAGCCCCTATAGAACCCCGGGGAGTGTGTGAAAGGCATATTCCACTTCATTCCAGTCCAAAGCATGTGTGATGGCTGACAAAGGAATGGCCACAGGTTCCTCTCAGGTGCTGGGCCAATACCACCATTAGTTACAGAGGAAGGTGTTCTCGGAAATCAGCCGAGAAACAAAAATAAGCGATTCCTATGGTCGAACCAAAGAAAAGCCGTGGAGTCTTCGCCGTTTGGCCATTCTGTCACAACCTTTAACATGGCACAACCCAAATGCAGGCTGTATTCCAATAGATCCCACGTAGGGGTGTTTATTAAAGCACACGGGGCAGGTTCACACACACTGACATACAATCACGGCTGAATGGGAATCACAGGACTGAGAGATACTAATATACATGACTAACAAAGGCGCAAACTCAAGGCAGCAGTGACCGGTTAACAGGAGGGGAGGAACAAGAGGTAAGACCAACGAGCCCCAGGCACGGTTAGAGCCACGCCAAGGGGAAACGAGGGGATTAGACAGGCGTGACCGGCTGGAAGTGACAATAACCATCATTGCTACTCATGCAAGTTCATATTTTAAGTATATGTGTCTACCATTTGGACTCCATGAAGACCCAGGAACATTTTTTGTGGTGTGCAGTGTTCTCCAACAACGGGCCTCCCTGATGATAGTCGATACTCTGCATCCCATAGCATATTCAATTGTATGGTTAGCATATTTGCATCTTTTCTTGGGTGTTCCCCTGGCTTGTGTGATGTGTCCTTATTGGGGAGGCTCCAGGCCCCTCTGTGGTCCTGTATTGGATAAGCAGGTTGAAGATGGATGGGTAGGTGGATGGATGTTTCACATTATTTCAATAGGAACTTCTTCACGTTTCCACAAGTCATAGATCATAAATAAACCATATATGCACAGAAAAAAAAAACTGGAATGAGAAGATTCTGTAAATTGTCAGATTAGTTTCACTTTACACATTACCTTTCCCATAATGGCTACACATCACAGGAAATTCATGTGCAAGCAGTTTCCAATAAACATTTACACAGACGCGCTTCAGTCGCAATTTTAGATAAAATGCGATTTAGGCTGTAGGACGAAAGTCCCAGCGCCAGACACAGTACTATCTACAGCACAAAGGATAAAACAAAACAAAAACAATACCCTTTCAAATAGGACAGACTGCGCTTCAAAATGCGCTGCACAGTTTATTTTTAGATGATAGCAGTAAAAATAATATATCTGCCCATAAAGAATGTTCTTTCAAATTAATTTTTACTTTAATTCGACAAATATTAAATGCTGTCTCCCACTCTGGGGTTGTGGGTCTAAATCTCACCCCCACTTTGTGTGCAGGTTTGCAGGTTCTTCATGTCTTGAGTGAGTCTTTTGGTTCTCTGGTTCCCCCAGTGGTCCACAGTAGCCTGGTAACTTGTAACCCCTAAATGTGCATGTGTGGCTTGCAATAGACTGGGATCCAGTCACTGCCCTTCTTCCTGGAGCTGCCTGGGGTAGGTTCCCACCCCGTGACCATGACCAGGATAAGTGGTTGGAGGATGGTTGTTTCGATTGATGTGTGGTTAACAGTTTTAATTAAACACATGATGAGGTATAAGGTGAGAAAGCACAGTTTTGATATCTGTGGTCTTTTTGGCGCTGGGGGTTTTAGCTAATGCGATAATGGATGCACGTGTGTTGCGTAAGTGAGGATTTCGCCTTCAGGTACTTAATAAGTGCATTAGCAAAAAAAGAAAAAATGGAAACTACATGCTAACTTTGCTTCAAGGGGTGTGTGAAATTGTATAAGATAAAGAATTTTTGGGAAGTGGGCTATTGAAGGGAATGTAGGGTTTTGGCTGGTATATAAATAAATATTGTGCTGTTACTTTTGCATTTAAAGAGAATTTTTTAACCCATGGCCCTGCTCTAGATAGATTGATGGATGGATGGATGGATGGATGGATGGATGGATGGATGGATGGACAGACAGGTGGATGGATGGATGGACAGATGGATGGACAGATGCATGGATTGTTCAATGAAATGTAAAATGGTTGAAGCCCCTAAGGCATCTTACATATCTTGCAGTAAAAAGTTTCAGCAAAGCTTCCAGAAACATCTGTCACCAGGTTCATGCATTGGTAAACTATATAACTGACAATTCAGACTACATTGTAAATTGTGGCTATATGCAGAATTACATGTGTCTATCATTCATATGCAGCCGTGCGCTTTCTGGAGTTTAGCAGGTTATTGTGCTCATATTATTCCCGGCTTTGTTGATGTAGCAATTCCCCCCGTCAGAAATGGTGAAACGGAATTAGAGGAGGAGGCCTTTAACAGACTGAAGAAGGCACATCTTTAAATACCTCTAATGCCACAGTAAGCTACAGAACCAGACTTGACATTTGCAGGAATCCCTTTCATGGTTAGGATGGTTTTTACAGATCACGGTACGCTTCTGCAATGTTATGAAAATCTTATTCAGTGAGGAGTGAGTCAAATGCAGTATGCTCAACTCACAATCCATTGAAAGGTTCTCAAAGAAAAAAGAAGGCGTTTTTGTTTAATTTCATTTACATTTTAGGTGATTGGTGCATGTTTCACATGGTTGATTACAACATGTGTACGAAGCAAAAGAATTTCAGAACATCAGAGCCATGTGTTTTTTTCTGTTTAAAACATCAAAATGTGTTTAACATTGATGATTCAATTTGCTAATAAGTACTATTGTTACTAAAACAACACTGGAAATAGCGCACGGATTCCTCATTAATAGAATATTTCCATGAACAAGAGCTATATGCAGTTTCAGTGTCAGTGCTTCCTAATTCAGGTTTCAGTTTTGCTAATGTCAGATCTGCTCAGGATTTATTTATATTCTCGTGCTTGAATTTATTTATAGTCTTGCACTCTGGTTCTGTTTCGTTCTGGTGCTGCTGGAAATGGGCAGAGTATGCATTTTGACTGGGCCTGTTCCCAGGTCCCCAAAACAATTGTTTCCTCCAACATCTGTGAAAGCTTTGACTAGAAGCCAAGAGAGCCTTTTGTGCCATCGCTGGGAATGTAAATCTGTACTCCGTCATTTGCATTCCGAGACATCAGATAGGACACTACTGCAAAAAGAGAGAACCAAATTGAGCAGGCAATTCAGTCGGCCATGCTATGATCGCAGACACCATCAATAGGCATGCAATCTGCATTTTCCTTACATTTTGTTATAACACACATAGGAAATTTTACACAGATGTAGTTTATTGCATGTGTTAAGTCTGTCGTTTGAGTCAAAGCAGCAAAGCTCTCCACCTTATGCCAAAGCGCAGAGCAGCCTGGACGTGTTTGACTAAGTGATGTTTGACTCACTCTGCGAAGACTAACGAATGGAATGAAATGAGCTGAGGTAGAAATACACTCATCCATTCACCTGTTATCTAAAATACTGCAACTCTGTCACAATTCTATTTATTGAATTCCCCGGCCTTCTGGGAATGCACATGATGTTAGCATCGGTCCACCGCCAAAAAAAGAGCAGTTTTGAGACTTGATGCCTTTAAGATGATAACTCAATAAATGTTTGATGGATTTAAAAAAAAAAACTTTGCAGGGGCATTGTATGGTTATTGTATGGGCATTGTATGGGTGTTGAACTCGAACTGATTAAATTTTGAGACAGATCGCCATAAAACTGAAGTGACGTTGCTAAGTGGCAGCAAAGGGAAGAGTGAAAGCAGATGATATTTGATCCTATGAATGTGATGAGTCAAAAAGTATTTGAAGAATCTTATTACTGCTTCACAAAAACATGATATGGATGGTGATCAACACCTGGCTTCATGTTCGGGGAAATTGACCCCAAAATGAAGTGTCAGCACTGTGTGGCAGTAAAGGATAGAAATGGCAGCTGTAGAAGATTCTTGGTTTTATGAACACAGTAACTCTAAAAGTATTATACCGATCTTGTTAAAACTATGCAGGCATGTTGTAGGAATGACAAACTTGAAGTGGTCAAATGTTGAGACAGACTGCCTCAAAACACAAACACTGCTGCAGTGATAGCAAAAACTTGTCAGCATGATAATTCAAAAATTATTTATCCAATCTTTTCCAGACTTTGCAGGCACATTATGTGGTTAAAATTGGACAAATTTTGAGATAAATCACACCAAGACTGAAGCAACAGCGGTTAGTGACACCAAAGAGAAAGATTAGATGATTAAATGCTTATTCTCATGAATTGGATAAATATATTAATCATTATTTACCCTGCATATCCTATTTCATCTTTGATGAGTCTTATTACTACTTCACAAAAAAATTATATGGATGATACTTTATATATAAAAATGCACATTTGATCAGAACTAAAATCATAATTGCAACGACATAGGGCAGCAAAATTAGAACTGCCAGCAGAGGGCAGCCAAGAGTGAAAATGAAGCTGCAGCCGCCATCTTGTAAACCAAGATCTACCGTGGATCATTGCACAGGCGAGTAATTTTAAAACTTTGTTGAGCGAGATGATTCTCTGAATATTCTTTAATGAAGTTAAAATTGATTTTTGATTGCTAGCCTCCCCATCTGACAAATTCTATCCATAGCAGTGCAGTAGCTGGTAGGCAAAATGGGTTATGGGGAGCTCAACAAAATTTATTTTGGGGGAATTTATTCATCTATCTATGTATCTAACATCATGGTGCTCATGGTAATGTTGGAGCAGTACCACTATGATGAAAAACAATTGCTAATCTAAAGTCCATGGTTTTGTTTCAACCAACCAGCTTTGTTTCAACCAACCAGTTTTGTTTCAACCAACCAGTTGACTATGACTCTTTATGCTATGTTGGTTGAAACAAAACCTTGGTCTGGATTTGTACTTTCGGGACCTCAATGCTTAGACGATCCCCTTGGAAATGCAGAATTAAAAAAAACCTTATACCTTATCCATCCCTTTAAATAACATTTTACTCTAATGAGGCCATGGTAATACTGATCCTATAAGACACATCCATGTGTATTTTTTCTTCACAGGACACCCATCAACACACAAAGTTCCCTGACATGGTTACACACTAAGGACAGTTTGTATAATTACTTGTTTGTCAGCCTGTAGGTCACTGGTTAAGGTTTATATTTGCTGTGGGACTGGTTATTCTGCACCTTATTATGGTTGTGATTGGGCAGAAGAGTTGGCTGTCAGACCATTAGTTTGTTTCTTTATGGGATATATTCATAGGCTCACTGTTTGATGGCGATACTTCTCACTCTGATTGACTGACTATTTCCTGACATGCAGAAGAATTGAATCGTCAAGAAAATCTGGCCAGACACTGAAATGAGACTCTTAGAGCCCCCAGTTTCACTTCACATACATCAAAATTGTGTTGCTTGTAAGAGACATTTTACCTTTTAAATTTTACTTCCTGTATTTACATTTTAACTGCTTATACTCCACACACCTCAGTGAAATCCAAAGATATTTAATGCTTTTTATTTTCATTTTTTTGTTTTTGGTTATTTTTATATGTGTGAATATTCCTTTTATTTAAAACGGTGATTGTTTTAAGGATTCAAAAAATTCTAAAGGTTAATTGTCATTTGTACTAGTACAATGAGATCCTTACTTGTGTGTTTCCTGTATACTGGGTAACTAATTTAACTGCAAGGTCACTTGACACACTTTATTTTTTCAGTACGTTAGAAGGATGTTTTTAACACTAGAAAGACTGACTGGGTCAATCGACCCAAATCAAACAAAATCACTGCTATTTCTCATTGAAGTTCTTGCAACAAAAACCTGAAAAAATCTGACTTTTAT
>JAODLC010000133.1:6604213-6617551 GCA_026781145.1 Hippopotamyrus pictus
TCCTCGCATAACCGACCAAAATCCCCCCCCCCCCCCCGTTAATTATGAGCCGTAGGATCGATGAGCGTAATTAAAATATACGACCAGCTTCCTTTATTTAGAAGCCTTCATATAAAACGCAGAGCAGTCTGCCGCTTGTTTCTGTAACATATGTTTGGACATTGTCGAAACTGCCCTTTCCACCTTTGATTTCGAGTGGCTTGGAAAGCGTAATACAAATGTGACATTCATTCACTCATTTGATGTTGGTTATAGGAGCGTGTGATGATATACGGTGGGAAGAGCCCTGCATCCAAAGCTGTCATGCGCTGGCATCAGCGAAAGGTTGACGTTGCCGTTTCTGACAGTCCTGCCCTGTGTGCCTCTACTCATTCCACTCGGAAACGGGAAGTGGAGTACGAGGGAAAATAAGTCATTTTAACACGAGTGTAATTGCAGAATCACCTCAGAGAGCATCTCACGGGGACGATATGGAACATACTGTACATAGAAGCTTTTCAAGCAAAGAAAAATATTAAGATCTTTCAAGATTTTATTTTTTTTTATTTGACCTGCACAGCTACATTGGTACATCTCGCAGTGAAATGTGCAGACACATCAGCTGGGTGTGTAGTGTGATTTCCCATAATGCATCATCTACACAATTGTTCAAATGTTGAAACTACCAACATTATAGTGGGGAATTTGCTAATAGGACACAAGCAAAGGTGCCCACAGGTGTAGGCTCTTATGCAGCTCTCCCAGCTTAAGCCTTCCCTTGTGCAATACAATAAGATTAATTACGCTCTGCTGGCAATAACTTTTTGGTCACAGTAACATGTTACCAGGAAGCAAATACCAGTTGAAGTTACAGGGCTGTTATTTGATTCTCTAACATTTATTTCTTTTTAAATATCATTAATTAATTTCACAATATATTTTCTGATTGCTGCAGACACAAACTACTGCTGTTTCAAGTACAAGTTTCCAGTTTTATTGTTGCATATGTTTGGAGGAATACATCAAAATTCTGATGCCAGTTACAGGACACACAGTAGTGAGATACAGGACAGACAGTAGTGAGATACAAAAGTGACAGCAATACAGTATGGGACAGACAGCAGCGCAGTACAGGACAAGCAGTAGTGAGAAACAGAACAGACAGCAGTGCAGTACAGGACAAGCAGCAGTGAGATACAGAACAGACAGCAGTGCAGTACAGGACAAGCAGCAGTGAGATACAGAACAGACAGCAGTGCAGTACAGGACAAGCAGCAGTGAGATACAGAACAGACAGCAGTGCAGTTCAAGACAAGCAGCAGTGAGAAACAGAACAGACACCAGTGCAGTACAGGACAAGCGGCAGTGAGATACAGAACAGACACCAGTGCAGTACAGGACAAGCGGCAGTGAGATACAGAACAGACAGCAGTGCAGTACAGGACAAGCGGCAGTGAGATACAGAACAGACAGCAGTGCAGTAAAGGACAAGCGGCAGTGAGATACAGAACAGACAGCAGTGGAGTACAGGACAAGCGGCAGTGAGATACAGAACAGACAGCAGTGCAGTACAGGACAAACAGCCTTAGTGATACTGAAAGTAATGAGGACTCTCTTAGATTTCAGCTTCACTCATGAGATTCTTTCCACGAACAGAGTAACATAGACAAACCAAAAGGGAGTATGTCTCTCAAGAGGTATAAAACACCAGAAATCCCCATGTTTGTTTGAGAGATATGAGAAATAAATAAATATTTCCCCATCTGTGGGGCAGCAGTGGGCCAAGTGTGCAAAGCAGTGCTCCAAGCCAAGCGCTCTTATGAAACAGGACCTTCCCAGCATGCCTGCGCACTGTGCTCACCTCGACCCAGATAACCTTGGTGTGACTCCTCTCGTCTTGCTTGACTCTCCAGCCCCTGGTCAGGCGGCAGTGAAGGAGGCTTTGCTGCTGTTACATAACAGTGCCATCAGATCAGGAAAGTCGGAGTGATAAATCGCTACAAATGAGTGTTTGCATAAGAATACTCGACGACCCTCCCGGTTTCCCAATAACATGAGCTGATGCATGCAGGTCCTGCCACAGGTAGTTTCTACTTAACGGGTTTCCTGAAATCAGTACCAAGTCCATTAAAACAGACCATTTGCATCCCTGAAATGATGCTTTAACATGATAGGAGTCACTTACCTCAATGTGAGAGCTAACTGTTATCTGTTTGTACATTTTTAGGTAGCTATGGTGTTTCTTCTGCTTAAAGACATATGCATATTTCAGAAAGTTACAAAAAATAAAACTTGAATTTGTTGCATGCCACGCAAATGAAGTGATGAGTAGATTTGGGTGTTGGTGAGTGTTAACACAGTGTGTGCATATGTATGTGTGTGCGTGGGTTTGCATAGATCACATTTAGTGACCAAAATGTCCCCAAAGTGTGCTAAACCCTGTCACTTCCTTCCTTTTGGGAACATTTTTCAGGTGCCAAATTGGATAACTTAAATTTTATAAAAAGATGTGAATGCAATCAAAAAAGGGTCTAAATGAACCCACAATGTGGTAAAAACTTGCTATTTTGACATTGTAGGGACATTTTTTCAGTCCTCAGAAGGTGGAAATCGATTTTCAATCTGTAAAATATAAAATTGTATAGTTACTTATGGTTAAGGTTAGGGCTGGGTAAAGGTTAAGGTTGTCATACTTGTGATTACAGTATGTGATTATGCCCATACAATTGAATCGATAGTCCTCCCAAAAATATAGATACCAAGTGTGTGTGTGTGTGTCTGTGAAAGAGAGAGATAAGGAAAAAAAACAAATATTTTACAGTCACTGGCCACTTTATAAGGTACACCTGTTCCACTGCTTGTTCAAGCAAATATCTGAATCAGCCAATCATATGTCAGTGGCACATTATATATAATCATCAGGTCAGGAGCTTCAGTTAATGTTTACGTCAAACACCAGAATGGGAAAGAAAAGGTGATTTAAGTGACATGGCATGCTTGTTGGTGCCAGACGGGCTTGTTATGGCAGGGCATGGCTCAGGCAGAAAACGAGTGACGATCCATAGAGTGGCTCACAAGAAAAAGGGGTTTATTTCCAAGAACTGAACACAAAGGGATAAATCACAAAATGAATGACAATGAGGGATCAAGAACTAAATGGGAGAAATAGGAACTAAAAAGAAGCACATAAATAAACATACTCGGGAAGGGAGCAAAAACTGAGAGCAGGACTAGGGAACATCAACACAGCTCAAACGTCTACATACATTAAGCACACACATTTAACAACATGAAGAGGATAAGGGCAGGCACTTAAATACATGCCGACAACAAGGGCTAACATGGGGCAGGTGTGGACCATAACAAAATCAATCAATCAGTGCAGGCATGGGACAACAAGAAACAGGTGGATAAATTACAATTAACAAACACAGAAACTAGGAAACCTAAACCTAAAATAAAACAAGGCATCAGGGTAAACCTAAAACAAGGACACAAAACAAAGACAGTAACAAGTGC
The DNA here is from genome assembly GCA_026781145.1 of Hippopotamyrus pictus. Classification (NCBI taxonomy): domain Eukaryota; kingdom Metazoa; phylum Chordata; class Actinopteri; order Osteoglossiformes; family Mormyridae; genus Hippopotamyrus; species Hippopotamyrus pictus. The sequence goes on from JAODLC010000133.1 coordinate 6,607,712, forward strand.
AAAGGAAACGGTAAACCAATAAATAACTCATGACTGGAGGGTTTCAGCCTCTATGTGAGTGCAGGGAGTAGGGCAACATACTAGGGGCTGAAGAGCTACAAGACAGAGGGGGGGGAAACAGGATGAGCAGCGACACCTGCTGGCCAAAAGGGGACAAGACACGTAGGACAGGGTTGCACAGGCACCGACCCTGAGGCTAGGAGTATTTCAGAAACTGCTGCTCTCCTGGGATTTTCACACACAAGGGTTTACAGAAAAAGCATCCAGAAAGCAGCAGATTTCTGAGCAAAAATGCCTTGTTGATGCAACTGTAAGCAACAGTAAGCACTCGTTACAACCAAGGTGTGCAGAAGAGCATCTCTGAACACACAACACGTCAAAATTTAAAGCAGATGGTCTACTCAGACAACACAGAGTCCTGCTCTTATCAGGAAACTGAGGCTACAGTGGGCACAGGCTGACCAAAATTAGACAATACAAGGCTGGAAAAACGTAGCCTGGTCAGATGAGTCTCAGTTTCTGCTGTATCAATCAGATGGTACGATGGTCAGAATTTGGGGTAAGTAACATGAAAGCATGGATCCATCCTGCCTTGTATCAACAATTCAGTCTGGTGGTGATGTAATGGTGTGGAAGATATTCTCTTGGCATATTTTGGGCCTCTTACTATGAAATGATTATGATTTAAATGCCACAGCCTACCTAAGTATTGTTGCTGACAATGTCCATATCTTTATGACCATAGTGTACACAGCTTCTAATGGCTACTTCCAGCAGGATAACGCCCCAGAGTCTCTGAGGAATGTTTCAAGCACCTTGTGTATATATGCAATGAAGAATGAAGGCAGTTCTGAAGGCAAAAAATATTCAAGATTCAAGATTCTTTAATTGTCACATGCATAGTTATACAAAGTACAACATGCAGTGAAATGCGTCCTGAACCGCTCGTTTGTAGACTATGCAAATTTGAAACTCCAATTGTGCTAAAGTTAAAGTGCAAAAAGAGCTAAAATGCAAGCAGAGAAAGTATATTCAAAATGAATGGTAACACAGACATAATTGACATAATAAAAGTGAGCAGTGTAACAGTGCAGGTATGGTGAGGGGTACAAGAGCACAATGTACAATTAGGGTGTGAGGTGCAATGGTATGTCCAGGTTCAAAGACCTTATGGCCTGGGGGTAGAAACTCCTGCTAAGTCTCTCAGTCCTGGCCATGATGCTCCTGAGTCTCTTTCCTGATTTCAGAAGCTGAAACAGGCTGTTGTTGGGGTGGGATGTGTCCTTGATGATCCTGAAGCCACTGCTCCTACATCTCTTGATGTAAATGTCCTGAAGAGATGGAAGGGCCGACCTGCAGCAGCGTTCTTACCTATACCTTACGGAGGGCTTTGCGATCCTGAACACAGCTATTCCCGAAAAGGGGTACAACCCGGTACTGGCCAGGTGTAGGTAATAAAGTGGCCAGTGAGTGTATTTTCTATACAGTATGTACTATGATGGTTGCCTCCATACTGTACATCTACAGACTTTTGTTTGTCCTTATTCCCTAAACAATGTAGTATAACAATGACTGACGTAGTATTAAATTGTATTAGGTATAATACATAATCTAGAGATGCTTTGAAGTATATGGAAGGATGTGCATAGGTTATATGCAAATATTATGCCATTTTATAATAAGGCACTTGAGCATCCAGGGGTTTTGATCCTGGAGCCAATCCCCTGGAGATATGAAGATCTGACTGTATACACACTTAATTCAACAGACCTACTCTTATTGAACAAATTTCTATGCACATGTACAAGTATAAGTCAGTCATCACGTAAATATCTCACAGAAATTTAAAAATACATTTTTGTGAGAAAAGTTATGTTTGTTATTATATATGGATGAAAAAACTTTTAAACATTAACTCAAAGATATAATGATAAGTAGCACAGGGCTGGGGGTTTGATTCTGGCACCTGGCACTGTGTATGTGGAGTTTGCATGTTCCTGCCATGATTCCGGGGCCCTTGGTACTGCGATGTCTTCCCGCAGTGCATGAGTGCCACTTCTGTGGCCCGGAATCCCCTTCAGTGTGTCCCCAGCCTTGTGTCCTCACGCTCGCAGGGATCGGCTCCAGGCCCCCCATGACTTGATCTGTACTAGATAAGTGGTTATGGAGCATGAAAGGATACAGCAATCCATTCAAAAGGCCTTTGCAAAATAGCTTAACAATTACCTTTGGCAGTCCTCGGTGTGCGGAGTTAGGAACCGGTACTTGTGTGAGATTAAAGATCTTCCTTCAGTTTCAAGGTTAAAACAATCACAAGGGATGCGAATACGCCCCATAGCTACAACCTACAAGAAGCATAAATAAATAATAGATGTATGATAATGCTTACAGTGGTATATAAATAATGGTCATTGCATGTTGTTGTTTTATACATTTGCATGCATTACTGGTGAAGTACCTATCAGTACATGAACTGGGCACATGCACAGAAGACAATGTCTCATATAAAGTATTCCTCTGAAACATCTGCGGTTTTCTAAGACCAAAACCTGATTATTTTGTTAATTTGCCTTTCGGATCAAGGCCTTCACAGAGAAATTATATGTAATTATAAGGAGGCTGCCACCATCCCCTTTCTTAATTTGTTCAGGGCACATTCAGACACACACACACACACACACATACACACACACACACACACAACTAAAAAGCAATACACACACATATGTGTGTGTGCATCTGTGTGTATGCATGATAGAGAGAGAGAGAGAAAGACAGACAGACAAAGACTGAGGAATGAGCATTTTTGAAACCTACGGCAGGCTACAACATTTACTGTTATCTTGGCTATCTGTGGCAAAACTGCATATAATTTTCCATAATGGAGTTCTGTTTCTGTCAGGCTTACACATTTCCAGTATGGTAATACGGGAATAAGGATATGCCAAACGGAGAGGAAGAAAGAAAAGATGCGTGTTGAAATGTAATGTAGAGCCAGGTGTGTTTCGGACCATCCATGCTGAGAAATGTGAGCATTGTGTATGATGATGTACATGATGATGATGTATAGCGTATATCAATACAGGACAAAGATTTGACATGAGCGTGAACCTTAACGTACCTGTTCCCAGGCGATTTTATGGATACGTCTCCCTGAAAGACAGAAGACTGTAATCTCTCTACTGGAATAGCACCACTTTCACTTCCCCACCAGCCCCCAGTGAAATTGTGCGGAAATGTATTTGTCATGGTTTAAAAAGGTTTATAAGCTTCAAAGCGAAGGGAGGCTGCTGTTCTGATCCTTTATCCAAAATAGAATGGGGCACATTATCAGGACGCCTTTTTGGCAGCTAAGCCTCCGGTTCAGACCTCTGACATGAAACGTCATGTTTCTGTGAATTTAGCCGTCAGGTTCAGCCAAGCCATGCCTTTCTTCTTGAGAAATATTATAATGAAGAGGGACCAAGAGCGCCTGAATATTTCTTGAGTCTACCAAAGATTTTAGTCATATGTTAAAGAATGAAATAAATCTGCACACAGTTGACAATAGTTATTTGTTGCGTAATTTATCCTATTACTGGCGCTGTGACTTCATTGTGAAGTCATTAAATATGACACTAGGGGCCCTAATGCGGATGTGAGAATAAGGAATGTGTCTGTTGCCATAGTGAACCCTTATAGTAAATAAATATGCAAAATCATTCGCTGTGAGTTAATGTTTGTGTTAAGCTGGGACTGGAAACTGCCAAGTCACTGATACCCTTCTGGCATGTGGCAAAGACTCACTGACCTTGTTTATACAGAACAGATGATGGTTTTTATGACACTCTTAAACCATGAACTGCATCCTGCTTACTGCTACATTATACTTAAAAAATCACAACAAAAACAACTTGCAAAATGAACCTGTACCAGGAAACATATATTTAAAAAAAATATATAAAGTTTACTGAATCTGACATATTCTAGACATTTCATGGTAGCTGACTATTGTGTAACATGAAGATCTTTTTTTCACAGGAAATCACGCAAATGTATAATACATAAGAAAAAAAAAAGAATCATGACCTGGAGGTGGTTCATAATGTCATGATATGTTTTTCAAATTGAAAGACGATATGAATTTCCATTGCATGCAGTATTTTACAGTAGAGGGAGCCCTGAATCTGAGTTGTCACATGCATCTCAGTAAGATATAAAATAATGTGAGCAACACTTTACTTGAGGGGGCACAAGTAACTTAGTAACTCAGTTACTACCGGAGAACAAATCAGAAACTGCATGAAATACATGATTTGTTATGATTGATTAATGATGAATGAACATGAGATCACTACATAACTAACACTTAATTTGTAGTTAATTAATATATTAAGTAAGATTGTACTACTGCATTATTTGTAAAGTGTGATGCATAATGTGTGGTCTTGAAATATTTGAATTAATTTCTGAACTACACACCAGCTTTATACCTCTGCAGATGAAAATTATGTTGTATTTGCCATTCGCACAAGCAGGAATGCAGGTACATTGGGATGCTTCTTTTCACATATCCCATATGGCTGTCCTTTGGGACACACACATAGCTGAGAGTGAAGCTTGGGTCCCAGCAGTGATGTAATTCTTCTGCTACGCAAGGGATTCAAATTGGCAACCTTCCAATCACAGGCACAGAAGTCTAACCCACTGAACAACACACCATCCCCTTGTCAGCATAAATTCCCTAAATCTACAATTTTACATGTAACATATTGATAGGCAGCCACTGCACTATGTACAACATCCACTATATGGACAAAAGTACTGGGACACATCTCTTAATCATTGAATTCAAGTGTTTTATTCAGACTCATTGCCACAGTTGCATAAAATCAAGCACCTAGCCATACAGTCAGGTTTACAAACATTTGTTTAGGAATGGGTCGTTCTAATGAGCTCAGTGAGTTCAAGTGCGGTACAGTCATTGGATGCCACCTTTGTGATAAGTCAGTTCATGATATTTCTTCCCTGCTAGATGTTCCATGGTCAACTGTAAGTGATATTATTGCAAAGCGAAAGCATTTAGGAATAACAGAAACTCAGCCAAGTAGTAGCAGACCAAGTAGAGCAACAGAACAGGGTTAGGGTTAGAGTTGCATAGTGCATAAAAATTCCAACACTCGGTTGACTCAATAATTGCAGTGTTTCAATGTTCCTCTGATATTAACCCCAGCACAAAAACTGTGCCCCAGAAGCATCAAGGAATGGGCTTCCTTGGCCGAGCAGCTGCATGCAAGCCTCACATCAGCAAGTGCAGTGGGAACATGTTCTGTGGAGCGCCAAATCACTATTCTCTGTCTGGCAGTCTGATGACTGAGTTTGGGATTGGCAGATGCCAGGAGAACATTACCTCTCTGACTCCGTTGTACCAGCTGTAAAGGGATAATGGTATGGGGTTGTTTTTCAGGGGTTGGGCTAGGCCCCAGTGAAGGGACATTTTGGACAATTCTATGCCTCCACCTTTATGGGAACAGTTTTAGGGAAGGTCCTTTTCCAGCATGACTGCGCCCCAGTGCACAAAGCAAGGTCCAAAAAGACATGGTTGGGTGAGTCTGGTGTGGAAGAACTTGACTGGTCCTCAGAGAGCCCTCACCTCAACCCCATCTAACACTTTTGGAATGAACTAGAATGGAGATTGCGAACCAGGACTTTAATTGCAAAGGGGGGACCAACTCTATATTGATGCCTATGGATTAGAATGGGATGTCATAAAAGTTTCTGTGGGTGTAATGACCCATACTTTTGTCTATATAGTGTATTTATTAATTCATCCACTGTTGTCTTGTGTGTTTACTTTGTCGTGTTGTATGTAAAGGAGTTTTTAAGAAATCGTACAATGCTAATTTGTTTCACTGTGTGCCTGTATTCTTTGAAATTACAATAAAGTTTGACTTGACATGACTTGAAGAACTACAAATTTCAAGTGTGGATGGTGTTTTGCTGTTGGTGGCTGATCCTATGTTAGCAGTCAGATACTGACTGAATGTGCCTCTAATTCTCCAATATTTTTAAGAGTTACACTCAACAATTTTGCAGAACAAAATTAGCGCAAGTTGCACATGCATCAAAATCAGTGGACTTATTATGGACATTGTGTGTTTCTTTTTACCAATTTGGAATCGGAGGTAATATTTAGAGACACTTCGCTTTTCATTAAAATTTGGCCCCCAAATCTTACATCACTTCCTGTTTTTAAAGTTCTCTTTCAGCGTATTTGGTCGTGGCAAAACTTCTTCACTGAAACATCTTAGCTGCCACAGATTAATCGACCATCTGTGGAAATATCCCTGTTGAACTTCTCTGCGATCAAGGCATACTGATGATCGTGGGACAGCGTCTGCCCTCAGAGGGGCAGCGGTGGTGGGACCGTGACGAGCCCGTGTTAATCATCTGCAGACATATGGACTGCTGCAGCGTTCCCACTACACTTCCAACCAGATGTTAAGGAAGTAAGCAGATGGGCGGAACTGGCAGCAGCTGCTATACCTACTTAATATTTACCATCAGCGAAGTTCCTCTGGACACTGGAGCCATGCCTGGGCTCTGAGCACGTGCAGGACAGCTGCAGGAAACGGCTCACAATCACAGCACTTAGTCACACGCCTGCTCTGGAACGTTCTGGAACCAAGCGGGTGGCAGAAATAGAGAGGCACGTCGGGCTGATTGATGTCAATCCAGAAATCTGTTTCTTGTTTACAGTACCTGTTTAAAGTAAATGAGCTTTAAGTTTTGCTAGGTCCACCTCCCAAATGGGTGGTCTGTTTGCTGCCGGTTCACCCAGTATATCAGACAGAATAAATCATACAATAATAATTTGAGTTAATAAATGTTAAATAGATGATTAGTTAATAAAAATACAGTAATAAGTATGAATTGTATAGTGGACATTGTGTGGTGTGGTTTGAGGTCCAAAGGTTATGTGTGTAATTACAGTTGACCCTTCCACTGGGGTTAGGGGTACAGGTCCCCTGTGATCTGGAAAAACCGCGTAAAATTGTTTTGGTCCCCTCGGTAAGCCAAGCAAGCATGCGAGCGGAGCAAAAAGATATGAGAAACTCAGGGATGTTACGTGAAAGGCTGCTGTAAACATGTTTGGCACTCCCCAAACCAGCACTGTGCATATATTTTATGCTTTTATGAGCTAGTGAACTTTTTGTCTGTCATCTGCTGGCCTTTGCATGTTGTCTCTGGCTTTCTCAAAACTTTCATTTCTTACGCCAACCCCGCGATATATCGAAACCGCGATGGGGAAAGTCACAATGCAGAAGGGTCTACTGTATATCCTGTATATCACTTTTAGGCCCTTAAGCAAGGCCCTTAACCCCAGCTGGTGTTAGACGGTGGTGGACCCCACTCCTTGACCCTGCATTCCCCACTTTTACACCACTGTAGCCCCACATGAGCTGCAGCACAAAGCACATTGGCCATCTGTTAGAGTTCAGCGCTGGGGCAGTGAATAGCCGGATGTGGGCTCCACCCATAACCGACCGTGACTGCAAGCCACTGATTAGGGGAGTTAGTCTGGCAAGAGGAGAGAAGGCAGGCCGTGAAAGGCGTGTCCTTGAAAGGAGAAGATCTCCTATTGGACCGGAAAACCAGACTGAACACAGATTCCAGTGGAATGACGGCCCCGATATTGAGCTCCTCAGGGATTAGAGGACCACAACCTGACGCAGCCCCTCTGCTCTTCTCCATCTCACAAACACCTCTCCCTGGATTTACCCACACCAAAGGCCCACCAACACCTACCTCTGGAAGCATCCCACCTGACCACAACCTAGCCTTGGGACCCTCTGTTTTGTGTATCTATTATAACCCCCAATTTCTAGTTTTATTCTCCTGGCTGGCTCCTGTGAGATATCCATCCTCTGCTAACGTGGTGGCTCATGCTCTTTTCCAAATTTCAGGTCGATTTTGCTGCCGGCCCGTAACCCCCAAAATCCTCCAGGAACCACCTGGTCCTGCGTTCCGAAAAAAGTACATCGTTTTAGATAAAGATGTCTGCTAAATAAATAAAATGTGAATATCAGTTGCTTTGTGCTGACAGCCAACAGCAGCACACAGAAATCTAAAATAAACTAGAGCAGTGGTTCCTGCTTCTGTCTCCTTGACAGAACAAGGGTCCTTAGCCTCCACTTCTATCTGCCTCGCTATCATTCTCATGTTTACCCAGTTCACTACTCTCCCGCCTCTGTCCTGAAACTGCTCTGCTTTCCCTTCGGGGCGGCCGCCCTTATTCTCCTCATGGTAATAAAGGACCTGAGGTTCGACCGAGAGGCGCCCCTTACGGTCACAGGCAGAACACCAAGTACCTCCAGGCCAGCTGGAAACATGATTTTCTGAATCTCGACCAAACCGCACTGCTGCGTTTCCACAAAGCTGAAGTGCGGTGGCAAATGACTCCTGCACAAATGCATAATCAGCTAATGAATATTTAAAAGCCCAGGAAAACTGGAATGTGTTTCTTTCTAACGTATATCTTACATTATATTTATTTACCGAATGTTTTTGTCCAAAGTGACATACAAGTGAGGAGAGTTTGGGATCAGAGAGCAGTGCCAGCCAGCTGCCCTGGGCCAGTGGAGGTTAAAGGACTGACACTGGTATGGCTTTCCAGAGGATCTGAAGCCACAACCTTCACGTCACAAGCACAGATGCCTAATTTACAGCGCTACACTATGCTATGTAAATATTTGTAAGCATATGTTGTGTAATAGACTGGCACGCAATCCAGAGTGTACCCTGCCATGCTCCCTGGGATGGGCTCCAGACTCAGAGAAAGCGGTGATGAAAGATGGATATACTCAATGAGGCACTTATCCTGGAGCATCCACAGAAAAGCCATGTAACATGGGGAAACCATGAAATGGGACTATTAATCCCAAACTGCCTAAAACAGGGCTATGGGACTCCCTCCTCAAGATCTGAACCCTGCTGATTTTCCAGCCTTCCTTCACCTGTGAGACAGGTGTGAAGCCTCTGGCCAATCGGAATCAGTAATTATTAAACTGACTACCTGGGAGAAGTGAAAACACGGCCTGGATCTGGAATTGAGGTCCTGAGTTGAATAGTTCTGGCCTAAAGTATTAATGAATATAAAAATGCTAAAATTCTACTGAAATAAAATTACGCATAAAAGTAATTATAAAATTCGTCATATAATTTATATTCCTGATTTGTAATGTAATCCAGTACAATGACCATTTACAGCTACATCTATCAGCACCTTCTTTAATATGCTGAAAACTCTTCACATTTTTAAGTTTACATTAAATAGAGCAATGTCATCTTTTTCAACCAAGATGAGTGAGAATGTAGTATTAATAACAAAACATGACATTTTTGCCGTGCATATTTAGTCAAGCTATTTTATTAGTCTATTCTTTCTCATGTCACACTCCATCACACAGTGCGTGAATCCTCTGATGGCACACTGATTCGGATGTTACTTTTAAAGCCCTTTGTCTGTTTGTATATACACGGTAAAAGCCTGAATTTCTATGTCTAAGTCTCTGTTGGACTTTTCAAAACATAAGCTGGAAATAACTACATTTTTCATTTAATACCTCATAAATACCCATATTAAAAAGACATGGATTGATGCAAATATGACAAATGATCGCCAAAGACGAAAAGTAGAAAACACACAAATAGCCACACATTCAATTCAATTCATCCATCCATCCATCCATCCATTAACTTCCACTTATCCGAGGTCGGGTCGCGGGGGCAGCAGTCTCAGCAGGGAAACCCAGACTTCCCTCTCCCTGGCCACTTCCTCCAGCTCCTCTGGGGGAATCC
>JAODLC010000133.1:6620389-6668108 GCA_026781145.1 Hippopotamyrus pictus
AATAAACCCCGTTTCCCCTTCACCTTGGCTGCCTTCGCCTCCCTTCCTTGCTCGTCGCTCACGAGCGTGACAGAATGTAGCTTCCAATTTTATTTTTTTATACACTTATGATGCTAAGTGACATTTTGACATTACGTTTTATTTACTTAGTAAACAGTTTAATCAAAAGTGACATACTTTTTTTCAGATAGCAGGGTCAGGTAGTCCATGAAGCAATTAGAGGCCTTGCTGACCAAACACCACCCTCAAAATTTGCTTTGATTTGCTGTGACCCGAATTCGAAGTTTAGTTAGGAAAAGATCCAAATATTGTGGTACGTCATGTATTTGTATGCCTTAGCAATAAAAAAAAAATAAAATTCTAATTATGATTCAGGGGTACTTGAAGGCACGATGATACCAGCAAATAAAACCAGTGATGCTCTTGGTTCAAAGGAAAAGAAGAAAGTTGAAATCATTTAAGGCACATAACATATATTAATGACTGATATCTATTTTTTCTTCAGTGCCAGGCAGGTGTGCTGCAACATATGATAAGTCTTCATAACGGGCTCATAGGACAACATAGTCCTTGACTCTGCCAGTCCGACGTCCGTCTATAGCTTCTCCTAAGCTTCTCTGATGCATTGGGTACCTTCCTGAAACACTCCCCTACAGTGGTTGGCCATTGTGGTGACTCCAGAGACTCTACATGTAGTATTTGTAATCGGCAATCGTCAGCTCTGCCAGACTCTCTGTACTGCCAAAGACTATTATGCATTTGTGGAAGTAATGCTTTTAATCTTCACAACAATTTTCCTTAATGTCAACTATAATACTGCATTAATATGCACAGGCAGCTGTCTTGTATGTGGCTTAGTGCTCTTGTACACATTTGACTTTTGTAGTATTTTTACCATGATGTTAAGCAAAGGTGTAATTTGACAGCAATGCACTTTTTTAATTGTTGGATTTTGGTTGGACTTCAAAGACACTCAGGGTCCAACCTCTGGAGAGACCATCTGCTGCCCTTCACAGTGAGTAGCAGTGATCCAATCAGAACTTTTGTTTTGTAGTTGGTCTATATCAGGGTTCTTCAAATCTGGACCTCGATTCCAAATCCAGGCCGTGTTTTCAGTTCTCCCAAGTAGTTTGTTTAATAATGACTGATTCTGATTGGCCAGAAGCTTCACACCTGGCTCACAGTAAAGGAAGGCTGGAAAATCAGCAGTGCTCGGATCTTGAGGACCAAGATTTGAATAGCCCTGGTCTATGTTTATGTCTCTATATAGAATTTTTATGTATTTTTGCATTTGGTAACACTTTACTTAAAGCACCCATGTGTAATGCATTATAGATAATATTGCTTTCATAAAGTAATATACACACAGTTATAACTATTAATAAAAAGGCATAACACATTACAGCCCATGTTTATTATGTATTATGAATATGAAGCTTTCATCTATAATACACTATAATTACTTTCATAATACATTATAATGGCTTATACTGACAATTATAATGTATTATGAAGGTATCTATAGTGCATTATTGATGAGAGCTTCACAGAGCATTCATAATACACAAGAAACATGGCCGTAATGTGTTATGCCCTTTTATTAATAGTTATAGCCATGTTTATAATACTTTACGAATGCATTATTATGCATTATGAAGGTATTTATAATACATTACAGTATGGTGACTGCTTTAAGTAAAGTCTTACCTAGTACTTTATTTTTTGTGTTTGGCATACAAATGCTATGTGTAGTCAGTCCTGAATGCACTGGGAATATTAGTTTTTAAATGATGCCTTAGAGGACTCAGAACTATAAAATAGTAATCTATACAATAATATAAAAGTAATAACAGAATCTCACCAGATGTCGATTAACAGTGAGTGATAACTCAGGATTCTAGGAAACACATCTATCAAAGGGACAAAAATTGGTCAACTTGAAATCATTGCTTCAATTCCTTATCGCAGGGTATTGGAAAATTGATGGATGGCATGTCCATAATATTATTGTTATGGAATATTAGCTTATTAAGGTCAACACACATGCCATGAAGCAACAGACACTTCATTGCTGGCGGTGATGAAATCTTCCCATGGAAATGAGAGTGATATCTAATTTCTGTCTAATTTCTGAAACTATCGAGTTACACCCACAGATCCCATCATATCTATCCAGAAATTGGAAAGCAGACCCCCTTTACGGTCGTGTCCTCAGGTACCATTTTCTTCTTTGATCCATTAAAGTTCTGCAAAGTGGGAAAATTGTAATTCTGGGAAAAGAAAAGCTTAGAGTCAATGGGTAGGCAACAGGTTTTTGAGAATCAGGGGAATATACTGTACAGTATGGAGGCTCAGTCAGGGGCAGGGGTGTCAGAGGGCATGAATTCCCCAGCGCAGTGTTTTCCAAACTGGTCCTTGGGGACCCACAGACAGTCCATGTTTTTGCTCCCTTCCAGCTCCCTGCCAGACAGTCCACATTTTCGCTCCCTCCTGCCAGACAGTCCACATTTTTGCTCTGGAATCTAGGATGGACTGTCTGTGTGTCCCCAAGATCCAGATTAGGAAGCACTATCCTAGCAGATTCAGGGGACCCAGTACATAATAGGGACCCTTAAATATGTCAAATTATACGAATAATCCTAGCAGATTCGGGGGGCCCAAGGTGACAATTTGTCAGGGAGCCCAGAATTTCAATGATACGTCCCTAATCAGGAGTGAGCTTCGCCATTCATGTTAAATTTGCAATGGATAGCCTGTATGAGCTTGTTGATTTTCACTAGAATGTTCTTTGGATGGATGGAGCCACAACCTAAATGCTCTGATGACAATCTCTGGAGATGCCTGCTACCAAAATAATACTATCCCAGTGGAAAAGCAGAGTGGCGTAAGTTATATAATTAGAGCCTGCTATTAAATGAACCAGGCAATTTGCTATTATTGAAAGAACCACAGATTTAGAATCAAAACAAAACAGAGGACAATGTCCTGCATCCTTGAGCCGAAGCATGATGATAACCTTGAATGTTTCTCCATGTGAATCAATATACAGACCTCAGCACAATAGAGGACTTGTGACAAAGATTGAGTTGCCCGCTCATGCAAGACGGGCCACAGGCATAGAGCAGCCGAAGCTGGTCTTTCAGCAACAATGGAGAGGAATTCTTCAAAGAAGATGTGAGACGGTGATTAGCAACCACAGAAAATATTTGATTGCACATTTCGCTGATAAAGGATTGCCCCAGCTTATTAAAATAACTAACTTCTGCAAGCAATAGCTTTTTATTTTATGAAAGATGAAGGTTTTGCAATGTTTATGTTTAGGGAACATTTTAGATTGTGGGTATGCAGGTAATTGATTTGACTTTATCAACTGATGAACAATGTAATTTAGGAACTGCAACTGAAACAGATTCTCATTTCTACTAGGAAATAAAACCCAGAATCCTCTGTATTCAACGCTCTCCTCTCCCCCTGTGCCGTGGAACGAGGTCTCTCCATTTTCTTTGTGTTCATTTTTTCATTATGTAGTAGATTGCCTTGTTACCCTGTGCTCCAGTATTGTACTGTTACTATAGAAACCAGAGCAGATAATACTCACAGTGAGCTGTAGTAGAAGTCCGAATGCATAGATAAGCTTCCCAAAACAATGTAGTGAATATTCAATATGGAACCATCATTAAAACTTGGAACATCTGACTGATTGAAATTAAGGATTTAAATGTCTAAAAGAACTTTATGGTGAAAAAGCAGTGATTTGAACCATATTCATAATTTGTGAGAAAAAGTTTGCGAACCCTTTGGAATTATGTACATGAATGGCCCGAAGACTGTGATCTTAACAACACAAACATTTTGCATTGTTATTCCATTAGTGAACAAATTGTTTAAACAATCACTGAGAAAGTATGTGGACCCTTATAAATCATAACTAGTAGAATCTCTTTAATTGGCAATAAGTTCAAACAAATTGTTTGTGTAGCTGCTGATCAGATCTTTGTAACAGTTAGCAAGTAGTTTGGTCTAATGTCTCAACAAATCTACTTCAGTTCCTTCTTCATTGAACTTGATGATTAACACCCATGTTTAGGATCCTTGTCATGCCGATCCAAATTCTTTTGATATTTTTGATCACATATGGATGCTCTGAGATTCTGCTGTAGAATTTTCTGAAGCAACTCGGAATTCCTTGGTCCCTCAGTGACTTGTAAGCCATCCCGTCCCCAAAGCAGTAAAACAGTCTCATGCCATCATGCTTCACAGCTAGGATGAGGTTTTGGTGTTGGTAGGCAGTGTTTTCTTGTCTTCCAATATGATGTCATGTACATTTACCACAAAGTTCAACTTTTGTTTAATTTGTAGACAAAACATTGTTCCAGTACTGCTGGGGGACTCTTTAGTAAACTTGAGATGAGATGATTTTTGAAGAACAGCAGTTCCCTCCATGGTAACCTCAAACTCCACGCTTATTTATTGTTTTTCTTTTTATTACTCAAGTCATCAGACATTATCAAGTGAGAGAGATGTCTGCAAATCCTTAGCTGTCACCCTACAGCTCCTGTTATTAGTTTGAGGACAGATACAACCATACCTGAATTGATTAGAACAATACAATTATCATTTTTTCAAAAGGTCTTTCTCCTAAATGTCACTTTATCTAATACCTTAATTGTTTAAATCATTTGTTCAATAAACATATCACAATTTAAATTTTTGCTGTGAAGCCATTCAAGTAGAAATTAAGATTATTCAAACAAACTGCAGACTGATTAATACACTTTAGCGTCTTCAAAATATTATTCAGCCAATATTTCTTAATAAACCTGTTCTCTACCCAAATTTATGACTTGAGGGGAAAAATACAAAGTAAGAGGGATTTTTATTCCTTAACCTGGTGAGAATACTCTACCACCCATCCATTCACCTATTTTCTATACCTTTGTAGAGTCACATGGGACTAGAGTCTATTCCAGAAGCTATGGCCGCAAGACAGGGAATACCCCAGGCCAGCCCATCGCAGGGCACACACACACACTTTCATCAGCAAATTCCACATGAAACTAGAGACTGGAGTTTCTATAGCAACCTATTCAAATGGTTAGACGTCATTTATTTTTTTGGATCTTTTAAAATATATGTATGATGTACATACTTTCAAGAATAGCGTTTCATTAGAAAATTATGTAATAGAAAATATTCAAAAATGTGCTCCAGATAAAGTATTATATGTGCTGTTTTAATGATACTGCTTGCAGATGAAGGCAGGCCGATCACTTCAAACAATAATTTAATTTTTTGATTTTGGTGCCCCCTAGAGACGCATTGGGTATTGTGCAAACGAGTCTGATTTTACAGCAGTTACTTGTGTGTGTTTTTTTCCTGTTTATACAGTATATAATACCAATTACAAAATCCATTTGCAATGGTGGTATGATCAGTGGGCACAGTCTTGGAAACCTCAAATTAGAATCCAAATATAAAATATTCAGCACTTCAATGAGCCAAATTAGAGAGTCTTTTATAATTTTCTTTGTCACAAACCAAACCATGTTGTTTGACCAATTTAGGGATTCGAGACTGGCCAGCAGGTCATATATATAGTACCTACATTAGTAAGCTCAGTGGAATTGGGAAAAATTTTCTAAATACAGTATTACACAGGCAGAATACTGATAGGAGTCCCATATGAATTTCTAAATATTGAATATTCTATGACATAATAAAACATAATACATATTTTAAATAAATTTTTAAAATTACAATTCTGAAACACGCTGTTTTTGCTGTGCTATTGTAAAGTTGTACAACTGAATTTTGTATTAATAAAATATAATATATAGGACAAATATCGATACTTTAAAAATCTCCATGAATCCAACAAATCAAGTGCAATTGTTACATTGTGGCCTGTCCGGTTGCAGCCAGGTACCCTAAAACTGTAATTAAATGACATGACCTTTTGCTGTCCATCAATAAAAGCCAGTCTATTTTAAAACCAACCATTCAACTATAAAGTAATCAATATGCTTCATTCGTAGTATGCAGTCCGAATCAATTCTATCTTGCTTTTGTTTTGGACAGCAGGACATATTGATTAAACCTAAGCAATTCAGTCAAGCATAATTTCCATTATAAGTGAGCCTCTATCACTCACCATCTATTCACTTTGAACGAATATATAGTACAATACTTTACAAATTTAGACCACAAGGATAATTTTTGATTCAATAAGAAGCCTATGGTGAGGAATTATTATTAATAATGAAAATCATAATAAAAGCAAAGAATGCTTTTTAAAAAGTATATATTTTTCTGAAAATTACAAAAAAGTAAGGAGTACTAAGGATTGCTTTTTAGATGAAGGGAACAAATAACAGTATTTAATCAAATAAAGCGAATAACGTAAGAAACAAAATGGTTATGAGAACGAGGGTACTTGCAGTTTCATCTAGTGCATGTTGTTTTTCCATGGTTATTTCATTTAAACGTAATTTCAATACAAATAAATAAATGAAAAAAATCTTAAAACATTTTCTTATTAAAAATGGAACCATCTCTCTTCTTAACAGTATATATTAGTAAGCAATGAAACAAATGACTACAAAAGAGCGGCTGTTGCGTCACGTGTCTTTTGGCTGGCAGTCACATGACATCGCACAGCCTACAGCCTGCTCTAGAGCTGCTATGGTTTTCAAGATGCCTATCTGAGTTTAAATCATCTTCCTACAGCCCACGTCTATAAATAGGATTTTCTTATCAAACTGTATTCTCGGACTGCATTTTTTCCACCTCCCCCGTCCTCTTTGGTCTTAGCTCGGCCCAGAGAGCAATCATACTCTGAAAGCGATTTTGAGTCCGTGAACCCGGTGGTGCCGATGCGGCGCGTCTCCGCTTCCGTGAACCGCTTATCGGCTCCGCTAGCCGTCATTTGCATGCCATTAGAGCCCCGCCGCTCCCCGCCTTTCCGATGGAGCGCTGAGGAGGAGGAGGCGCTTTGATTGCCTTATACAATAATACCAGCGCATACGCTAGCTCTGTTCCCTTTCCCATGCTCCTAGTGTGCTGCCGACACCGCACGCAAAAAAAGACAAGTAAAGAGCAGTAAAGCTTAACAGGAATGCTGGTAGGCAGGCATATATGCTAACTCGCTAAAGGGAGCGAGTGGAGGGCATTATTAGCAGTCAAGGAACTATGCCATTTTGCAGCCTAATTATATCACAAATACATCACAATAGACAAATGTCAGTCATAAGTCCGCTTGTAATGTTAATATTTAAAATCAAAATACAGAATAGATAGGGTATATGCGTAGGCAAATTCTACAGACTACTGTGTGTATTTCTGTACTGTTTCAGAATGCACCGCATATACTGCAGTTTCCGTTTTTAGGTCCCGAAGATTATGAAACCATCACATTGTATCTAGGTTGTCATCATCTTTGGGCGATGTCGGGATTCTGGGTGGCGTGGCAGTATTAGCTGCACCTCAGGGCACCGCTCATCCACATTTAAATGTGACATGGCAAATCAGCCATGCCTTTCCTACTGACTGCCGGCTAAAGACCTTCACTGGCAAAAATTCCGACAAGCTCTTTTGAAGGGCCTCCTGCCCTTAAGTATTGGCGCTGTTGATCAAACCGCAAATCGCATTTATTCTGTTTTCCTGTCTATATTTGTGAAAATGTGAAAATTGGCACAAAAAACTATAATTTTCAAAATCTGAGTCAACATATGTAATTTCCTGTCACTCACCAATCTTCCATTCTTGTTTTCTCTCTCTGTTAGGTAAGCAAAAATGAACGACTGAGTACTAACATCCTTTTTAATATTTATTTTCAAAAATGAGTAAACAGACAATAAAATCTTGTGCCCTGTGAATACCAAAATCTGTGTAAAACAGTACTTACAACATTTTCATTATACTGCTAAAACTTCAAAAGGACAAATTGTTGTACAACATAGCAAAAGTCTTCACAGAAATGTGGATATCTTTTACATGTTTTCTCAAGAAATAGTACACAGACTAACAAGATTGAAAAATATACATCTATCAAAAATGTTAATTGTCAGTTAAATGTGCACGTTTAACTAGCACAAACTTGAGTAGTGATGCATGACGGTATAGACCACACCAAAGGAGCATGCATGTGTACAGAGTCCACAGGTTCATGACCGTTTAGCAGCAGCAATAACAGTAGCATACAAACGGGATGCGGGTGGAGAGTTAGAGAGCTTCGAGATGCGGCCAGCCTCGGTCTGGCTTTTGAACCGAAAGCCGTGGCCACCAAGCTAGGGCCCGCAAACAGGTGCCGTTAAACCCGCTGAGGCCCACCAACCTGGTGCCAAGCGAATGCTGAGCTCCAGGCGCTCAGGTCCATACGTGTGTGAAGCTACTACAATGCAAAATCCATGTTAGACATTGACAGTGTACAGGTGGGGTGGTTGGGTGGTAGAGACACGTGGATTTTAGACATGTGCGGGACTGTATTTTGATTCACAGCTACAGCAGATAACGCAACGATAAATCCCTCCCCCCACTTCTGTCCTCTTTCTGTCACACTTGATTAAACTCAGTTTAATCACTGTGAAATAACAGAATTCTATGCCTTTGGAAAAAAAAAAGAAAACCTAGGAAAAAATAATACTGTCGTAAACTCGCCCCGCGAGTTGCGAAGTGACTCAAAGTAGGAACAGGAAGTGTGGGAGGTGGGACCTTCTGATTGACAAAATTAGGCTTTGAAATCCACGATGAGCGGGGTATCATGTCTTATCAAACACAAGTAATTTAACCAACAATCCACTGGCTTTAATGCACTGGCTTAAGACCAGGCAGTGACTGACAAGGTGATACTACAGATTAACCCCATCCACTCTGGGTCTCCGAGCCTCATTCCTTATATTACATGTGATTATTATGACCGGGGCCAGAGTGAAGAGCCCTCCTGCTCGATAACAACAAGGATGGGCTGCTCGCTCAACCCGTAGACATACATTACAATTTGGGATGGTCCAAGTTAACCTAGACATTAGAAACATACCTATACATCACTTTGCCAAAACAAGTCCAAGTATAAAAGTTTTACAGCACATTATACATTGGCGTCCCTCTAACAGTAAACATTTACTACTGTCACAACGTTTGACTAAATACTATCAGGTCTGAGCAGTTTATATTTTTATATATTTGTAACATTAAGAGAGTAGATTTTACTTATTACGTAATGTTGACCTAAAATGAACCGGTTAATGAAGTTTGTGCAAAATAAGCGAGCCTCTATAATTATGACCTTTTCTGCTTCTTTACAGAGTAAGAACACACAATGGAATTTGTTCCTACTGTCGTTTGTTTTTCGCCAGTGTCCTTGATGGTTGCGGTCACTTCCGTGGCATGTTGTGACGTGGCGTGGCGTGGCGTGGCGTGGCGCGGCTAAGGCTTGCCCATGGCCGCTCAGAAGTGTGTCTCCTTTTCTGTGATTGTGGCGATGTTTCCATCGCCCTTCAGTTTGGCGTCACAGTCATTGACAGCGTACGGACTCAGACTGCCCCCCAACTTTCCCCTCATCTTCAGGTCTGGGCAGGGCGTGGTCAGCTTCTTGATTCTCTGCCGGGTGAAAGAGTGCAAACGCGTGTGACTGCACAGAAACTGGGGAAACGAGCAAGGAGCTTTGTCTGCAACCAACATAGCAAATCTATCCATCCATCCATCCATAATTGCTTGTGCTATGCAGGGTCCCTGGGATCTGGAGCCCATACCAGGATGAAGCACCAACCCTTCACAGCAAAAAAAAGATTACGACACTTGGTATTCTCAGGTATTCCATTCTAGTACTAACAAGGCCCAGTGCTGTTTAGCTAGACAACAAATCAAGATGCTTTACTTCAGTTAAATATCTACTTAGAAGACTATGACAACCGCTATATCATTTGTGCTCAGATTCCTCTACGCTATGGTAATCCACACATAGAAAAATAGTTTCATTAAAAGCAATCTAAATCATTGCATTAACAGTAAACAGAAAATAATCAATAAAGAATAAACAGCATTCTCGCAACTGACCTTGTCACAAGTCAAATAATCTCAGAGGACATTGCATTGCGACAAATACATTCGATTCTCTGTTAGCAAACCCCTTGTCTCACTCTGCTGTTTAGGGCACTTCCCAGTTCCCCTGCGAGCAGAGATTACCAACCCAAAATCAACCTATACAAATTACAATTCCAGAGGCATTCACAGATTGCATAATGTCTTGTCACGGGAGAAGCTACAGCAGCAGAGTAATTACAAGACATATTGTGCTTTCCGGAAATACTGTGCCAAAAAGCATTATGATGTGCTGAAAACCCAATACCACAGCATCAGCTCGGCTGAGTTCCCCTGCCATTCGCATTCGAACCTTTTACCACAGAAATACGAAAGGCCTTATTTAAGAGGCACATCAGGATTTTCTGATCAGTGTACCAGACAGAGATTTCCAGATTTCCAGAACTTAACATTCCATAAAAACTTTTAACTGCTCACAGCATTTTTCAAAAGGTCACATTCTCTTCATAACATCACCAAATTTCTTGCAACGAATGCATAAACTGAAATATCAAAAGAATTCATGCGCAATGATAATGCTATTTCTTTCTGACTAAGCCTGTGTGTGTGTGTGTCTGGATTATGTTTATATTACATTGTGAGAACCATATGTACCCCACAATGTGGTAAAAACCCGTTATTTTGACATTGCATGGACCAATTTTCTGGTCCGCACAAAAATTTGTGAATGCAATCAAAAAACAAAAAATGCCAAAAGTCTTATACTTTGTTTTGTACTTATGGTTAGGGCTGGTTAGGGGTAAAAGTCGTCATGTTGGGATAATAGTTTTCCCCACAGAACTGAATGGAGAGTCCCCACAAAGATAGAATTACACACCCTTGTGTGTGTGTGTGTGTGTGTGTGTGTGTGTGTGTGTGTGTGTGTGAGAGAGAGAGAGAGAGAGAGAGAGAGAGAGAGAGAGATAGAGAGAGAGATAGAGATTGCATGTTCTCCCCATGTCATGTGGATTTCCTCACATACTCCAGTATTCCCAGCATTCCAAAAACATGCAGCTTGGTGTTCTGAATCTTACAACTGCCCACAGTGTGTGTGTAGATGACTTGTGATGGACTGGCATCCACCCTTTAGTTAGAAAGAATGAGACTAATTTGTAATGCACAACAAGACTGAATGCTTATTTAAGACTGGAGGACGATTCCCTGTTTTACCTCTTTAAAGGTTCCTTCTGTTTTCCAGATCTTAACGGCGGCCCAAAGGGGAATGCAGACCATGGAGGAGAGCGCCATCATCCAGCCTATACCATAGCCCCAGTCTGGGTATGTGTAGATGTTGTTGTACTTCAGGGGCTTGTACTTGATCAAGAAGAACAGGAAGATCCCCTAGAAAGACAAAAGAATCAATATAAGTATGACACAAGTACAATCCGCTGAGGATGCCTGGGAAAGGGAGATTCTGGCAGGACCTGAGTCGGGATGACATGACATTATGATGGGGAGAGGGGGCGTGGCGGATCACAGGGTGGCCCCACATCGCCAACGTAATGTGGGGCTCCAATCCCATTCTCACTCTGTGTTCACCCCCCGTGTCACATACAGCCGCGGAAAAAATTTAGATCCCGCAACACAATTTTTTGTTTCACTCATTTCTCAATTTATGGGTGTGCGTCTGTGAACAATATATTTTTTTTTCTGGAAACGGCAGCCTGGTTCTTCTCTGTTCCTCAATAATGAAGGGCTTCTTCCTTGCTTTATGGGACTTCAGTCCTGCTTTTAGGTACCTGATATGAACTGTCCTGATATAACAGTGCACTTCACACCTGCACTTAATGTTTGCCATTCCTTTTGAATGTCACTTGATGTCATCCTACCAATCATGAGAAGCTGTCAAATAAGTTAATGGTCATCTCTGGCATTAGAAAGTTGCTTCTGCCCTTTAGCTGGCTGGTTTCTTGTCATTCCCAATGTCTCCTGCTTCACCTTATTCTTGTTTACTGCTGTCTTAGAAACTTTGAACCTGGAAGCATCCTGCTGCTCAGCATAGCCTTCTGCCAGCAGAACCACGATTAAACCAGGATTTTAACATGCAGATTTGTTAAAAAATATAGAGTGGTCTAATTTTTTTCCGCAGCTGTAACTACAGTTTCCTGCCACAGTCCAAACACTCATGGGAGTTTTACTTACATAAAAGTGTTCTGAGGGCAGAATGATAAATGATTGGTTCAGAGAACGAACCAATCAGACTGTAGAGGAGGTGGGTCCAAGCAATTAGAGGAGGTGGTACCAACCAATCAGATGTCTCGTCTCCTGTAGTTGTTTGGACCCACTTCCTCTTCAATCTGATTGGTTATCTCTCAGAACCAATAATTTTTTGTTCTGCCCTCAGAACATTTTTGTAGAACTCATACAATCAGTCCAAATGCTTACAGTTAGATGAAATGGTGTTTCAAATTGGCCATATGGGGTGCATGATTAAAATGAAACTGATGCACTATTTGAACAAATGTGAGTACAGGTAGAGTGGAACGCTTCTATTCACAAATCCACTCTTGCTGTCCTTTGAGACCTAAACGCACTCACACAGATTAGAGCAAAGCTTGGGGTCAGGTCAGGCGTTTTCCTGGCACCCCTAGAGAACTGCAAGGGGTTAAGGGCCTTACTCGATCAGGGATGTGACTTCCAAGGTTTGAACCAACAATCCTCCAGTAATAGGCGCCGAGGCCTGACCCACTGAGCCACACACTGGCCCCAACTGTATGCATGTATCCTGTTATGAGCTGGAATCCTGTCCAAAGTGCAGAGATGGACATTTCAGATCCAGAAAGTAAAAATCGAGACCAAGATTTTCTTTCAACCATCCAGTTGAGTCACATAAGTTGAGTCACAGTCACACAGTACTCAACTGGTTAGTTGAAACAAAATCTTTGTCTGAATTTTTACTTTCTGGATCTGAAATGTATACCTCTGCCAAAGTGCATCCCAGACTTGTGCTTTATACTCCTTTGAATAGGCTCCAGCTCCCCTCCCCCACAACCCTGCTCAGGCTAAGCAGCAGTTTATGGGTAATTGGAATTTATCCATGGAATATCTTTGAGAACTTTGTTAAAGGCGAGCATCTTTGATCAGCAGAATTTGACAAGAATTCTGCATTCAATAACACACAGGCCTTGCGTTATTATTGTTAAACGTAATGCATGGAACTCACAGCACAGATGCCTGGGGTCAGGATCATCCAGCACCACTTGATGAAGAAGACTGGCTTGTGGCCGATCATGTCCTCGATATTAGTGTAGAATTTGTCACTACCTGCAATGAACCCATACATACACTTTCAGCAGTGCCTCAAAACTTGTAAGCACACTTCAAACATGGGGAACAAATCCACTCAACTGTTACACGTGATTGACACTTTGTTTCACACAATTTCAGTGCTTAAATTATTCCTATTTTTAACGCACCGGAAAAGACTTTTATATCCTTTTATGAAAAGGAATATGTAATTGGGGTGTCTCTCCAGTAGGGGGCACAGTAAGAACAGCAATGGTCCTCGAAAAATTTCATTCTGTTTGTGATGATCATTAGGATATGACCATAAATCTTAAGGTATGTTTCAGAGTAAACAGACAGTGTAAAATGCATAGAATGATAATTATTCTACAAAAACCGGAAATTCAAAACTACGTCTTACTTACCGTATACCCAGCCAATGCATATGGACTCAAAGATGGCCACAAACAATAAACACATCCCACTGGCTGCATAGGAATCAAACAGCTGGAACACATACATCCCACCCTGAGGATGGACACAAAGTAAACAGTATGATCAGCTGACAGCATCAGGACTGAAATATGCAACGATCTATATTGGTATATTAGGCAGGCATGAGAATTCTGTCTTGCATCTTGATCTGTTTTATACCTGTTAAGCTGCAGAAGCTGGATCACTAGGTAGTCCATGCAATATGATAAAGTGATTTGCATATGAGTCTTGATACAACTAAAATCTATCATTCCCTAAGAAAGGATCTGATTTTTGCAGTTGAACTATTATTCGTTGACCAATACATATATTTTGAAATTAATTGATCAGTCTGGAAGGAAATTTCGGAAAACCTCAACGCCTATAAAAAGGCTACGTTTGGGTTAAACTTTAATATGTTACTCCCTGAGAATGTTTTATGTTACCGAATTGTCTATACTAAATTGCGACACTAGGGGCACTGTAGTACAACTGAAGACAGAATGTACTCCACATATGTGCACAAACTATATCATGTATCTACAGTAAACTGCTTATTATCTGTATTCGCAAGCATTACCAGGAGCATTGACATAATAAGGTTGTTCTGAGAGAAAAAAAAAATTTAATACTCTGTTTCAAACCATATTTTCATGCTAATGCCATTCTTTACATTCCAACAACACCACCCTAATATGTGGCCTTGGGGTTTATTTTGCAGTCTAACATACCATAATAAGAACATCTTGTTAATAAAACCTGGATGGAGCTCTTTCTTAACACTGCTACAATAAGTGAATGCTGGGCTCTTCTAGAATACAGCCTGGTCAGTACAGCCAAATCACGCTTAGACTGGATAGTAACAGCAGGGATGATTTCAGCATGTGAATTGTGTCAATTGGGAAGTCCCACAGCAGTAGAATAAATAGACATTGTTCCGCTTGGGGAGGGCGGGATTTCAGTCAGCCAGTGCATCACAAATGGCTACTACTCAAGTGTCCTCCAGCGGCTGCGGTCTCCACTAGAGGGGGCTTAACGCAATGCCCTTTGCTTCCTGGCAGACACGGAAGTGTTTTTTGGACGGCTGAGTCTGATGTCAAATGGCAGAGGACTAGAAATAAGGTGATAATCTGACAATAAATAAAATGAATGAAAAGGGGACTTATTTAATGTGTAGTCGATCCTGCACGTGACATTTTAGATAGCTGTAACAAAAGCCAAATCAGGCAAAATCTTTCCAAGAAGGCACCCGATTTCTACAATCATCACATAATGTAGTGAAATAGCTGGAGTATATGAGGTATTCAGTCTAGATCTTGAAGACTTAATTTAGATCTTGTACGGACAATGGCAGGCATAACATCTGCTTCGCTAGGCATTTATAAGTAAGTAAACTTGTTTTTATCTTGAGGAAACTTGTGCAATTCTTCACCCAAATTTCACCTGCTGTACTCACACAATTCATTAGTTTGCCAGCGTGTTCACATATACCTGCGAAGTCTATAAGTCCGCAGTAAGCCCCTACAGGCAATGCTTACATATAAACCGAGTCAGAGTACATCCCCAGGGCCTCGCTTAGACATTTCTAAATTAAACAGAGAAGAAAATCTATCTTGGAATATGCTGACGATCAGCAAGAGGTGTTGGGAAAGCGAGCCTCTGTGCTTGAGGCGTGAATGATGCTTTTCATGTCGGGAATGATAACCATTGTTATGAGCGCCCTCTAGTGTTCAGCATTGAGCGTAACATCTTCTGTAGGCCACAGCGAGGAAAATAACACCTTACATCGATTATTTTTGGAAGCTTCACTTCTCCAAAGCAGCACATTATGTATTAAATTATATATATTTTTGTAGGTAATGTTAAAAAGCCACAGCTACGTGCATCAAGACAAAATTCTGCAGATTTAGTTAGCAGGAGCAAGTGCTAACAAGTGACTAACGAGCTAATCATTTCATAAAAAACTAACATCTAAGTGGATTGTCTGCGGTAGCCATTTTGGTTTTATCTTTCAGTCGCGTGAACGAATTGGCATTTAATGAATGAAATAACACAAGAAATAGTGCCGTAGCCAGGATTTTTTAAATACTGAGGTCAAAAGTGTTAGCCATTCCTAGGTGTGCCCATTAATGGATTGTGGTTATTGGAGTTGCAGAAAATACACCAAGGACTTGACCCCTGTGTCCTCAAGCGTAGGTACAGGCATGACAAGAAATTATCAGGTATAACTGTAATTTATGTCAGACGTCTTCATGGTCATATGTGAGCATATGTTAATTTCTAATCAGGAAAATGGAATTCTTACCTCCGTCAGCATAATCAGGCCGAGGAAATAGGAGATTATTGACATGCAAAGGATGAGAAGCTCTCGCCTGTACCCTCTCCTGAAGGTCTGAGGGTACATGTCCACTATGGCGGTTACCAAGCTTTCTACACAGACGAACTGTGCAAAACAAATAGAGAAAAGAAGTAATTACACATTTTAATGCTCTATGCTGGGCATTTATACCTTCACTGTGGTGTGTGTAGTTCGGACTAAGCTAAACTGGGCTCTTACTGGTGTGATCGATCAGTTTGTATGGAAATTGGACACACATATATAGTGGTGATGATTTTAAAGTTGTGGGATATTTGATAATGATATCATGTTATCAATCTGAGGCTCCAAATTATATATATAATTATAATAATATAATAATATAGCTATTGTCTTCGTACACCCAGTTTTTAATTCTGAAAACACATCATATTATTAGCAACATTATTTGCAAATGCACGTTCCATCAACTTGAATAAATCCAAAGCGTGCTTTAACAAAATCAGCCAGTGATTACATATGGTCGAAATGCCTGACTGGTAATCAACAGGCTTAACATAAAATTTTACATTTAAAATGAAAATGTTTTTTTTAAATGAACACACTCAGTCTCAACAGGGCCCATGTAGGATATTACACCAGTGCATGCTACTGGAAGGTAATTAGACTTATAGTCTCATTCATTTTATTAGCTTAACATATTTGATGTTTTTTTTTTTCTTGGTGTTCTCTTGAAGAGTTGCAATTCCTTCAAAAGTCGTTTCCTCCCATTACAGCTAATTCTTCTCCTTTCATACAACAGTATATACTGTCAGACTTGCCTAAGAGTAGGCGGGCTGAACATGGCTAATGTGTCTGTTTCTGCACAGAACAAGATATCCTTGGCATCTGAAAGCTTGAGTTTTCTTCCCGATTGAGATTTCAAAGCACTCCACATGCAGTACATAGTCCGTGGCAATCCGTCGAGTCACTATAAGCGGCATATAAGCATATATGCTCGCAGTTTGTTTGACTCCCATTCTATATATTGCAAGTGTCACTAGGATTAATCCTTGGTCACTTCCAGTGCTAATTTTGCACCAAATTAATATATTTTTTTGCGTTTGCAGACACTGCTTTTCTGGCTTCTCTGATGATATTAAAATGTTTTTCTTATCTTTCTCTTTAAGTACTTCATCATGGTACTCAAGTACCACTCAAATTAAATCGTTGGTCGGTGCTATGAGGAATTTTGGCTGCAATAACTATATATGATGAATGCATAATTTCCTCAATGTGTGGGTGTTCTCTTTGGGACTTCTGGACGTCCCTCGTGGGAAATCACACACAGATACCATGTGATCAAAATGTACCGAAATGCTGCTATTTGTAACATATTTACTTGCAGTTTCACCGCTATTCATCAGTCGCAGGCTTTTCGTTACCTGGCTGTCCAGACCCAAGAAGATGAGCATCATGAAGAACAGGCAAGCCCACAGGGGAGAGAGAGGCATCATGGTCACTGCCTTGGGATAGGCGATGAAGGCCAGGCCGGGTCCTGCAAGACAGAACACGTTTAACACATTGTGTCAAGCAGGGCCACCTGCATTTGAAGATCAGTGCAGTTTCTCCCCAAGCCTACAGTTCCTAGTCCAAAGTCAAGAGCACAGTTCTCTCAGTACAAAGAACACACTCTAACAGTGGCTTAAAAAAACACGTAGTATTGTCCTTCGGTGCCAGCGACATGCGGAACAAGAAGACGTGCATGCTCCTTCAACGAGAACAAAGAGATCGGTGCCTGTATGGAACTGACAGACCTTTCTGGGAGCACGGTGGGGAAAAATAAATTAAAAATCAAGCTCATTGCCGGTTGCTATGGTAACAGGCAGATCGCTCACCTTCAGCCCTCTGGAAAAGGCAAGTGGGTATATAACAGACAATATGGGTAGCCTTTATAGTTGAAATTGCAAACATTGTGACACGACTGATGATTAGCATATTAAACAGAGGAAACATTGCTATTCAAAGCGATGCCTGTAGAGAAAAACGAAATGAATGGGCACAAATTACCGAACAAAAACTGAAACAGGTGACGCGTCACCTAGACATGCTCTCATGGTCTTCGGACTCAGCGCAGAAAAGAAACATAGAATGATGCCATATTAGATGAATTAGATCTAATTCAGAGCTTCTCAACCCAGTCTTCAAGGACCCAGGCTGTAAAAATTATTGCTGTTTCCCAGATACCAGCACACCTGAACCAAGCAATCAAGATCACTGATAACCCAGTATATGAATGCGGAGAACTGAGGTGGAGCGACAATGTGGTAATGCTGGCCTATTGGTTAGGGAAGCATGCTTGTGATTGAAGGATGCTGGTTTGAATCCCTGACCAGCAAGGCACCGCTGAGGTACCCTGAGGAAGGTGCCAGCCCCAAGCAATGCTCCCCGGGCGCTGAAGTAGCTGTCTGGAGGGGTATCGAAAGAAGTCTTACATTGGGGGAGGAAGGAATTTTCTGTCACAATGGGCACACATGCACACATGCACAGTGGTACTGTACCATGAAAGGATGTGATGTAGGAAAGGTTATAAAATACTTTGTTTATTTATTAATCAGCAACACTGTTTAGAATCCAGTTTCACAATTAAAAATGTCTAAAAAACAAAACTGGTCCATGTGATAAAATGATTTTGTCTGATATATGACTACAATCTTTGTTACGTATATGTTTTATCCTTGTACTCTGAATGCACAGCGAATTGGCCTCAGAAAGACAAGGAATCACAATGAGGAGCGTTTATCTGTTTCATCTGCATCATGACAGAAACGTGTTAAATAGCAAAAGGCGATCTGCGATCTCAAAATCCAACCATATTGCAATATCGATCAGCCCTAAATAGATATCTGTTCTTGTTCATTTTTCGAGAAGGGAAGGGGGCGGGATTTGCCAATATTTGGGGGGAAGCGTCCCCCCCCCGTCTCCTCCGGTTCCGATGCTCCTGGCTTTCTGGTGGTCCTTGAGGACTGGGCTAAGAAGCTCTGGGGCATGAAGGTCGGCGCCTACCTGACTCGGCCACAGCCTCGATCGGCACGTTCTGCTCGTACGCCATGAATCCCAGCACGGAGAAAATTGCAAAGCCGGCAACAAAGCTGGTGCCGCTGTTCAGGCAGCATAGCATGACGCAGTCCCTGTAATGGAGAGCCAGGTGTTAACGCCCATTCGGGTCGCCCCGCCATGCCTCCCTCCCCCATTAATCTCGGTAAGCGTCTCATTTTCTCAATGACAGCTGAGCTTAAGAAATGCTGTGAAAATTCTGTCAATCGCCTAATTGTGCCAACCAACATATGTCGAACAATAGAAGGACAAAATAGAAAACAAACACAGCCCTGTTGTGTGTCTTTATGCACGGTATTTTAGCGATACGGGGTGTTTATACGTTTATGTCCTAACCTATTATATTAACAACTGGTGTAGCGAATTTCAAGGACAATGTAATCTCACATCCTTTTCACTCATTAGTTGACCACATGTTACTTAGCTGAGGTTTACTCCATGGATAATCAATATCTAACGGGTATTTAACAGAGTAAACCTTTAGTTATCACGAGGCCCATGAAGGTTAAAGTAGTCAAAGTTACTCGCTGCTAAAAATTGCTGTCAGTTGCATGTCTTACAATCCTCTAAATGTGAAACCTGTAATGTTTAGCTGTTCCAGAGCAAAATCAATAGAAGAACATTATTACTTTTGCTTGTGATTCCATAAGGTAACTCCTACACTCTTTCAAGCAACAATGTACAATTGAAGCTCCTGTATCCAATCAAATGCATTTCTTCATTGTACCATTACTATTGGCTACTGGGCACCAGACGCATGCTGAAAGATGCCCATATGTAAAGGTTTATTAAAAATAACATACGACTCATTAATGATTATTCATTATTATCATTATTCTGCATATGAAATTAATATTTTGTCAGCATTAGTTTTTACGCATAATTCTTTGAATGAACTTTATTGAATCATGTACAATGTTTCCACACAACTAGAATGAGTTTTTTGAAAAGGAAACATCCTTTTCAGTTGATTCACTTTGTGTTCTGAGAACATAACAGTTTAATTAAACCAACTGAATGCGGAGAGATCATGCATGTCTTTCTTATGAATAATGTAAAAGCAATATACATTTTTATTAAGAAACAACAACAATAAACTTGTGCTTCCTACTAAAACCATATGCATGGTAGAATGTAAAATGTAAAGTACATGTAAAAGTTTTATATTTTTCCTACAGGCTTCTCTTTTGAGTACATTACATATTGTGTGTTTTTTGATATTAATGTAGCCAAAATCATACAAGAAAAAACACTGATTGTAGTGGACATATAAAAAACCCCATGTGTTGTTATATATCATCGAAATAAGAAAAATGTTTTGACAGCCTTATATGAAGCATATGGTTTCTGTGATATGGGTGAGCCTCGTATAGTTAGATGCCTGTGACATTACTGCAGGGTTCCTGCTTTCAGGCGTTACCTAGTAGCTTCGCTTATATTTACAACAGGCACAGAGTAAGGATCCAAGGCAAAATACTCCCTGATGTCATCGCGTTACCGCACAGGAACAAACAACC
This sequence comes from Hippopotamyrus pictus, assembly GCA_026781145.1. Lineage (NCBI taxonomy): Eukaryota > Metazoa > Chordata > Actinopteri > Osteoglossiformes > Mormyridae > Hippopotamyrus > Hippopotamyrus pictus. The sequence goes on from JAODLC010000133.1 coordinate 6,641,096, forward strand.
GCTGAGAAGTGAGAATGCAGTCAGTGTGGTCAGTTTGCCAAAGACTGATGGGACTTCGCATCAAGAGCAATGCAAGTGTTCCAGTTAATTTCATTCCTTTCGTCAAGTCAAGTTAAGCGGGTTTTACTGTCATACCATCCATATCGAGATACACATTGGCATGAAATTACGTGCCTCCCGTATCACGGTGCAAGATGCAAACAATAAGTGACAAAGATTTACACTATACTTCAACTGCGCAGTACAGGGCAGTGCAAAACAGAGGGGGGGTGGTTTATATACATGGTGTCATTAATGTGTATATAGACTGCAGACATCAAAAACATCACCTGAAAACCCCAACAGCTGAAAAGAAACCTCGCCATGCTCCAGTTACGGTGCCATGGAGAATTTGCATATTCATTTGCATATAGCCCATATAAGGAAGCGTGTTTAAATGCGTCACCTGTAGCAGTTGTTGTTGTAGCTGTTGTAACTCCCCAGGGCCGTGAGACAACCCAGGCAAATAGCATATGAGAAGAAAATCTGGGTCCCGGCGTCCACCCAGACCTGTGAGACAAGATGGTATTCTTTTGTTCAGTGGTACTCAATAAAACACATGTATTACTTATACACATGAGCAAAAGGACCAGTCTGTCATTCTCTAACATGGCTTATCAAGTTTTTCCATTTAACTGGACATAAGTAGGCAATGGTCATTAACCTCACGTTTTAATTTCAACTTTTTGAATTGTTAAATAATTCTATACTTTTTTAGTTCTTGATAACTTCAGAGTTATTGCATACCTTTCAGGGAATGTACATTTAAATAACCCGTAGAAATATGAATATGTGCTTAGACGATAAGTAGTTTACTGAATCTAGTGAAATGACTGAGTGATTTCTTGGAACTGGAGACGTTTAGCAGAAGAGATATAATGACAGCTCTCAGCAGAATAACGCATTAATATGAACAGCAGGATTGATGGAAAAGTCATTCGAACCAAAATAATGCTTTCAAAAAGTGACCATAAGCTATGACCTCACTTCCTTTTAAACCTCTGGGTATGATCACATGTTGAATTTCACAAAATTATTTTTCATTGCACGAACATTATATGCGTAAGGCACAATTTTCCAATAAATCTGAAAACAGTGTCACATAATCCATGCAAATCGTAAGTATGGACGTATGTTTTAACTTGGGATTCACAGTTTTAAATTTTTGTTGATGGCCTTTTCACCCTTGCCCTGTAATAAAATACAGATAGATAGTTACTGTGATTTCTGATATGTTCATAACTAATAACTGTCAGACAAAGACCGATAATTGGCCCATTATATGACAAAGCGGAAGGTAAAATTCACCAAAGGGGTGTGCAAGGGTCCCCTGTAAAAATGCGCCCAGATAACCATTGAGCCACTAATCTCCTTTACAGAGGAAACAATTGACAGTGCGCAGTATTTGCTTCTTCCAGCCGGTTTCCAGGGAAACCCCTTTGACCCAACCAACACAAACCTGCTTCCCTCCAAGAACATCCTTTCTGCGCTGATGTTCATTTATGTCCTTTTTTATCTCACACACGACTACCGCTGATGCCTTTTCCTGGCTCCCAGTCCGGAGGCTCCCATCCAGGGAATCACTTGTTGATGTTGTGGCTAATTTGAAGGGGGTTGTGTTTAGTCTTGTTTAGACTGCAGGATGCTACAATAAGATCGCCCCGGTCCCCTTATTCTCTTAAATCCGGATACGTCATCTAGGGCTCCCACGGTGCCTACGATTTGTCTGGATCAAGTTGTCGGTTAAGTTTGTATGTTGATGTTTGGGTTTGAGGGAAGCGGGGCTAATTTCCGTGCCCAGAATATCAGCTTCCTAACTAAAACGGCTTAGATCGCAGTTGGAGAGCCGGGTACTTATAAGACCCCGTCAAACAATTTAGCTGCAGCTTTGGACTCTACAGCTTAAGCCACGGAAAAACCCTAGACAGGGCATAAACGCTCCATATTGCCAAATGCCAAGGTGCTGAGATGAGATACCAGCCATGGCATCAGCATGTAATGATTGTGATTAATGTACAGTTGACAGGTAATTGCAAAAACAAAAAGCCTCATTGTCCCTCTGTAGCTAAATTAACATTTTTAGCTAACAGTACCTCTCTGAGCATCAAAGATCCATTTCCCCCCTGTTTACGTTAAGCTGGGAAGCCACGGTGCGATTCTGTCTGCATGGCGGTGACTTGTGCATCACCGGGCCCTGAGGAAATTTGCCAAGGTGAAAATATTGCTTCACAGGTAAGCAAATGCACATTAAAGGTCCAGACCGATTAAAGAGTCGGCGTGTAGAAGCACGTACTGTAAACACACACAAGGTGTGACAGCTTCCTGAAAAATCAGATTGCTAAATTATGGAGACCTCGCAGGTTTGATGTGTTTCTAAATTATCTGCATCCTGCTTGTACTGGCATAAAATGCAACTATGTATTATTCCAATCGTGTAAGCCTTTTCCATAAACTGATCTGAGATCCATGCATCTATTGTGTTAAGTTTCAAAATGACCAAGTTAGCTGTGCTGTAGTTTTCAGTTTTTATGAATTCCTCCTTTTATTCCTTGCTATTTCTTATTACCATATTGTCATTATTTTACTCATCTCCGATAACTGCTGAATATTAAAGAGTTTTTTCCCCTGCCCACCTCTGAAAGGCACTCAGTAGAGGGCACCGTAACAAATCAATTACCGTCCACCAAATGGGCTAATGCAGCATAAACAAGAATGGCTTGTTACAACAAGGCTGGCAATGTCACGAGAAAAAAAAAAAAACAAAACTCCCAGCTTCTCAATCTACTTTTCAAAGCCCTTGAAAAGCCCCTGTGCCATTAGCCCATAGAGACCCAGAGTAATGTGGTGCTTCTGCTGTACAGCTCTGTGCCGTGGGAGATGGAACAGAGATGGTGAAGCCTGGATATGCCGTCTCAAAAATTTATCTGTTCCTGTCTCTGTTCGCATCAACACGTTGTAAACGAGAACTGTGGCACCTTCCTCGTATCTGTCGAGATCTCAATCAGAGAACAATTATTTTTAAACGTGATGTTTGTCGGGGAGGTCATTATCTCTCCATCCACATGTCTGATAAGTGCCTCTCCAGCACAGGGCAGCCTGGAGCCTATTCCAGCCAGCAAAGGGCAGAAGGCTGGGGTACACCCTGAGCAGGAAGCCAGTCCGTCACATGGCACATACATGTACACAGCATGTCTTTGGACCGAAGGAGGAAACTCACACAACATGGGGAGAACATACATGTACATACGGCTAGAACCCAGTGCGAGGGCCAGACCACACAACGAGCAACATCAACTAAATGAAATGATGCTCAATTAAATAATGGCTGGGTTACTACTATATAGCTGGGGATAAATATGTGGAGAAATCTTTTGGTAAGATTGTATAATATACAGCCGTGGAAACAATGAAGAGACCACAGTACTCAGTTTATGGGTGTGCGTCTGTGAATAATATATATAGACGCTCCTCTATTTACAAACTTTCAATTTACGTACTTTCAGACATACGAACGAAAAGGACTGTACAGTAAGCGTACTCCCAGCATCCTAGTTCTTTGTACTGGCGTATACCCTTAATATGATGTTGAATAGCCTGGTGCTATTTGGGACTTCAGTCCTGCTTCTAGGACCCTGACATGAACTGTCCTAACAGTGCACTTCATACCTGCACTCAGTGTTTCCCATTCCTTTTGAAGGTCATTTGATGTCATCCTATGATTCATGAGAAACCGTCGGATAAGTTAATGGTCATCTCTAGCATTAGAAAGTCTCTTCTGCCCTCTACTTGGCTGGTTCCTGATCATTCCTACTGTAGTGTCTCCTGCTTCACCTTGTTCTTGTGTACTGCTGTCTTAGAAACTCTGAGCCCGGAAGCAGCCTGCCTCTCAGTGTAACCTTCTGCCAGCAGGACCAGGATTAAACCAGGATCTACAAATGCAGATTTTTAAAAAATATAGAGTGGTCTCTTAATTTTTTCCATGGTTGTATATACTGCAGATCCTCACCACATGTATCTAGATTTCTCAGCATTTTACAGACTTGGGATCTCAGCTTTCAGTCCATTGTGACAAAGAGTATAACTCTTTTATTTGCTGTCTGGAACACAATGCATGTGTAAAACACTGGCAAAATTCAGTTAGTTTGAATCACAAGATCAGATATTATTAAGTAATGACTATTTTTATTTACCATTTTTCCAGAGTGAAAACTAGCTGTAGTAGTTCAGAAGCTGGCCAAAATCTTCCCTAGAGAGGACCTGATGCTCTGTACAACATGTCAACAGAAACTGTCCAACTGTAAGAAGGAATAGTTGCAAAGATGTCTGAATGATAAACATTCATACATTCCAAAAAACAAGCCTGTATGAATTCAACATCATTCCCACCAACCCAGAGCTGTTTTTATTTATTTATTTATTTTGGTCAAATTAGAATAACAAGCTTTGGGCATCAATATTTTCAAGTCTCCGAGCTACAGTCCAAAGGGAATCACTGGACACATGGACAGACACTCACAGGGGTGACATTTGCCTGGGTTACCATGGCGCTACTAAGTGTCATTTAGATTGGCCACATTGATGAATCTCATTATATGTCGCCAACAGGGGAAGTGCCAAAACTGCAGTGAGCAGGCCATCGTTTTGCTAATACGAGTTACATCATTTCTGTAAAACTCAACAAACCAGTCCTTTTGACTCATTTTAGCCTCTGAGACACCACTGCACTTGTGAATGAAAGAGTGAAAACACAAGGCTTACAGATCTCAGATTCACATGGTAAAAGTCATCCAGATCTATCGCAGCTAAACGACTTCAGGACTAGAAGCATTCACCGAGCTGTTGCTTAGCAACCTCAGATGTCTGTACTCAAGAGATAGGGTCAACCCTTCTGTTCTGTACAGTGATGCATACTTTATAATCAGATGGAGACCTGAACCCATCTTGAGAGGATGGATGTTTTCAAGGATGACCCCTTAACGGATTTTTTGATACTGACATCAAAAATCCTGCACACTTCTGTGCCCTTTCTAACAACACATCACCTCGAAATGCCCGCTTCCGTGTCAAAAAGCAGTAAATGAGAAAGTGCCCAGATCTCTAGGCCAAATATGCAAGATAAGATCACTTGAATGCGGGACACCACATTAACACCAGTAGAACAAAACACGTCATCGCAAATGAGCAAATCGCAGTGCTCGTACTCAAAGGCCCTGTGGAAAAAGTCATCGATGGACCCAGCAGGTTATGCAATTTTATAAACCCTGGGTGGCTTTTGTTTGCAAGGAACATCCTATGAAACATGAATTTTTCATGTTTTGGTTGCAGATTAACTGCTTCTTCTCCAGAGGTGTTGCTGTTGCTGCTGCTGCTAGCATTGCTACTACTGTTACTAGTTGTAATGATGCAGTGCTTAATTTGTAAATAAGAAGGTGCCAGAACACAAGGGGCAAATGCGGGGGGGGGGGCGCGCTGCTCCCGCAATGCGTAAAAAACACAGTGTTGAAAACATGCATATTTTTAAAAATAAACCTAAACTAATAAAGGTTGTGAAATCACATGAAAATTGGTCTGTAAATTAAAATACATAGTTATTTTATTTTATTTGTTTATGTTACTGTTGTTTTTTAAACAGAGACAGCACAAATAGGAGCTGGAACACAGACAGTCAAAAACAGAGGTGTCCTGGAATGCGTTCCGGCCGAATCCTGCACAAATTAAGCACTGTAATTATGTAATAACAATAACGATTACAATAATACACTGAGTAAGAAAAAACAATGAGGTCCTTGACTCCCACCCTACCTGCGGGTCCGACAGCCGAGACATATCAGGGTACAGGTAAAACTTTATCCCATCTGCGGCTCCAGGTAGAGTAATCCCCCGAATTAACAAGATCAGCAGCATCACATAGGGGAAGGTGGCGGTGACGTACACCACCTAGAGACACAACGCAAGAATCCATTAGCATATTAGCACTGATGCGAAGAACACATCTTGTACAGAATTTTATTTTTATTTTGTACAGAATTCATACATTTATGCAAAAGTCACATGGTCAAGCCAGGTGAGTTAAAAGGCAAAGCATATCTTTTAACGTGGTCACTCAAAGTTTATCTAAAGGACATTCGTCAACTAGTGGCGTCCAATGTCATTCGACACAGGCCTGGAGCCTAACCCAGGAAGTACAGGACACAAGTCGGGACATCCGGGATTTAATGTCGGTTTTTGACACGGCACGCACACAAACACTTGATAATTTCCTATGAAAGCTATGCCATCAAAGGCATAATCCCACTTCTTCATTGTGTGTTTAAACTCTCAAGGTGAACAACAATACACCATAACTTAGCGATTTATTTTAAGTCAACCATGCATTTGTATAATGACATACTGAAATGAAAATTAAATGAAAATAATGAAATAATAAATTTATAATATAATGTAAATCAATATAGTATCAAACCATAAATCAGCAAGCTTTAAAATTAGTTTGACCATGGTCATATTCCTTAATGTTACACTTAACATCAAACAATATAGTTAAATTGATTGATTCCGCCTGGAGAAAAGTGCTTGTCAACATTGCTCATATATAGAAATGGAAAAAAAATGGCTTTTTAGAATGGAGTAATGAAATGCTAGCTTGGAGCCTGGAGCGGGTTAAGCGAGCTCTGCACTGGTGCCAGCTTATCAGCTTCTATTCTCTACGGCCTAATTGAAAGCAGTGAAAGACTAATACTCTGGAGGATGGTGGAGATTAAAGTCCGAGCTCGAAGTTCTGATGGAGAAACCACGCTACACCACGTCTCCTGCAATATACAAAAAAATACAAAACAAATATAGACCAGCGAGGATTTTCGACGTGGCGGCGTGAGGCAGCTCGATCGGGACCCCCCCCGCGCAAATTTGTGCTTTGAAAACCACCCTGATGGATGGGGGGGGACGTCTCGGATGTAAGCCATGCAAAGGTACACAGTGGTCAAACATGATAATGTGATTATCTGCAACACAGCTATGGGTGGCTTCTTGCAAGCACCCCCCCATCCCCCCGGATCCCACCTTGAGGCCTAAGAACTGTGTTAAGCATTTAATAGCACCATCCAAATCCCTGGAATGATTCCACCCTTGCCCCCTTCCCTCGCCCCCCCCCCGCTCTTCCTCACACCTTGGAAATGGCTCTGTGTCCTTCTGCCCCTGGCAGCCAGTCAAGAGCATGTTAGGACAAGACGGGCGTTAAAACAAAAAGGATCCTTCCCAGTCCCCGGCTTGGCCGAGCTCTGTTGGTGGTGTGGGAAAGAAAATGTGCCTCATGGAACCGTCCAATTACCGCAGCCTTGCGGCAGACCTGTATTATGTCACTGTACTTTAAAGCATACATTAAAGGATGTAAATGAACAATAAACAGGCCTGCATCACCAATTAATCATTTGGGTTCACCGCTGGTCACAGGAACGAATATGGTGTACTTTCTGTCAGAAAGCATAACATGCTATGGGATCTCAGAAATCTCATGAGTAATCTGTTGGGCAGTAGCCGTATCGCTGTACACAGACGGACACGCCCCCTGTAACGCTTTACAGAAGGCTTCCAGACACACACAGCCTAGATTCGTACTTAACCTTTCAGTAAAGCCAAAATTGTTGACAGAAAAACACCAGTGCGAGTATATGCTCCTGTTATCCGATTCAATCCAATTGATTTGTGCTTAGAATGCTCTTCCCCCAAAGCCTTTAACAAGGGTTTCGCAAACAATCATCATCACGGGCATTAAGGTGAATAACATTACAGAGCATTAAAAGTCAGAGTGCTAAGAAAAAAACAGGTAGAAAGCTGTCAAAAGGAGGAATGAAATCATTGCCTTGTTTGCTAGCCACCTAGCCTGCCAATGAACGGCTCTTCATAACTTACTGGGCAAGGCGAAGACGGAAGGCTTTCGTGCAGTTTTGGGGAAGGAGCCCTTCAGCCAATGTGAGGCCCGACATCGTCAGGCTACAGCTTGTTAGCGGGTTAGACCCTATTCAGCGAGCGCTAAGCCTTTATGTCTATGTGTTTACATGTACTGTCACAGGTTATAGTGAGGCTTATCAGTGTACCGTCTCTCCACGAGTCTCCAACAGTCACCACACTCCCCCAAGCTGGCCACGGGGGCTAAATATAACAATCAGAACTGCTTCCATAAATGTGGAGACGGCTATGTGAGACCGGCTCTCTCCGAAGGGCCTGTGGCAAACAGCTTAGCGATGGCCTTGAATGCTCAGATCTGTATGGGGGTGCAAAAAACACAAAAGAAGAAGGAGAAGCAGAAAGAATCCCACTCGCCGCAATAATTCCTCATAGAGGGGAGAGGGGAGCGGGGGAATTCTGCATGCTTCTCATGAACGTTCTACTTTTCTCCACTGAATACAGAAATCAATCTTGGACTGGCCGCTAAAGTCCTGCCTTGAAGGAGCATTCTTCCCCGTTACTTCATGCCCAAACAAAAGCCACTTCAGGAGATATAGGCATTTCTGCCCAACTCTTTTTTTCCTGGACCTGTACAATGTGAGCCCATTCATTTTTCCTCAAACATCTCTCTCTCTTTCTTTCCAGTTTCTTTATGCCTCATTGAATCTGTTAGACTTGTTTAAAGGCTTAGGGGGGAGGAAAGGGGAAAAAAAAAGCACCCAGAGGAAGGATAGTGAGTTTTAGCTGTTGGCAAAGGCACCAAAGCCCTCATAATGTGGGGGATTCTGGGTAAAAGGCTAAGGTAGAGGAAGGCTGGGGTCTTTCTTTGTCTCTATGTATGGGGATAATAAATTGCTTTTCCTTGGACATGTTTTGTCTCAATGAGCTGCAAAAGTTTTTCCTGTGTAACGTTTTTTTCTGGCTATTGATCGACTTTGTCATTATAGGCCACTCTGTTATTTTTTTAATGATGCAATTAATTTAAAAATGAAGTACCAAACTCTTGTTTCATTACACTTAAAGGTATAGATAATTTATTTTGTGAACATATATAACAATTTTGATATTAAAATGTGGTTGCGCTTCAACCCATAACGCTTAGCGAACAGATGGCAATAGGTACCTTATAATCAAAACACGATGATGCTGTCGAAATGTAGATGACTAAATTACACTTTATAGTTGATGTGAAGCATGAGATGTTTTCCTTTCTTTGGATAAAACATAATCTGAGTATTAACTGAGGATATTGATACATAACACACCACCATCGTATACCCTGCTAACGAGGGTATTCAAGCACCATGAATGTTCTATACCACATAAATCGAGATACACGAATACCGCGCTAGATGTGATCTCTTTGGTGTAACTCCCTACACTTTTTGGCAAACAAGCTTGACGACATGGTGGAAACGAGACCAAATGCAAAGTGAGTCTTGTACAAGTACATACCAGGCAGGTCCATATGCATTTTTATGCAATAAACAAAAGGAGATACAATATTATTGATTAGAGTGTGTCCATTGTTAATAAAACAGATTCGCACATGTTATGTACCTGCCGCAAATGTTAATCTAATCTGGGACCATTCATAATCGGATTAGTTTTGGTTCTGATCTCTGATATGAGCTTCTGCGGCAGAATTCAGAGTGGCTCTGAACGCATAAAAAATACATGGAAAAGAATCTTGGCTTTTCCTTTACTCTGACCACAAATGCTATTAGACAAACCCCATCATGCATTCTGTTAACCCAGAAGCTACATTTTCTAACACATAAATCGTCCTTGCACAAATAGATAGATAAAATAATAAAATAACACATTATAATAAAATATAATTAAAAATATGTTTTTAAAATATATTGAAAAATCTCAGGGAAACACCGACATGTTCGTCTTGAGTATGTCACTATTATGGGTGTAGAGATGAGTTCTTCCAGTCGGTTGGCCCCCATTACTTGTAATTCTACCAAATATGCCAAACATTCACCTAAAGGTTATTAACTTTTTATGACAAATACTACAATGTGGAAGAAGATCCGTGGTGTGTGAGTGTTTTTCTGTTCTTTTGTTACTGTCATTCGTATTACCAGCATGACCCTCCATTAGAGAGCTGGTTCTGGGAAAAAAGATGAATGAATGAATCAATCAATCAATCAATCAATCAATCAATAAATCAATCAGTGAGTGACAGAATGAATGAATGAATGAATGAATGAATGAATGAAATATTACTTTTCTGTAACACATTAGTGTCAATATTCAATATGCTATTGTCTGCCATTTTCAATCTGTCTCTTTCAATGTTTCCTACCGCAACGTTTATTATTCTTTGTGAGAACGATAAAACAGCTGATTTTATTAACTATTACAAGCTGACTCCTTTACTTGGCCAAAACTCCCGCTGATTAGAAATTCGTTGGAAGGCGGTACACTTTTGTTTCCAAATTATGGTTCTTGGGAGTTTAACAGTGATTTTTGGAGCAGTGGGATGATATTAATGGGGAAACGAGGGATTTATCCTGAGATGCGTCTGCTGCTTACGCTGGGGGGGGGCACATCTCTGCTGAGGGGTGCTGTAGGCAGTCAGCAGTGCTACTCTGATGGTTGATGGTTGGTTATAGTATTGTTTTTTTCACTCTCTTTTTGCATCTTTAAGACATCTTCAGCACAAACATACACAAGCACTGAGCTGGAATATTCATGGTATCCCAGACAACATAACAGCTAATCTGTTATATGCATCAAGCTGATACAGTAATTATTATGGCATCATTTAAACTGCAAATCATTAGTCAATGACGGCAATTGTGAGATGCTTGAGAAGCTAATCTGCAAAAGAAAATGACTGTCTGATAGGACTTTAACGATGCATTGGTGCTGTTAATTAGTATAAACAAGCCATCAAAGAGAGTGGGTAACTACTAGGGTATAACCAATGTCAGTGAAGTAGGGGGTGTTTCTTTCTCATGCTGTTTCAGAGGCAGGTTGCACTTAGACTTCTACCACAGAAACCACGCAAGCGACTCATCCAACCTTCCATCCATTTTGCACAACCGCTCGTCCATGGTGGGCCTGGAGTCGATCCCAAGTAGCACAGCACCCGTGGCTGGCTACATCCTGGATGGGATGCCCGTCCATCGAAGGACGCAAGCATAATGGCGCTTTAACATAAATTTAGAGGTGTTGACTCGCATAAACCACAAAGAGGCCAAAATGCCCATAAAGACCAGCAGAACACAGGGAGAGCAGGTCGTACACACACAGAGCTAAGGGCAGGAACCAAGCCCACTGTGGTCTGAGTGTGAGGCCACAGTGCCACCCACCATGCCAAAATAAAATAAACAAAACAGCAAAACATTAGCATATAAGTAAAGGTAACATAATTGCATAACATATCGCCACTGAGAATTTATTTGGAAATGATTCAAGCTAACCTGAACAACCTGAACTAATGAGCATTATACGTAATTGAATCAGTGAATGATTGACATAAATGCCATCTTATAAAGACCAAAATGCACCCTGCTGATTTACCCTGCTGATTTGTTCTGTTGGTAACTAAAGAGCTCAGTGGTATCCGGCGGAATTTGAGTTACCTTTCCGGTGGATTTGGGCCCTTTCCAGATGCAAAAGTAGCATATGAACCAGGCCAGGAGCAGACAGAGCGCCAGCTCCCATCGCAGGCTTCCAATGTGCTCGATTCCGCTGGAGATGCTGAGCACGCGGCGCCTGTAGGGGGCAGAGTTGGCCAGGTGTTACTGATTGCTGCAGGAGAAGGGCGTTTCCCATGAAGCCTTTAAGACCCAAGTTGCACATTAACCCGAGAAGCTGTAGGAAACAGTATGACATATACAGTATATATGTAAAAATGCAGCACTACAGCTAACATAACTATTGTCAATCATACGATATAATGAAGAAATTACACACTCCGACACACTCCAGTCATTCCAGTGATCTGGATAGTCAGCACAAGCATTCTGGGCACCATAAAGCATGCAGATGTAGCACAGTGCATATTTGTAAAGTTCTACAGCGAGATTAGGTGAAAAGTCAATTACATGTGAGGGTTAGCGATTTCTCTTCAGGTTCATGCATGCTTATTCTTTCATGGTGCACCCCTTTGCCCAAGAACGCCAAGAGCAAGACCAACAAGCTATAACAGCCATTTATTTACCAGCTCATTCATTGTCTCTGGCATATATTTCAAAGTGCATGATGCAAACAACAATATGTAAATCCACCCGATTTCATTGTCGTTTTACACTGACAAAGTAGCTTGATTCCTATGATCTGGAGACTTTGCTGTTGGTTGCTACGGAGCATCCTGTTTTTCCACAATGCTTTGCCTCATATACCAAGCAAATTTTGTCTAGATAAATATTTTTCTGTTTAGATTGTTTTAGATTTTTTGAAGCAAAACTACGGTTTCAGTGGTTTGGCAGAGTAGACTCAGTCTTTTAAAAACACACTTCCCTCATATTACATAATATATGGCATATTTTTGATCCTCTGTTCCAAACTTTGCAGTGCCTAACAAAGAATATATTTCATCTGCCAGCTAAGCTTAATATAATTTTCAAACTTTATTAGAATGACGTAAGTAATTAAAGATGCCCCCGTTACAAAGAGACTCCATTTCTTAATAGGAGGGGGTTACAAGTCGATGACCATTTTTTTAAGAAGAATACGGCCGTGTTTCGGGTCACTGCAAACTGCCGCAGTTAGAGCTTCACTGTTTCCTCTGCGCCTGCTACTGGCAACAGTGCGGTGCCAGCAGCCTCCTGAGGCATGTTGACAACATCAGTGTGAAAGGAAGGACAAATTATTATAGTAAAGGTTACGCATTTTTCGATCATCTGAGACCAGAAGCTTATTGCTAAGCACATGCCTTATGCCAAGCATTCTCGCCTGAGCCACCTTGCCTGTGTGCTCCACTTCTTTCCAAATCCTCATTGAGCATCCTATGCCGTGAGATCATTCTAAGACAGTGTGTTTTTATCTCTAGTCAGAGTGCTGAGATTTCGCCGCTGAAGTTGACAGGGATGTTTGTCATGGGGGATTCTGCCCATGAAATCAGCCAGGCAGCAGATACAGGCTGTTGAAGACAGGCACTGACAGGAGAGGTTTGCCTTCATCCGTTCCGAAGCTGTGTACAGACGTCCTTCTCCAGTGGCACTTTGATGGGAAAAAGGGACGGAACAACAAGGGCCTGTTTCTGTAAACAAAGCTGGCGTTATTCGACACCTCGCTCGCTGAAACGAAGGGAGTCTCGTGTCACAGTCGGCAGTCGGCAATTTTGTGTCTGGTGAAATCACCGCCACCTCCGATGATGCCCCTGCACCACACTTTGTGGTTGCTGGTTTGAATCCCATGAACAGCATGCCCATTGAGTTATGAAGGGTAGTAGCGGGACTAAATTTCACACCCAAGCATAGAACTGCAAAGAAAGTTCTGAAAATGCAAGACTTCTTGCATAGTCTGCAAAGTAGCTAAATGTTAACAATGACAATACACAAGCGATCCATCCATGAAAATGAGCTCATACTGGTAGATGCTAACATGCATGCACTAAAACTCCAGTTAATATTTGAATACCTATATTATTTTTATTATGGTTTCATGGGAGTGTGTTATTATAAGGGAAACATATTCAATATTAAACCGCATATTAATGAAAAGCACTTACTCCCAGAACTCTATCACTGGGGATGTTGCATTGGGGTTGGTTATGTTGGTTCCGTTCACTTTCTGGAATTCTATGCAGTTCTCTAAGAAAAAAAAAGAAGTTATTTTAAAGTGAGATGAAAAGCAGTGTTGAGATCTTCAGAATCACTGCTCTAAATATTGTTATTCATACTGGAAAAAGCTAATGCCACTTTCCTAAAATTCTAATTTTCAGAGAGAAGCCGCGTTTAAAAAAGGTTACTAAGATAACCATGTGCGCTTTGCCTTCAATGCCAAACATGACTGTTAATACACTCTTGACTCTGAATTACTACCAAAGCATTTGGTAAATAGAAAAGGAAAACAGGTGGTATCATTAAATCAAAAATCAAACGTAGGCACTGATTAATGAGAGTCTAACCTGTATTCCACTCGTGTCCACAGGACGCCCAGGGCAGATCAGTCGTGAAGCAATTAAACAAGTAAAATATAGCCCAAGCCAGAATGATGATGTAATAGACGTTGAGATGTGCTTCGATAACCTGGGTAGCATATCCAATACCTGCAGGTTACAAAGGAACGTGCTGAAAAACAAATGCATCTTCTCAAATGACCATGGGACAGTTACTGTAACAGGTTGCTTTCTACTGGAAGTAAATAGATAAATGCATGTTATAGTCTCCCCTCCAGGCCTTTGCATGATCGCTTATCATGTAATCTCAATTCATGATATCCTTAATATTAATAGAGTTCTTTCCATTCATTTGAAATTATCATTTTCCTAGAACGATGGACTTGAATTATAGATATTTCATAAATTTGCACGAGGGAGGCACATTTTAAATCAGAGTATAAGACTGCGTTTTATACTCATGAGACGTCACAAGTATTTGTGTACGGCCGTGCAGTATTTGTCACGCAGTTTGACCCATTACCCTCAAAAAGTGGGCACACTTTCCGCCAGCAGGTGATTCCCCCTTCACTAGTGAACTGGCCCAGTGCCGTCTCCAGGAAGAACACTGGGATGCCACAGCAGACAAAGAATATGACATATGGCACCAAGAACGCACCTGCAACATATAAATAATGTTAGCTATACGCTTCGCTATGCTTTGTACCTGACAAGACAGTGCCTGTGAAGAGGGAGAGGATGTCTTGGTGTAATGAAAAGTGGCAGCAAATAGCACCAAAGAAGAGGCAGATCTTAGAATCCAGTGTTGTTCCATCTCTAGGCATCTGTCTCCACGGGTTTCATTTTTATTTTTTATTTTTTGTTCACACACTTGATTAAATGATCTGTTAATTAGGTACAAAAGTCCATTCCCGGGGCTTACATCATGTGATAAGAGAAGGCATGACATCACAAACAAGGCCCCCTTAAGCGACTCTAGTAGGGTTCATCTTCAGTCGGCCACAGTCGGCTGAAGGTTGCAGCAAAGCAATTAAACCATCAAGGACAAACCCGATTTGAATGTGAAAGAGTCTCCCTGTATTCCATCACCGCCGAACGGGGGAACGTTTGCACTGCTGAGAAGAGGCTGTTCTCAAGTCACCGAGTGTTTCATTCCACTTAAACTGACAACCGTTTCAGATATTCCTTTGCTCTCTTCTTCCATCTGCACACATCACATTAATTCTTAATATCTGTAACCATCACATTAATTCTTGATACCTGTAACCATTATGTCAGTTCCCCAGATCTCCTTCTCAATGTTGGTAGTCCTTACTAAATACACGTTTTATCATTCCCAGAACCTGCAAGACCTTGCATTATCATGGCCCAGAGGATATTAGCTTCCATTTACACTTGCCCTCCCACGTAGTAAAGGCAATAAATACATTGTCACACAGCAGGCTTAATAGTAGGTCAGGGTACTTGTTATATCAGGTCATGTTATATAAATTATCTGAAAACTTAAATTCCATTGAAATTACTCAGAAGAATTGTACTTGTTAATCATTTGCTGTTTACAGAACAATGTAAGAATTATATCAGATATAACGATAATAATCGAATCACATACTAAACAGAATCTGAGGTCAGTATTTAGCAGTTTGTTTCCATATTCAGAAATGAACATTTTTAACACACATATACTGATGTATTGACAAACTGCAGCTCCCTTCATTCACACTTTGCTGTGCTTTGAGTTGATGTTTGTTTGCTATGTTCTCCTACTTCCCATTGATACAAGATGTCAGTGAGGCTGGGACGTCATCTTAGACATGCAGAACGACAGGTAATTATAGTAATTTGTACAGATGCCAAGGAACAAGTGGGCATGCGGGGATAGATACGAAGTGTCAGATGTAAACCCTGGAAGCTTACGCTCTTAAATACCCAAACCTGTATAGGCTGAAATTCAAAAGCAATTAAAAGAGACTCTGCAGTACTTTCTCAACCTGTTGAATGCCACAATCCACATTAATCGTCCTTTCCGGAAGTCTCACTTACTGACAATGCAATGCATGCAACAAAAAAAAACATTATTTATGTAATCATCGTAAGAAGCAGTGTTTTATAACCAAGAAAAAAATCTTACCGCCTCCGTTTTTATAGCAAAGGTATGGGAATCTCCACACATTGCCAAGTCCTATGATCTCTCCAGCGACAGACAGCACAAACTCTATTTTATTGTTCCAGTGTCCCCTCTCATTGACTTTCCTGTCATTGCTGCGCACTAGGTTGGTGTTGGAGGCTTCGGGGTCCATACCATCATCTGCTTTCCCATTAATAATTGGAATAGTCTTTTCGGCTGTCATGGCGCTTTAACAGCCTGAAACAAAACAACTGTATCACAACATGTGTATACGATTAAACGCGATACTTTACGCGTATTGTATATCTAATATCCTTTTAAAGGGTATTCTTATAATACTGCATTTCTCACGATAACTCAAAACTTCTGAGGTTAAATAATACGACGCATCGGTTACACTAGTGCATCCAAATCCAAGAACCCGTCACCTGTTTACCTCCATCGCTGATCTCGGAAAGAGATTAAGTAAACAGCAACAAATTTGCATATTCAGTTAAATCGACGTGACATAACAGTTGGAGTCAAAGCGAGACTCACCTTTAAATATCTATTCATTAAAAAAAATCATTATCGACCTGTACTCACAATGAGGAAGAATGCAGAACCTGACAAGATGAAGACATATTACTCACCGATATAGGTAGTACAGTATGCCTTCTTGGCGCACACGATGATCACAGTATTTTTTTTTCTCTTTTTTTTTTTGCAACACAAGTGACGGTCAAGGCGAGCTTGTCCCAAAAGGGTGAGAAAAAAGGAAAATTCTGGATCCCCTTTTTGGGATTTGGATGTTTTGTTGTGTCCCTCTATATAAAGGAAGATCTCCAGTCAAGGCGATGCTATGTGGTACCAAGCCGACGGAAACTTGCGACTGCTTCGCTTCAGTCTAAGCGATGTGAGCGCAGACGCCTCTTTTTTGGAGCTGAGCCATGTGGAAACAACGCTTTGATTCTGCCAGCGCACCAATGTCATTTACTACACAGCCGAAGGCAGAGAGCGACCACGACGAGTACCTGGAGAACGAGACAACCCTGCACATCTCCCTACTTTAGTAGACACCACGAAAATCTGTTTTCTTTTTCCCATGCACGTAGGTACTGTAAACATTTAGTGATACGGTCAAAAATGTTTTTTTCTTTTTTGATCTTTTATTCCAGGATGTATTATATATTGTACGTTTACAGACACAAAGCTGGACATACAGAAATACACATCAAGAACATTCAATTCAGCCGCCCAGGCAGCAGATGTACATATGAATATATATATATATATATGTAATAGTATAGACTATACATCTATAGATACTGCCTGACCATGTTCCAACTGAATACATAGTAAACCTCAAAGTTTTGTTAAATAACCAAGATAGTAACCCAGAAGTGTTCGTATTAATTCATATTTGATTTGTCCCTAAGCTTCTGATGACCTTATTTGACCTGGAAGCTGACATTTTCTATTCTTCAATGAGTTACTACTTGGGCTCACAGATCTGCTGAAAACTGTCTAATTCCTTTACATTTGGTACACATACATATTTTATGTGAACATTGTTTCCATAAAGCCTAGTTTTTATGCTTTTGCATATGTGCAACATATGACTTATGCCGTGTGTAACAAACAGTCAAATAATTCTGTAAAATGTGACTCCTGAGGTAGACCAGTGTGTAATCACAACAGACTCCTGTACCTGGAAGGGAGCCAACACAAGTTTATGCTTTTTGACCCATAATTTGAAATATATCAGTGAATCTCTACTTGAGGCAGAACTGTGATTTGTTCTGGTCAAAAGCATCAGTTAAGGGACAAAATCATAGTAAATTATGCTGTTTATTGAACAAATATGACCAGTCTCATGCCACTTTTCCATGGATCCTCTCAATACAGTCTTTTTGGTTTCTTGGACGGATTCACATCGGATCGCAAAGTTTCCAAGTAAGGAAAATGGGATGCACACCAGGAGCGAGGTCACAGCCAACTAAGAGCACTTCCCAGCTCTCTGCACTCTCTGTAGCATGGAAAAGAGTGACCTGCTCAATAAACGTCTTTTACACAAGGGTCAGCTGTCACTTGACAAGCTTAGAGGAGTACGGCCTGACATGAAAAAGCATGACCACCAAAGATGCCGGCCGATTGGCCCTAGTATAGTTGTCAGAGTGTTTTTTTGTTATGCACAAAAAAGCTTTTCTTTTCTCATTTATTATACATTGTCAAATGCTGCTTCCTTACATAGCAAAATATGTCTAGTTTAATCAGCTGGTGTAGTCATGCTAATGAATAAAAATGGCCACTTAAGTTCCCATTCTGCAACAAATTGGTGATGCTTTCGCTTACAGCGAAACGTGCAGCATCACTTCACAGACTATTTTCATATGTATAGATCAGAGTCTATTGGTTTATATAGAGGTTTCCTGAAATAAGGGTTACATTGTTCTTACAGCAAGAAAAGAAACGTCAAATACCCCAGCCTTGTACTGCGAGGTGTGGTATGATTTTTTTTTATATTGTCTTAGAGGTATTAAACAGGCCTAATTACCACTGACCCATTATCACTGATCATATATAATTAGGTAGGGAGACAACAGGTATATGGCTATTTAAAGTACTTGTCAACATGGTTCAGATGTGAAACATGTGTCCATTTGTTGTACCCAGTACACTGTATTAAATCTGGACATCTAGGAAATTAGCAATTGGTATAAATAGTAAATGAAATAAGTGAAACTGAATGATGTGCAGCACACAATGGTTTTCTTAAAAAACTAAATAATCAGACTAAATCATTCTTTCTTAAATGAGGTTGTTGCAGTCTAAGTAACAGGAAGATTCAGTATGAATGTCTTCATATCTACTCAAGTAGTGAAGTTTGTTAAAAAGAGCTAAGTTAATTGCTTTTTGCGAAATTTCAAAGTATGCCAACTTCCAGACAGTATAATTTTACATTTATGATGGCCTGTAAGTATCACAGGTTTGCAGTTATCGATTTGAGTTTGCTTTTTACCATTTCTACTGGAGAAGTTGGCCATTTTTACTTTTGATTGTCTTTTGAATGTTTGTCTCTTAGCATTGGTTTTAATTATATGCACGTACAGTATTTGACATGTGCTGTAATTTGTGTATTTCCATTTTCTTATGGGAGTTTTCCAGTATACTTGCTCCCAGTATACATAGTGTGCAAGCTAGCACATCATATTAAGATATCATTTTTCCAAAAAGAAACCAAATGTAAATTTGTAATAACACTGAAATAACTGTTGTTACTACATATGATTTCATTAAGATGATATCACTTCTCTTCACACTGAAAATGATGGCCTAATACTGCCAGATTGTACCATTTGTAGCATTTTTGGGATAAAATTGAGAATATGCACCAGATTCACAAATTCGGCAAAGTGTAGTAGAAATCTTTTGATGCTCTGTACACAATAAACTTCAGAACAAAGGCTTACAAATCCCAGATGTCTCTGATTGCTAAATTCTCATTTCTGTCTTCAAATGTATTTTTCCCTAAGGAACATTACTTTAAAGCAAAGACAAGATAGAGTAAGAGACAGAGAGAGAGAGAGATGTTGCTAGGATACTAGTCCATCGTTGTGTGCGTGCGTTTTTGTTTTTTGCAAAGCTACACTAAAAGAACAGCAAATAAGCCTTCCTCATTCACTTGTTTTCCCTGCCTTTTGAGGAAATGTAAAATTATGTAACTGAAAATGTACAAGTTTTGTCTTTGGCTTTATGATCTGAAATCCCCATTTGGATGCCTTAGGCATGTATATTTCATGGCTGTTCATTGCCTAGCCTGAATGTTGCTGATATAGATCATGTAGTCTTGGATTGTCCTGGGAGGCTTTGTGGCCAAATGTTTTCACCTTGGCCTTCTAAAATTTAATCATTCATCTTCAGGTTCCTAAACCAGGTTTGAAAGCCACTGGGAGGGGTATATTAGTAAAGCCTGATCGCTCTCCAAAAATCCCAAAACTCAAAAAGTATTTAGTGGAGCAGAAAGAGAGCTGGACTAGTAATCATTTAGCTCTTGGTTAATAACTTTGGTGCTGTTGTCCATTTAAGCAGATCATCTACCCCTAAATATTTCTGCAAAAATACCAAACAAACATTAACAACCAGGTAAGTGCCTTTTGACAGCTGCACAAGTAAAACATCACAAGAATACATTAGAGGCGATGCAGGGGAGAGAAATGCTTCTTACTGCTTTGTCAATAACATATCCAGTGGCCGTGGAAATGCAGCAACAACTGGTATTGCTTTGGTTCAGTCATTTAGGACTCTGGGGTTAAAAATCATTTGATCCATTCAATACCGAAAACCCACTGGGTCCTTTATAAATGCCACTGAAAATATCTTCCTGCAAATATAGCAAATACAGTAACATAGTATTTTAGCTTTTGCTGTTATTGTCACAGCTTGGCATAATGGAAGACAATCCACTGTGCAGCTTACAATCAACCAGGAACTTTATTTTAAACTCAACATACATGAAATAAATGGGACCACAAGGGGTCAAAACAAAACCAGTGGCCTGTACTATGAAGCAGTTTTACTGGCTTATTGGGGTAACTTGTCGGATTTAAGGTACCACAGTTTAAATGGACTTCATATTCGTTCACTTACATCTTGCCCAGACTACCTTAAATCAGACAAGTTACCCCGATAAACCAGTAACCCCACTTCGTAGTAAAGGCCACTGGTAGGTCAGACAAGGACAAACTACACCTGGAAATACACACGAGCGCAAAAACAAACTACCATAATCAGCGCAAGACTGGCAGATAACATCAGAAATAAGCACCACAATGACCAGCTAATGAAGGCAAGGCCAGGCATCTATATACACTGATGATGAGACTAGAAAATAAACTGCTGAAAGCCATTGACAATTAACCAAACACTAGCGATTAGAAGTAACAAGACACAGGTGAGGGTCATAATCACGAAATACTAAGGACTCAAACACTAGGAATGTGATGGCCAGTTTCACCATCTGGCCAAGCAGGGGAAGAGGCTGGACAGAGACTGATCCTAACAATTATTAGGACGGTGTCTAGACCAGGGGTCTCCAACTCCGGTCCTGGAGAGCTACTATCCAGTAGGTTTTCAATCCTACCTGGCTTCTGATGAGCCACAGCTGTTCTCAGGTAACTACCAGGGCCAGGTGTGGCTCATCAGAAGCCAAGTAGGATAGAAAATCTACTGGATAGTAGCTCTCCAGGAAACCCCTGGTCTAGGGCCTAATATTCAGCTACAGCCTACTCAACCAATACATGCCCAGCAATATATGTACACCAACTCTACAGCCTACATATATAAATACTGACTTATTTATTCATATATTCTCCTTGCACTACCATCTGTCACTTTACTGCTAATTGCACATTATTTATGGATTTTTATGATTTTTAAAAATGTTTATTGCTTAATGTGTTGACTCTTTATATGCACGTTCCCTGTTTCACAGTCTTGGAGCTAGACAACCAAGCATTTCACTGCACGCTGTACTGAGTATAGTGACAAATAAAATGTTGGCTTATTGATTGGTTGAAGTTAGACTTGAAGCGTGAGATAGATATACCGCATAATGTGAGATGAAACTAACTTGGACCCTGCTTCACAGAACTGCAAAAACGCCTTTAGATTTTTTTTTTTTGTGCACCAAACTCCAGCCATTTTCAATATGGCATCTGTGCCCTTGAATACAGGTCATGCGATAGTAGGTTATGCAAGCCGCAGCCATTGCCTGTATGCTATTCAATTTTTAGATTTTTTATTTAATTTTATTAAATTGCTCCCCTCTCAACACGCCACTTTAAGCCATGTAAGGACTGTAGCTACTGTAGCCTGCCTCACTGTACTTTCCTCATGTTTCAGTTTAAAATTGATCCATCGATTTCTAATAGAACAGAGCCTTAATTCAGTAGTCTAGAGCATTAATTGACAGGAGCTTGACCTTTAGGTAATTGTTTTAATTTCTCAACTATTTAACAGTTAAAGTATGTGTTTTGCATGCAAGTGTCTAAAATCTTTAACTTGGAGTTTCATAACATTGTACAAGTAGTTCTGCAGTCTCCAGCCGTCAGGGATTTTCAAATGCCCATCTGTGGCGAACCTGGCTGAAAATAATTAACACTGTCTGCTGTATGCGAAATGAATTTTAATTTCTAATTGTTCAGTGGAAGGCAAAGTCTCATAATAATTACATCAAAGCAGTTTCCAGATTATATTTTAAATCGTTTAAATTCATTAAATATCATAGTTTGCTGGAAAATTTTGAGATTTTCTCGGTAAGGGAAGGCAAGTGTTCGAGATTTCACCTTCATGAAAAATAAAAAAGCTAAAAATATAAATCATAAAAAGGTCAGCAATCCATCATCTGTAAGCCCATATCTTGTATTTGGTGGTGGAGAGCCTGCAGGTGTCCCAGGAAACAGGGCAAAAGGCGGCGTGGGGGGGTCTCAGTCCATTGCAGGGAAAAACATAAGCCAGGGAAAGTCATTCAAATACTTTCTTGCAGTGGTTTATCAGCCAGTTTTGGTGACTGTACGAAGTAGTAATTCACTAACTCAGTTACTACTGAAGCACAACTCATGAAGAAATAGTAGCTACTTCAGATGGAAGATGCATCATGATTCATTATTAATGAACTAAAATCCATCCCTCCATCTGTTTTCTGAAACCTCTTGTACTATTCAGGGTCATGGGGTCTGGAGTCTATTCATGAAAAACATACAAACAGTATTAATTTGTGTTATTCATTACTTGTTCCTTCCATAGTTCACAAAGATTTACAGAACTAACAAATATAGTAGAAGACAAATACAGTGACGGCTTGAGATGTATCACGATTCATGATAAATGAACAAGGGATCAGTTTTTCACGTCTTATTTATTATTTGTTCCGGTGACACTTTGATAGGGAACAAATAATATAGTATGTTATTACTTATGCATTGATTAACAATAAACTAAGTCTTAGTTACATACTGATCTCATGTTAATTCATCATTAATGAATCATGATGTGTGCTTTATCGAGGTACTGTATTTGTTATATTTGAAACTATCTGTTAATTCTGTAAGCCTTTGTGATCTACTGATGGAACTACTGAAGGAGCAAGTAATGAATAGCACAAGTGAAATACCGATCTCGTTTGTTCATCATTAATGAATCGTGATGCATCTTTTCTCAAGTAACTATAATTGTTCATGATTTATACTTTAGTAGTAACTGAGTTATTGCTAAGTAGTTCATTCATTAGGTCAGAAAGGTTTATAAAATTAGATATAAGATTAACAATTATAGTAACTGCAAGAGGTAAAAGGTGTGTCACAAATCATTAATGATGAATCAATATGAGTTTGGTATGTAACTAAGACTTAGTCTGTGGTTAATTTACACATAATAATACTACATTACTTGTGACCCTCAGGTAAAGTGATATCGATTCATTTTAATAGAAATCAGAAGTTATGAAAAACATCTACAACAAGTAAAAAATTAATGATTAAATAGACAGGTATCCATGTTTTAAGCATGCAAAGTTTAAAAAAATCATTTAACGCAAATTGTAATGATTATACTGCTAAAATGCTCCTTTATATACTAGAACAAAAAGCACAAAAAAATTTAGAACTCTGAATAAAAACAATGCTTTCCCAGCATCTAAATGGGTTGCGTCATCTTTCACTCTGCCTCACAAGTTAATTTAATAGACATTTAGAGCTTGATAGATTCACAATTAATACAGCATTGTACAACTGGAAATGCGACTGCGGAGAAAGAGAAGGAAAACACAAGACAAAGACCACAATGGACGCAAGCTCCAGTTCCCCTCAACAAACAGCACCTAGTCTACGACCAGGACCCAATGGCGCATTCATCAAGTGTCAGGCTGACTCCACCTTCTCACTTTTCTTACGGGGACAACGGCAGAAGTTCATCTGCCAAGGAGAGCGT
Organism: Hippopotamyrus pictus; assembly: GCA_026781145.1. Lineage (NCBI taxonomy): Eukaryota > Metazoa > Chordata > Actinopteri > Osteoglossiformes > Mormyridae > Hippopotamyrus > Hippopotamyrus pictus. The sequence continues at coordinate 6,665,260 of JAODLC010000133.1, forward strand.
TGAGTGGTTAATAAACAGACCACCCACAAATGGGAGGCCCTGCCAAGACGGTGACGCATTGCCAAGGGATGCCGGTATGATGGGTTGAATGTTAAAATGTATTTCTCTGCAGGGCCCATCAGACACCCACGGAAAACCTCACCAGTGCCCGATGGTTCATCTCCGTGAGTGAGTGCATTGAAAAAGCTGCGTTCTCAAAGAATATATTCAGCTTAGGTTTAATAACATCTCAAGAGAACAGGTGGATTCAAGCCAAACTCTCTGAAAAGTATTCTCACGGCTGTCAAACTTTATTCAAACTTAAGCTGAAGAAAAACATTCATTTAGGCTTTATTTCCTCATCATAGTTAATATTCCTAATACTTGAGCTCATCTCCATGTATGGTCTTTTTATAAGCTGTTAGACGTGTTTCTGTGTATATGTGTACTAAAACGCTATGAGAGAAACAGCCATTTGTAAAAACAATCTGTTACTGTAGGTGCTACTGAAGCTATTAAGGAAGATGTGTTTACTGGAAGGTTCCATTATCATATATGTCTTACACAATTTGTATTGTAAATCTTAGGAATTAAACCTTATACATTCCAAGTCACAGCTCTTTGCAGTCCAGCATACAAGAAAATGAATGTTCCATCAATTGAAAATACAAGTGGTTACAGAAAATAGATGGATAGAAGTGAAAGTATCAGTTAATTGATACAATACTTTTCCAAAATTTCCATAGCAAAACTGAAAAGCATGATTTATGGATAATTCAAAACTCTCTAACTGGTATTAAGCAATTCTTTTGCAAAGGCTTTGTTTAATTCTCAAAGGCAATTTCCATCAGCCCAGTGATTCTGACTAGGACAAGCGAGCAAGATGGTCGTGTGGATGGATGGATGGATGGATGGATAGATGGATGGATAGAGTTTCCATCAGATGGTTTAACGGTATTCGGCTCTTCATAAGCAATATTAATCCACCTGTTAAGAATAACTACATACCCAATTAGGTTGGTACAGTATTCTTAGTCTTATTGTATCATATCGTTATTTCAGAATAGGGATACTAGGCATTCATAGTTTTCTTATTGCAAACCTCTTCCATATTACTGCCATTGGTACTGCATATCCCATATTAGGAATACAATTTTGTGTTTTGGAGGTTTATCCAATAAAGTAAGTGGTGTTGTTGCCATTGACAAAATATGTATCAGATAGTGCTGATATACTTAAAACGTGAAAATGTGAGTTTTGGGGAATTAAATAGCCTCCAGTCAGGGGTTTAGAAAACAGGGGGATGTGTACCTGCCAATACATAACTTGAATTCACTCTTTCCCCCAGTAAACAGACCTTTATATTCAAATCGTTGTGTCCCCTCCCAATATCAAACTCTTTTCTGTACCGTTGCCTCCAAGTCCGTCACTGGCTGCTATGTTTGGGTCACTGACAGATATTCAACCAGTGCAAATGCAGCAAATATTCACAACCTAATTTTCAGTTATTTACCATTTTTAGCTGTATTGCATATAATATATGGGTTGCATGGTGGCGTGGTGGTGCAATGATTAGCACTGTTGCCTCACACCTAAAGGACCAAGGTTCAAGATTCCACCATAGCTCCGTGTGTGGATTTCGCATGTTCTCCCCGTGTCAGCGTGGGGGTTCCTCCAGGTACTCCGGTCTCCCCCACAGTCTGGGATAGGCTTAGGACCCCCTACCACCCTGAATAGTGCAAGTGGTTACAGAAAATGGATGGATGGATGGATTTATACAGATTTACAATGGTTTGGCTTACTATATTTCAACTTTACAACGGTTCAATTATTTATTTATTTATTTATTTATTTTATCTATCATATTCATATTCGACTAACAATGAGTTCATCAGAATGTAACACCATCATAAGTCAAGGACCACCTATCCACTTGTGTATATGTATGTATGTGTGTGTGTGTGTGTGTGTCTGAGTGTATATATCTATATGTGTATATATATTTATATATTAGGGCTGTCAAAATTAATAGGTTAACGCAGATTAATCCATCATCATGATTAATCTGAGTAAAATTTTTAACGCAATTAACCCATCTGCTGCGCAGAATGACTAAAAATCCCTGAAATGTCTCTGTCAACTCATTTTGGGCAGTTTTGGTGAGTTCCATTTGCCCTTGGAACTCATATTCCGAGTCGGATTCCGAGTTTTGAAGCCAGAAGTGACGACATGCGCGCTCCTGTTTCTTGGAGATCCTAGAAATATCTCGGAGCAGCACAGAGGATCCCTAGTTCGGAATCCAAGATGGCTGCGCCTTTTATCAACAGAAGGGAAAGTTGTAGTTTTATACTGTTTAAGCACTACTTCTCATTTGTGGCTCATTAAATCGGTTGCACACACTGTACTGTCCAACTTATCTGTGGACATGTTGGCACGGAGTTTTATAGGTAAAGCACCGCGCATAATGTGTTATCAACTGATATTGCTAACAATGGCAGTTAACCAGGCTAGAATTGGATTTCATGATGTCGGATTATTTGTCGGATTTACAGTAGTTCAGGCGTGAACGAAGATAAAGACCATTTAAACTAAGGTACCTTAAATCCGACAAGTTGTCCGGCTAAGCAAAAAATCTTGCTTTTTGATATTGGTCCATGGTATTGCATTTTTGTGGCAGATGGAATGCATCCGACTCATGTTCAAGATGTTCAATAAACATGTTAAGTGCATATATATTTCCTTTTTATGAAATGTGATTAATATAGATTAAAAATGAAGGCTATTTAATCGTGATTAATCGAAATTATTTTACAGCAACCCTGTGATTAATCTGATTTAAAAATGTAATCGTTTGACAGCACTAATATATA
>JAODLC010000133.1:6679142-6707284 GCA_026781145.1 Hippopotamyrus pictus
TAAGTTCTCCCCAAACGAGCTTGATGGGCCGAATGGCCTCCTCTCGTTTGTAAATTTCTTATGTTCTTATGTTCTAATTTTACCATATTCTCATACAGAACCTTTTATTTAGCTTTCAGAGGAAAATGAAAAGCTGAAAGTTAAAATGGAATAGGCAGTTAAATTTCCGAATGCCAGCATCGCAGCAGGTAGGCAACTTAACCTCTACAACTATCTAATGATTTATTGCCACTAGACATTACGGGATGAATGCTCTTACTTAAAGGCTGGTAAGCAGGTCAACCTGAAACGTAAAACATTCAAGGGAAGAAGCATGAGAAGTGTAGATCAGCACAGGGAGGAGGCGTGGGCAAGCATAGGTCACCCTGAAGGGGAGGCACTGACAACGCAGACCACCTCACGGAAGAGGGCAGACAATACCAGGGATGAGGCACAGGCAATGCAGACCACCACCACAGGGAGGAGGCACAGGGAGTGTAGATCACTACAGGAAGGAGGCATGGGCAGTGCAGACCACTACAGGGAGAAGGCACAAGCAGCGCAGACAACACAAGGGAGGCAGCGCAGATCATTACAGGGAGAAGGCACTGGCAATGCAGACCACCACAGGGAGGAGACATGGGCAGTGCATACCACCACAGGGAGGAGACATGGGTAGTGCAGACCACCACAAGGAGGAGACATGGGCAGTGCAGACCACCACAGGGAGGAGACATGGGCAGTGCAGACCACCACAGGGAGGAGACATGGGCAGTGTGCCGTGGAGTCGTACACACTTTATATGAAAATACGAGACAAATCTCATGTTTTCATGGATCAATATGGGACATATTTTTATTTTTCAGAAGAGGGTGAGCCCATAATATACAAGACGGATAGCAACTGTACCCCCAGTGTTTGGTGGCCCAGTGGAATACTGAAAGAATGCTGTAATTGGTGTAATTACTTTTGACACTTCTTCTAGGGACCTTTTTGGTTTATTGGACGAGTTAAATTGCATGCAACGTGCTGTTAACGGGAATTTCTGAAATCACTATGTGTGTTATTTGCTGCTGTGGTCTGATTGCAATTTCCATTACTTTATATGAAATGTTTCTTTTTTGTTTTGCTTATAATCAGCAATTTGTGTACTCAATTTTAAGAGGCCATTTGTTGAAATAACTGGCAATTTCAAGGGAAGGAAAAATAAGTCTTGTTTTCCTGTTCAGGGCAAGGTAACTAGTATGGTGCTCTTGTGAGGAATAATTGCAAAACAGGTCAGAAACAACAAGAGGGACATATCAGTAGGGTTGCCGGACCTCACAGTAAATTTATTTCTGCCTATGGGTCTAATACAGTACTTTGCTTTACAAGCAGTGCTGCAGGCTCACACCTCCAGGGCTTCAGGTTCAGCTTCTGCCTTTGCTTTGGGGGGGACGCAGTTTGCATATTCATCCAGGTTTCGCGTGGGTTTCCTCCTAAAGCTTCCATCCCCTCCCCCGGCCCAAAGATTTGTGGATCCGTGTCTCCAAATTGTTATGCTTTTGTGTCCTGCATTTGACTTCATGTCATCTGCCCAACAAAGCGACACGGTTGACCAACCTCCCCCCCCCCACCCCTTAAATTAGGATTGGATATGACATTTAACCATTGTTGGTGTAAATGAAACCAGAGAAGTCATCATGGGGTTCAAGGAATTTAAACTTTAGTCTTATTCGGTTAAAATGTGTATGATAGTTTGGCCATCTTGCCATGAGAAAGACGATAGCCCCCATGACCTCATCCTGACCCGGAATCACAATGCCTAGGGGCTATATAATGAATGCAGTGAGTCTTGTTCCCTGCTTAGTCTAATTGCACATGCCTTAGTGGTTGCTCCTAGTATCTTGCTCTCTCATTATACTGTTGGCCCTGGTGCATTAGTATTCCTGGTTTTCCTTCATCGCATTCCTGAAGTTCTCTAGTTGTGCTTTTCCTGCTCATTCTCCAAGTTTGCTGGCATTCAGTATCCCGTTGTTTTCCATCTCCTGACCGCTTTTTAGCCTCCTGCCTCCATCAGCCTTCTGCACTGGAGTCCTTGCCCTGCACACCCTGTTCTGGAACCGGCTGTCCAGCCAGACGCCCCATATCCCATCTGTCGCCTTTTGCCAGTGGTGTCTTGTCCAAAGAACTCAGGAACCGTTGATAGGAAAACCTGGCAATGGGGTGAGAGTCTGGTTCGGGACGCTCCATTTGACCTTGGTCTATCTCCTGTCAGAAACTTGAACTAATAAAGCAAGTGAGTAATACTGTGACCTCACACCTCCAAAGCTGATGCTTTGAATCAACTTTCCTCCTGCAATCCAAAGACATGCGTTTAGGCTAATAGGCGTATCTGGGCCTGTAGTCTGTGACTGTGTGTGTATGTGCGCCCTGTGATGGACTGGCATCCCATCTATGGTGTCCCCCTGTCTTGTGGCCTGTGTTGCCTGGGATAGGCTCCAGGCCCCTCTGTGACCCTGTCCAGGATAAGCCGTCGGAAGATGGATGGATGGAAAACAAGTTGTCCAATATTGCCTGAGTCTGGCGTAAAAGCATTGATCACTGTGGTTCTGGAGCTCTTTGTAAGGCTACATTCATGGTGAAGAGGGACACATTCACGGCTGTCTTTCATATGTCCTCATTTTGAAACAATCTGCGAGAGACACAAACATGGAGCTTGCAGACAGGCAAGGATTTAATTAAATTATATAAACTATGTGTAACTAGAACCTTTCACATCTGCAAAAATCCTTCCTACCAAATGGCATATCTTACTGGACAAACTTTGTGTTTCCATAATATTAATTTTAACTACAATTATTCAATATTGACCTAAAATCTATCACATTAAAATACATTCAACAAACAGGGGTATTAGGTGCACATAACATAATACATCCTATATTAACACATAAACTATATAAACGGAACAATTCCGAAATATAATCTTTCACTGAATAAATAAAAGGTTGTTTGCGTCACTTTATATTATTTTAAATCAATTCAATCTGAATTTTTTTAAGTTGTGACTGAATGGTGAAATGCTGCAAGTGTCTTTTGACTGCCTCTGCTTTACATGCATGGTTATTCACCCATCTGAATATTTATTCCCGTCTAATTAAAACAAATAAATGCGTTAAAGTGTTTTAGATGAAACGCGAGCAGCAGTAATGTAGGTGTGAAGGAGACAGGACGCCGTCCCCGGGGATCCCCAGAAAGTTGGGATTGAGAGAACCGGGCTTGACCGTGACGGCAAATCGGCCGTGGCGGATCCCCGCATCAGGTACAGGTTACCTCCGCCAAGGTCGCTGCTTAATTAACGGCACCTGGGGAGACGGATCCTGTAAATAAACCGGAATTACACCGTCTGTTAACGCTGACGTGAAGCACGTAGGCTGCTGCTTTGCTTATTGCACCCCAAGCTGCTTGCTTTTATGTGAAATGCTCACGGTTTTTAAATAATTATTATTATTATTTTTGTCAACCCGACGTTGTGAGTCATCCTACAGGGTGTATCGATTCCTTATTAAACCACGTAATATACCGCTATAGTCTTATATTTAAAATGGATTATTGATCAATATCAATTTATAGCTTAAGCAAAACCGCAGTAAAAGGTTATTCATGGTTACACTGTCATGCAGCAAGCTATATAAGTTGAATAATGTTCTTTTTATGAATTAAATAGATATGTGTAGCCTATAAGGCCAATCATCAGTGGGTTCTGGCTTGGTATTGGGTAAACATGATTTGTCACCATTTTTTCACATGAAGTGATGGAGACTGACCTCTACACCTTTACAGGTAGCCCCCCACCGAAGGTTGAGAGGTCAGCTGGAAATGAGCGTCTGTATAGATTATGACCCGGAAGCTGATACTAGTGTTTCCATGGAGACGCAGCATTTCCCGCAGATCCCTGCCAGCCGCTCTCTTTGCCTACCTTTTCGTTTCGTTTATTTAGCTGTTTGTTCCGGATGCTGTGTACTTTGCTTTTCCCCCCTACCGCTCCGCTTATTGCTCGCTTGTGGACGGTACCGAGTTCTCTTACCACATCACCCACATCGATCCCGAAACGATGCAAATAAGTCAGAAAAGGCTTCCATTAAAAATGTTTTTCTAAATAAAGATACCTTAGAAACAAGGGTGTCAGAGATTATCGAGAGACGCTAGTGATTTCTTCACAACTGAAAGGACATTTAAAGGATTTTTAAGTGCAGTGCCGCTTTACTGGTGCAGATTATTCCTCAGGTCCACCAATAAAGAACAACTCATTATTCAGCACAGGGGGCCATGGATGTCGCTGAGGGAAACTGGAAGAAAAGCTGAATTTATCATGGCCCCAATGCCAAGGGGGCATTTTCCCAGCAAAGGGAAAATAAAGAACATAAGAACAAGTGTTACATCCTTTGACAAAAGAACAGGCATGGCCGGGAGTTTAGAGTCAGACCTGACAAGCTTTATTTAATACCATGCATTAAAGGCACAATTTGGTCAACAGAACAACGCATGACATGCAATCGCCAGCATTGTTAATATTGTTAGTATTGTTCAAAATATAGATACACAAAGTACTAAAAGACTTTTTCCTCAAAAATTAATTATCTCTGGTCTTAATATTGCAGGCATTCCTTTATTGATTTCATTGGTGATGAAATCTTTTTTATGGGTACTCCATCGAAGGCAAATTAATTCAAACATAACAGTGGAGGACCCCTGCTGGCCACATGATCTTATTACAGAAATTTTACTGAGGCTTAAAAAAATCATTGCTGGAGTTTGTTCTGAAATCTAGTAAGGAGGCTGCTAGTATTTTCCACAATATCCAAGAAAGGCTAACAAATATTTGAATAATTGTGTTTTACTCAGTGGTGTGAAAAGCAGATTATGGCATCGTAACAATTTCGATTAATCCCACAAACAAAGCTGATTAGACACAAAAGAGCAAGGATTTGAAAAATCTTTTCCCTTATATCTTCTGGATGACATATCTGTTCCAAAAAGAAGTTAAAGCGGATTAAGACTGCTTGAGCTACAGTAGATCTGCGTAACCCACTGTTTAAATATTTCAATGGCGCACCAGTTGAGTTTTATCTCTTTACAACTGTTTTGGGTGGAAATCTCTGACAGGAATTAGCTGTGAAGACACACAGGGGATATTTTCATGCTAGTGGAGGTTCCTCTCCCCTTGACTCCACAGCAGATTATGAAACAATTCGTGGTGTGTGCTTTTGTTGACTGGGTGTTACATTCATTAGAAAGAGGAAAACAATACGATGCTAATCAAACCAAACAAGGCAGCATTTCCTTAAGTGAAACCGATTCCTTTTCGGGAGTCCGGGGAGCATTAGGGGAGTTCTGGGGGGGTGTGAGGGGGGGGACATCGTCTCCTACTTTCTCATGTCATTCCCACAACCGGGATTTCCTAACAGGAACTATAGGTACGCTGATCTCATTATAACAATTACTAAAGACGCCTTTTTTCCTTCTTCAAGCCGGTCTTCAAAGACCTTAGGGCAATGTAATTTTAAAATCAATCCCTGCCCAAAAAGCACTAGTGTTGGCCATTTCTAAAGGACTGTCAATTACCTCCACCTCAGTTCAGCAAAGGGAAAAGCAGCATGATTCAAGTCCGCTCCAATAAAGGTCTATTCTTCAGGGAAATCACCCCGTGCATGGCCTTGAATTTATTCAGCATTAATCTGCGCTGGGCTGTGGGAGCCCACTGAATATTCATCTGGTGTGCCAGGCAAATCACTGCATGTAAATAGTGAATTCCTGCAGTACGAGAGCCTTCATCTATCACAGTCTTCCATGCCGATTCCTAACAATTTGAACTGATCCAAAATATGATCAGCATGGAGAAGAAGGTATTTATTTTTATTATTTCCTGGAAATTATAGAAGTCCTTTGCTGATGGATTCTGTTTACTTAAGAACAGAAAAAAAAACTGTCGACAAACACACAGAAACATCTGTCGACAAACTATCGTTATTTGTCGGTGGCTAATTTTGCTACCCCCCCCCCCTGCTACCCGCACCCCGTTCCCCTCCCCCACCTCTACCCCCCACCCCAAGCTGATGAAATCCCCTGAGCAGGGTTTCCAAATACATCCTCTTGTTGAGAGGCTGAACTTTCCCACAGAAACAAAGTGCAAATTGTTTCATTTTGCATGAGTGTAGGTTCGAGCCGTCGCTTAGCGCCACGCCGTCGGGCTGCTGCCGCACGCTTTTCGATATGATGCAAATGACGCACTCCTCACAGCTGCGGCTGACAACAGGAAGTCTTAAACAGCTTTCACGGCCCGGCGAAGAAAAATGGGGCTCATTTATCCATTCAGTGAGCATGCTCAGTACCACTTTGCATCATGGGATGATCTACAGCCATGGCAACTATTGTAAAGCATAAACCCACAGAGAAAACAGTGTGTGTGTGGCTAGTCATAAAACATTTGCTTATATAAAAAAGGGTGAACAGAGGTAGAATAAAATTAGGGTTATCTTTGCATTTAGATTTGGTTACCTTTAATATTAAATACCTAGATCATTTTAATGCAGTTGGTGCTAGAACTATTACTGTTGTAATAAAAAATAGTCAATTTCATTGTCTTTTCTTATTAGTGAGCATTATTGGGTAGCATCCAGTTGTCCTTACTCAAAAAAGATATTTTACTGAATGGGTTTAAGGGAAAGTCATTAACTTTTAGAGTATTGTGGCTTTTATGGTGTGGGTTATTAGTCAGTATACAAGCCACTTACAGTATGCATCGAGCCATCAGCACCTCGAGTGACAATGACGAAGGGGACATTACTGCCCCTGTGCTCTCTGGGGCACAGAGGACTCAATCCACACATTCGCTCCGTCTACCGTTGATATCATTAGGCAAAGAGGCTTTGCTATTTTAAATAATGATGCATTTTTAATTGTTTCTAAAGGATGCATTTATATTATGTTCCTGAATGATGGATTTGAAATCCTCCGTTCCACAATTATTTCCCAGTCTCTTGTCTTTTTTGTCTGGGAATGAGAAATCCTTTAAAGTGTGACAGTCATTGATGTGTCTTGTGTTACATTTATTTGAACTATATTCTATGCTTTTTCTTATCAACAGGATTCATTAGTTGGTCCCAAATCAAAGGGACATGCATTTACATTGACAATGTCCTTGTTACCGTCAAGAGTTATGAGATAAAAAACAGGATACAGTCATGATTATGACGTATAAGCTGCCTAATTAAGACATTCACTAAAAACCACTGATAATATCAAGTCAAACACCTGACCATACAGCTTGAAGTATTTTCTGATTGGTTTTCAGAAACCATGTATGTGAATGGAAAACTGAATTCTACTAATTTTAAAGAACATTGTTTAAAAATGTAAAGTATGATGATGGTGGCCTTGTTAGGGAAAGGATTGATGAGTAATTTAATCTCCTTTCTAGAGAGTATAGGTAAACAGCTATTTGGTAACTATGTACTTTTAGGGAAAAAATAGTGAATCAGCCATGTTTTATTTTGCTGAGCTTTCTTAATAATCATTCTGCCCACCTACAGACTGAAAAATGCACAATAGCACAACCTTTAGGCTGAACCTGCGCTGTTAGACACTAATGTTATCGTCATGTTTGCAGCTGTTGATCTCCTGGTACATTACATTGTTGCCGTTCACAAGGCATCACAGTCAATGCTAGAAGGTGAAATCAGTCTGTATTCTACTTCAGAAGATTTCTGCCAATGACAATGACATTTTTAGATGAACGGCACCATCTGGTGGAGGGTGAGGAAGTGACAAACTACAGAAGGAAAACGTCTCCATTAACCCTATTTAAGACTATCCTTTTTAGGGAGTTTTTAAGGAGCTACTCATCTGAATGGGATACCATATTTGGTCAAGCTGACAGTAATGAAAATGAATTATGTGCAACACATACACTATAAAATTGCATTATTAAATGTTTCAAGTTTCTTTATTGAAAGAGGCAAATGTTCACTCGATTAAAAATTTTGGAAATGAACTCAGTAGTCGGCCTTGTCAGAATATGGTGTTGTATTAGAGAGAAGAAAAATGTCAATTTCAGACAATATCCCAGCATTATTCACAAGAGTTATTTTTAAAGATGATTCTTTGTTCGTACACAAGCCCTTCTATTCCATCGAGACGGATTATTTTATGTGATGACAAACTTTGGATTATAAGGACGGCCGACACCCGTGAAATGCCATATTTCTCACAAAGGGCATCAAAAATGTAGGACGTCAGACGTTTCAGGAAGAAACAGAGGGGCAGAGGAGGGAATGAGCAATCGGGAGAAGGAAGAGGAGTGGAAGTCTTCCCAGGCAGAGCAGATTTCATTGGTGAGTATAAGAAAGCCAGCGCCAGTTCAGCTGTCATGACTGTTCTTTGCTTTGGTCGGTGAATTTCAATGAAGGACATTTTCTGTGACACCTCATGGTTTTGGAATTAGCTGAGGATACGCTCAAGCTCCAGGCTGTGCATTAACCAGTGCATTGGCTAACTGGTAGGAATATAAATATGCACATTTTACAACACAATGTGCAAAAATTAGATTTTAGGTTTGACTGTAAATCTGGCACATTTAGCAAGAGTTTTTGAAAAGTGTTTGATCAACTGGACAAATGTTTGGAAGCTGGATTGTTGGGCATCTTGAGCTTATTTTAAACTAACAAGCACAACCGCAATTCAAAGTGTTCTCTAACCCAAATTCAGCTATTGATTCAATGTCATAAGACTCTGATAGAACTCCTGATATGCTCTGATAAACTCTGCATTACACTCACTTAAAGATTGCAAAAGGAGACTGATTTTTTAATTGCGTATCATATGCAGTTTTATACCATGCAGTACCACTTTTACTCATCCAGTTGTTACAAGTATATCTGGTGCATAAAGACAAGAGGACTATTATTGGTTGGTCACTGTAAAACAATACTCCATTTGCAGTGTTGGTGAAATAACATTTCCCCCCCAAATGTAAGCACTTCTTTTTCTATATACCAGCAAAACATAGAAATTTAACCAAAATGAAGAAGCATGGCTTACCTAAGGAAGGAAATGAATAAAATAAGCACACATAGTTACTTACCATTTATGGTATCAAAGAGGACGTCGTTTGTTAGACAAAGGAGCAGAGGCCTTAAAGGTTACATACAATTGAGATTACAGATGGCTATCACACATTACAATCATGCTGGAGAGTCACTGGATACAAACAAGTAATGTTCGGTCAATGTTTTCATATGGTTAGCAAACTAGCAACAATAACAGTACTCACAGCAAACTTCATGACAATCTTGCAGCATTCCTTTTGCGAGATAAAGCATTAATTCCGTCTTTGAAATAATAAGACCTGAGGAAATAATACTGCTGGTGTTTACAACTGTTATTGCTTTACAGACCCATTTCTTTCCAAAGTAATTCACAATGCCCACAGTTCTGATGAAGCTTGGAGGTCTTACCAATCTGTACAGTTGAAAATTCCACAGAAGTGGCTGGTGTTAAGTACCCTTCTGAACAGTACAACAACAGGTCCCATCCTGAGATTGAAAGAGATGACCTTTCACTCACAAGTGCAGTTACTCAACCACGTGCTTGGTTAATAAAGGCAATTATTACCAGGATCTGTACATGGGCTGTCAATCCGCCTCCTTACGAGACTGTACATTAACATGCTAATGACATGCTGATGGGATTCTAATGAAGTGAACAGTTAGCAAATCACGTTATCCGGGGCCCCGCTCAGCTGCTTCCCATTGGACAGGCATGCATTTCCTGTTTCACAAGCACGTCAGAGGTCCTTAGAGTCCAGGCTTGGCAAAGTAAACATCACACAGACGCCACAGTGCTCAGGGGACACCATTCTGGTTCATGCTGCTCTGGGAAATTTATTTAGTGCTATTTTTTTTCTTATTTGTTTATTTCTTTCACTTGCGTTTCTGTCTGGAGTTATGGTCAGGACAGTAAAGCAGCAAGAGTCACAGTTCGTTACTTTTGTCAAACTATAAAATCATTTACATCACATTGTTTACTGACTGTTGAGACCACAGACATTCCAGCAACACACTCTAGGGTAGGTGGGTAACAATCAGAAAGCATGACGTTTTGCATAGTATTAAATGAACAAAGACATTGAGTTCTTTATTTACAATTATTGTATAGATAAAAAAATTCATAAAAACAAGATGGATGAACACTTATCATTTACCCATACATGGAAAGAATGCCAAATTTACTACTGGCATTTCGCTTCTCATTGGTTTGTTCCACAAAATGCATGCTGCTAGTTACAGTACATAGAAGCATTTGATGTATTGCAAGAGATATTGTCATCATTATTTTATTATCATCATCATTGTCATTATTCATAATAATATACTTCAGTATTGTCGTTTAGGTATATTAGTCATAGTGAAACGGCATGAATGAGTTTGCTCACCAATGTGGGCACTCTGTGCAGAATACTTGACCTGTACTATAGTAATCATACAAACAAACAGACAAAAAAAAAAAAAAAAGAAAAACAAATGCCGCATTACACGTAAAATGTCCCTGTGCGTATAAGCCAACATGGATGTGCATCTCCAGTGAAAATGATTGGCTACACTATTTACAAATAATACTCTATGTTTCTCACTGTTAATTGCCTTAAAGCTGACTGTCGGGTTGATGTACGAACAGGTGCGGGATGTTGGCGGAATTTGCATTGTGAGGGTGTGAAAATGACCAGAATATCAGACAAACGTGCCAATGCCAGACTCTGTGACACGGAAAGGCCTTTCCCGCGGAAGGCATTTTCCTGGTAGTCCCAACCCGAAGTTTTTTTTTTTTCTTTTTTTTTTTTTACATGCCTGAGCTAACCGTTTAAGGTTGTTCACCATCTTGTGATGACAGGAGCCACAGATGCAGATTTAAAAAAAAAAAAAAAAAAAAAAAACAGGTCAAAATATTGAATTCAGAGTAAAAAATGAATTTGTTTAACTTGCATATTGAGCATATTCCACCATGCGTCCTCATAAGCCAGAATTAGTGATAATAATAATAATCGCCTTTCAGGACCATAAATCCGGTTGCTATGGTTTCACATCTGCCTTCCATGACCTCTGCCCTTCCACTTGGAAAGCATAATAAATAGTTAACAACTTGTGAATACTGTTGGGATGCTAGAGTATATATAGTGACTGCAGGAAGACAAGCTTGATTAAAAACACACAAAAGCACATCTAAATATACAACACAGAGGTTCGTTCATATCCAGATAGTGCAGGAAAAGGATATTTTTCTTTAAAAAAAAAAAAGCAACATTCCATTTCGTTTTTTTCAGTTGGTGTTCAAAATTCCACAAGCCCAGAAGCCCGGTTAATTTCTTATAAGGAAAACAAATTCAAAAATAAAATTAAAAAAAAGAATCAACACAATATCTCACAATATTTCAACACAACTTTTGATTTTCATACAGATAAGCCCAATATAACTTAGTTTGCAATTGTTTCTAATGTTATAAATCCATCGCAGCCTTTGATGGTCACACAGGTTTAAAACATTTGTGTTAAACAAGCAGTGTTTATATAGTAGATAGTTTAAAAAAATCAGTCCTGAACGGCCCTCTTGATCTTGAGAATGATCTCAAATTAATTTCAAGCATCGAAAAAAAGGAAACAAACGGAAAGTGACAAACCTCTCCATCTTGAAATCTGTGTCTGGACACGAAGGATGCCGCTCAGAGTTGATCCCAACAATCATGTAATACTAAAATGCCACATTAATTACGTATCCCATTATATTTTGGTGTCTTTGTAACCTAAAAATATCTACAATATTTAACAAAATAGCAGGCAAAATCCAGCACACAGTTTGTAATAAAACACCTAAAGTCCAATGTTACAGAAGTACTCAACAACTTGAGCTGTTCCTACTACGTCTGAAGTATGGTTTTTGTACCCTACAAATAAACCAGGAAGTATCTATGGGTTTTGTAAACAAATCACATTCTCTTTAGGACGTAAATAAGTTAAAGGAGTAAGGAGTAAGCCATTGAAGCAGAAACAAGGCAACATGCCAACAAACAAAGATAAACTCTGTGTATATATATTTATATATACATATATATGTATATATATTTCAATAAATTCTATTTATTATGGGTTTCTCTTTTCCGACAAGTGCAAATCTACTGTGCAAGTTGAGTCCTGCAACCTTAGTACACGTCATTTTTTTTAATCAAATAAATCTATACAGTTTAATACATGCCACACAAGAAACTCACAGACCAGTGAATCAGATAAGCTGTCTTAAAATATCAGTCCACAGCACTTTCCACCAAAATCAAATCAATTCCAAAAAAAAAAAAAAAAAAAAAAAAAAGTAAAATCAAAATGAAATTAAATAAAAACTTGGGTAATATACATTCATGCAGGAGTAATTATATATATTTTTATTATTTAAACTATTAATAATATAGTGATTTTATTCTTGTGAAAGGGTAGTGTATAGTTTATAGAGTTTTCCAAGTCACTCAACAGCAATCTCTGCTTCCTCTGAATGCTGCCGAATAAAAAAAATCAGCTTCGGAGCATGTATACATCCATCAGCCCGAAGGTGCTCTTCCTCCTTCTTGGCCATGTTGCGCTTGGAGAATGTAGCTATGTGTGTCCCCAACAGGAGGGCTAGAGGGACGTCTCCAGGCTATGTAGGGGACTGCCCGGACTGGACGAGGCAGCAGATTTACTAGTGTCAGTGGTCAGGTTGATGCCGCTGTCAATGGCGTTGTTGTTCTTGTTGGGTGAAGAGGGCTGGCTAGAGTTCTTCCTCAAGGCCGGGTCCTCTTCGGCATCAGTGTCATCGATGAGGGGGATGTGAGGCTGAGAGTCTTCTATCCTAAACTCGGGGTGAGTCATGAAGTTGTGAATGGAGGTTCTCGAGTCGGGTTTCTCCAGGCCTTCATAGAGGGAGCTACGGAATGCATTCACAACCCGTATCTGGGAGGGGGGGAGAGAGAACCACACTGATTATGGGGCTTCGCGTCACCAGGCTGGAAGGGTGGGGTAAGGAAAGGTGGGGCGGAAACAGGTCCTGGATCACAGGACCACTGAGGTACACAACTCATTGTTTGGCGTGCATTGGGAGGGGACTGCAAATGAAATATAAAAATAAACAAAGGGGAAAAAAAGACTGGTAAAGCAAAACAACTGTACTTCTGTACAGCAGAAAAAGATGGGCAGCGCTGGTTATAAATGCTAAGGTCCACTGTAGCGTACCCCTAGAGACAAGCGACGTTAATCCAAAACCCATGCATGGTGCGAAATCTTTCGGTGAGTTGGTAAGTAGGAGGAAGAGATTAGTTTCCAGACAAGTTTTGGAAAGAGGAAAACTTAAAAAAGAAATGCATAAAAAAAAGACCAAACACGCACATTCACAAAGACTCCAAGTAAGGACAAGATAGAACACAATGCAAACACAATGGTGTGCACAGGGAGATGAGCGATATGCCAACACTGCTGCCATCAGCCACAAGCTGGAAGCCAACAGGGCCGCGCACGCATGCAGCTCCTGACAGGGGGCGCTATAAGAAACGCCAGCGACGCACAGGAGCACACGGACAGCTGTACTGTGAAGCTTGATGGCGAAACGTCTCTGCAGCAAGCTTCAATGGTCATGCGCATCTGAATAAACACTCAAGTATAGGCCCCCAGGTCCCTCCTGGTCTATGGAGAGTTCGACGAAAGTCATAATTTCACTGACAAATAGTGCGTTTAATTAAAGAAATTAATCGTCTTTGTTACAAACTATATACAGTTCCATAAAAAAAAAAAAAAATAGTGTTTACCAAATTTTAGAGAAAAAGTTATGGAAAAAATAAAATTCAGTAATAAAATTTTTGCTGCGTTAGACATTGCTACAACAGAATAAAATTACTGTTATAAATATTTAATAGATACTTAAAAAAGCTATTGCCATGAATGTATTTTATCATAGATCTTTCACACACTGGCAATCTATTTCATTGATATAGAATATGAATATTACTATTTACAAATTTATAGTTTTAATTAAATTACGTTTTTTTTTTTTTTTAAATTTTGAGCATGTATTGACTATAGCTCCCCTACTTTATAACCTTATTTTTCCTATATATTTTTTTGATTTGCAGTGTGTTTAGCCCTGTGACTGTAACTGCAGTCGGGGTCTGAGACATGGAAGAGCATGATGCATACAGATCTGATTTGACCCGACTTTCATTGCACACCAACAGCGCGTAAAAAGGCCTCAGCGCGGTGGGGAATTACGAAAAATGGCATGGTCAGAGAAGAAGCCATGTGACTGACGGACAATAATGAAAGTCAGGACAAATCGTGCTGACAGCATCTGCCTGGGGACAACTGGCGCCACATAGGACACGGTTGACAACGGGAAGCCACGAGACGTCATGGGTTGCTACAGCCCCTGAAGCTGTCTTTTGACACACTACACATGACAGATAAGACAGGATGCTCTGGGTCTTCTCGGCTGCCTGAAGATAAACGCCTTTGTTTTGGTTTCCCCCTGAAAAATGAGACTCTGCTTAGAGAACAAAACAGAGTCAACCTCAGCGGTCAGGAAATACACACATCGGGCCAGTGTGAAATACTTTCGTTCTCAACCCAGTCTTCGGGCCTCCTAGGCGTGCGTTCTACCGGTAATTAGATGACTAAGAGCACAGATGACGGAACAGAACATAGATACAGACCAGGTTGAGAACCACTTATCTAACACATGGTCACCGAATACAGCATGAAAATTGTGATGGCTTATACTTGAATGTTTACCCATTCTGAGTTTGTCATGGGTTAATTAGTTCACATTAGTTGCAGACAATTGAAGGACTCACAACCTGAAATTCACTCCGTTGGCTGCACCCTTAGTCCAGGGCTCTTTAGCACTCTGGGGGAAACAAAGACATTTAACATTGAGACAGAAACCAGGCACTCTCAGAAAGCGGTGGCGAATGTCAAATGAAAAGTGGCGAGAGGCATAAGAGTAGAGGATATGATACGAAGGAACGAGCAAAGTCGTCTTCAGAGAAGCCACCCTTCACAATAGCTCTTGGCCAATGATCCTCTTGTCAACCACATGATCAAGTGTTCCTACATCAAGTCTAGTCCAGTCCACATACAGAAGGACCTACCTCAACAGAAAGACCTGACTCAACTAACCGCTTTGATTTATTGACGGCCTACTGAACCACCTTTTTAAATTCTTATTAGGACAACAAGGTCTGAAAAATCTGGTATACTGATATACTGCCTTCTAGGACTGGAAATTAATCGCCCCAGACTGTTCATTTTATAACAAAAAATGTACACAAAAAACATTACATTTAACAGTAGCTAAAAAAACAATAATGTTCTAAACAATGAACTGTGACGTAGGCATAGAGCTTCAGAAAACATAAATATCAAAATATCCCTAAGATTACTGAAAAAAGCCAACTTTTCAAACTTAAAAAATAAAACAGAAATTTAAACCATGCAATTATGCAATGCCATTATTGTGTAGATACTCTGACCCAGAAAATAACATCACAGAGATCACCACTCTCTGATTTAGTCTTCTAGGAAGAATATTTTTTAAAAAATTGAACATGAATATGGCCTTCCTCATATGACAGCTGGGAGAACCTGGTCTCCAGTGATTGGTCCTGAGTGACAGGGGGCATCTCTGAAACGCGCTCTGAGAAATCTCACTCACGCCCAGCGGGAACGGCAGTGGCGTTGGTGGGAGAGGAAAGGGCATTGGACACGGACACGTGAGTGGGGCTAGACACATTGGTAACGTCCTGGTTCTGGCTGGTCGTCGAAGACTGGCGCCTTAGCGCTCCCTGAAAGGAGGTCCCGCTCTTGAACGTGTTCACTACCTCGATCTGCAGTGGAGAAGAGAATGAGACAGGTGGCTCAGAAGGGGAGCGAGGGAGGGAGCGAGGGAGGGAGCGAGGGAGGGAGGAGACAAAGGCATGACGAAAAGCCGTACCGATCCGACGGATAACTCCCACAATGCCACACTAATCACATGACATGGACAGCATTAGCCTGTGTAGGTATTCTCTACTGTACAATGATGGACAACAAGAAAGCAATGGTAGCACACGGGGCAAAGAAGTTCAGAAAGCCTTCAACTCTAACTTCAACTGAAGCATGACTTCAGTGCTCCACAGGCAACCCCATGACCTGAAGCTGCCATTTAAGGGATGTAGGAGGAATTTTGATCCATAGTGTCTTCAGCTGTCCTCTCCTGTGACAAGTTGTACTATGGCAACCAGCTTTATGTAGCTGACAGAAGAGTTTAGTGGAAGATAATTAACTGAAGTTCAAAACCATCAACAAATGATATCTTCATTATGTCTTGAAATCCAGGTGTTATCATTCCAACAAAGCAAAAATGGTTTAGTAAAGTGAAATAGCAGAAAACAAGGAGCTATAGGCAGAGTGCAGCCTGATTGGACCAGGAATCCTCTATGAGTGCTAGACATTTCCACGGTCATGCATGTCTACACCACCATCTGCTACAGACAATATTAATCGGGCTCCTTAAAATTTATACCATGTCCTTCCAGAATGAATAGACTATGCTGTACCCATGGTCCAGCTCTTATGTACCTGAGTCTGAATCCTGTTGAGGCCACGGAACCAAAGAATCTGGCCGCGTCTCAGCTCCCTCTCAGCATGGTCAATCTCCTCATTGTCCTCGTTCATCTCCTCCTCTGGCACCTCATCCTTTTCTGTCAGTTGGCCTGCACCCTTCAGGAACTTCAACCTACTGTTGGGAATTGTTGATATCACCTGATCCAGGGTGGAATTAAAAAGAGGTGACAGGTTACACAGTGTTTCTCTGATGTTTTGAAGTCATTGCTGTTCAGGAGACAAAAAATTAGTTGTCCGTTGTACATTTGCGACATAAGTAGCGTTTCGCTTCGTGCAAAAAGCTGCTTGTGGGAGTTTTACTTACACAAAAATGTTCTGAGGGCAGAATGAAAAATGACTGGATCAATGAAGTATCCAATCAGATTGCAGAGGAGGTCATTATCAGATTAAAAAAGTTACAGTATGTTTGTAAATTCATTTGTTGATTTTTGTGATTAGTAAGAAATGAGTTACCTGACCCCAAAGGAGCTCTCCTACACCCAGAAACACACACCACATCCATTTATCCAGGTCCAGGGGGGAGCAACTGAAGGGTTTGCCCCCAAATTGCACAATTATAATCTGAAATAGGGGTCAGAGCATTATATTTAACTGAAAAGCACTGAATAAGCTCTTGCAGCATCCTATGGAAAATTACCATATTCAATAAAGCATGCGTGTTTATATAGTATTACCTGAACAGCAAACGTCCCCAGTACAATGGTACAGAAGATGGGATTCCTGAAGATGCCATTGAAGACATTCCTCTCACCGTGGATCTTGCGAGCATTGATCTCGTTGAAGAGCTGCATCATGACAAAGGTGTTGAAGATGATTGTGTAGTGTTCCGAGGGGGGGGCGTGGAGGGGTGCATTCCTGCCACTGTCAATGTCGAAAATGTTCTCACCTAAGGGCAAGAAACCGTACCATCAGCAAACGATTTTGGGCTTTCTGTTAAATCACAAGAAGCTTGTTGAGGCTTGTTACAGGCTTAAAAGACAATAACCATTGTACACTTACCCACAAAAAGCAGCGTGAAGATGACAACCAGCTGGTAGACACCGTGGCCCAAGATGTTCTTGGTCATGGTGCTGGAGATGAGTGGCTTGTTGCGTCCGTAGGGCTTCCTCATTAGGAGGGATTCGGTGGGAGGCTCTGTGGCCAAGGCCAGGGAGGCGAAAGTGTCCATGATCAAGTTCACCCAGAGCATCTGCACTGCTTTCAGAGGGGAATCCTGCAGGAACACAAGACAGGGACTGGCCGTCAGTATAAACACAGAGTCCTTCTAACCATCACTTCGATTATAAAGCAACAAAAAACGTATAGAAACAAAAAGGAACTTTATGACAAACATAAAACCAAACTAAAACAGAAATATATGTGCAAAGTAATATATTAATGATGTTTTAATGCTATATTTATTTGCTGAGACAAATTATATTTCTCTAATAATTCATAATTTATCGACTCTTATATCCTATTCCTTACAGTCCCTGGGTCAGTGAATTTATATTGTTGTTCAGAATAGAAAGTCCTTACATCTTTGAGTTAACGAAAATCCCAAATTCACATATTACTGATAATTCAGACTTATTTCAGTCAGGTCCCTAATATCCAAGCATGGCGCATAATGCTATGAAAGAGGTTAGCTGGCAAAAGCTGCTGTAAATGTCATTATATCTTGTGATCAGTCAAACACTAAAACTTCACTGCTCTGGGAAGGATGTGAAAAGTAACCATTCATAATGCTCAGTGATTCCAGGCAGATAAACTCCACCCCCCCTCCCTGGGCATGATGGTTCAGTCCGAGGTCCCTTAGTAAGGGCTGTGCCTACCTGTGTTATGCAGGCTCCAGTGAAGGCCACAATCACAGCCACCACATTCACCGTCAGCTGGAATTGCAGGAACTTGGAGATGCTGTCGTACACATTACGGCCCCACATCACCGCCTTCACGATGCTGGTGAAGTTGTCATCCGTCAGGATGATGTCCGAGGCCTCCTTAGCAACGTCCGTCCCTGCAATACCCTGCAGCGACAATACAGTATGGATCTCCAGTTCTCTACTGCACTGAACTCCATGTATGTGTGATTTACCCATTTACAGATGCACAGTATTAAATGCATCTCATTGAATGCCAAAGCAGATGCCAAAGCTATAAAATGTACACAGAACGTAGCTATGGGTCAGTGGGCAAGGTTCAAGAACCTTGACACCATGTGGTCATTCAGTACAATTCTTTACCTCTGTATGGCCAAGTTTCTGTATGTTTAGAATTAAAAACAGATTGATTTAAGACTTAATGAGCCTGATGTGAAATGGTTAATCTGCCCCTTTTTTATGGTAATAAACACTTCCACGTTGATGTACGAGATTCAGTCTAGTCCCATAGGCAGAAATGCATGTGGATAATTACAGACCTGTGGAGTGTTTGTAGCTTAACTCTATGTGCGGTATGGAGAACAGTGAACCTCTGCTTTCAGCCGCTGCCAGCACTTGGCATGACCTTTTAATTATGTTATATTTACATTTATTACACATATACCAAATAAAAAAAAAAACACGCTTGCCAAGTAAATGTAAACAATTAATGATAACATCTTTAAATTATTAAAATGACTTGCTATTCTAAATCTGTTAAATGTGTATACTATTAAGAATGTTAAAAGAAAAGCTTGTCTGACCATCAGCTGAAGGTGATTCTAAGAGCATGTGCATACTGCACGTGTACACTAAGGGGTGCTATGGTTCCACAATGAATCATTTGGACTTTGGGGAGGTGAGGGATGCTCTAAGAAGAGCGAAACGTTTGCAGCTCCCCAGACACACAGGGGGAGTATATCACCTTTGTAAAAGACGGGATGAATAGCCAATCATCTGCCCGCTTTCCATTTCCATCCCCTAAACCTCTAAACCATCTGGCCAATGACGAGCTGAGATGCGGAGGAAGAGGTGCTCCCTACCATGGCGAAGCCCACATCTGCCTTCTTCAACGCGGGTCCGTCGTTGGTTCCGTCCCCCGTCACGGCCACCACCTGTCTCTGTTCTACCATTGTGCTGTCGATTATACCTGGCAGACAACACACGTTGATTTTTTATGACTGCTCAAGGCATCATAGGTATTCAGACTCCTGCATCAAATCAGGCGTGGGTTTAAATTATAGGGGGCGATTGGGAGTTGTAACCCTCCAAATAATCAAAACCGGCCAATACAACCCCCCAACAAAAAAAATCAAGTCTCCCCCTGTAGGGTGGAGACCTCAACCCCCATAATGTTCAAACCAAGGTTACGCCCTTGAAATCAGGCTTTACCTACCTTTGACCAAAGTGTGTTTATCAGTGGGAGAGGATCTTGCCAGAACCCTGAGTTTGGGCCACACCTTATCGATACGCTCTTGTTCGACCTGTAACAAGGAACAAAAGCGTCTGAATTCTCCAAGCATTCATTTGGATTAATATTTCTACATACAACTCCCATGGAAATTAAATGTGCTTGTAAAGTCTGATCTTGACAGTCATCTTGAGTAATATCTGGAAGAACCTGTTTATCAATCTGCAGAAACAAGTAACGTGAGCTTTTACCCAAGATTCCCTTGCGACTTGTTATGTTTCTGAGCATTACAGTAGCATTTTAATTAGACCCATACGGTGAAGTCATGTGTCCACCGTAATCATGGTGGGTGAGTCCGTTGTGACATAATCGGTACCTCTCCCTTCTCGTTGCGGATCCTCCTGTTGAACTCCTTCCCGTCGATGCACAGGAAGTCCTCGCCGGGGTGGATGATGCCGCACTTGATGGCGATGGCGCGGGCCGTGTTGATGTTGTCCCCTGTCACCATGCGCACCGTGATTCCAGCTCGCTGGCACTTCTGGATGGCTGCCGGTACCTTCGAGGGAGGTGGAGGAGGTTAATTTCCCCGTCCGATACTTCCCTCGGGGGTCTTCAGGGGCCCGTCGAACCCACGACATTACAAGAACCGCCACGGCCTGGGCAGCGGCCTCATTAAGCTAGTTCCTGTTATTGCACCGGGGACATAGATTAGATGATGTCATAGACCGAGCATAGGCATGGATTTTTCCACTTGCATCAGACAGTCATAATGACCAGGAACAAAACAGAAATGGGCAACAGTCTTATTAGATGACCGATATTATGTAACCTGATATTTTTATAAGTCAGAAGAATTTAAATATGATATATCCTGGCACTTGTGCACAGTGATGCCAAATAATGGTGTTAGCCCAAAAGAATCTGGTAAAATAAAGTCAACAAGGAGTATATCGATTAATATTATTTGAACTTATTATGCATCAGCATGATGATGGGACTGGGTTAGGACGCCATGTCTGTGATAAGAAGGTCACCAGTTCTAATCTCAGGGTTGCAGAGTGATTTTACAGGTGGGCCATTGACCAAGGCTATTGGCCTTGCTTTCTCAAAAAAAGAAAAAAAAATGCACCTTTGGACAAAAGCATCTGCTAAATAAAAAGTAAATGAAGATATTACAAAGCAGAATAGAAATTGGAGGGCTCTATTAAAATTAACTGTTAATTATTTATATGGATCATCAACAGTGTTTTTCACTTGAAGAGTTATATATTAAGCAGAATATTTCTGGTGCAGTTTCTGTACAACATTGTGGGTCAGTAAAGGACATATACTCAGTTCCTAGAAATAGTGATTTCTGTACAGGGTGCTTCGGGCATTGTCTACTGTATATGTGACATGTAGCTGGTCAGTGCCGTAGAGTGGAAAGGCTTTGTTATAACCTCCGTAACAATCTATAAATCCGCGACGGCATTAGTCAAGCCACGAACATTAAACTCTATCCAGGGATCCTTCTAGAGGTTTATTGCTGATGGCGTCGTCGTGGATTTATCTCAACATTCACTTATAACGTTGATCAATAATTTATGGCAACTAAACGAATGGTTTTTCACATGGTGAATGCAGCGGATCGCATCATCGCCTTCGCGTTTATGATGTCATGCGATGCGTGACAGGCTGCTTTAGGTCCAGGAGTGAATAGGGGTAGGGTTGGAGGGGGGGCGACCCATTTCGGAGGTTTAAGTGGATGGCATCACCTGACTCATCCGAGACGTGACGTGCAAAGGAAGAGCCTCTTTAATAATGGACGGTAAAGGCAGCTGAAGGTGACTTTGTAACATTACACCATTTTACTCATTACACCCTAATGATATATTTTTCACATGCACACTGTCTATTCTTACAGGTGTAAGAGGTTAGTCAAGCATTTTGGGAGTCTTAAGTGACCTGAAATGAGACTCCAGAAATAATTTTATAAACATCAATCTGAAATTATATACAATTATAACTGCAATTACATATATAATTTAATATTTTATACATTAAAAGCAATATCCAAAAGGGTTACTCTTGACTGAAGGTATTTTGTACATCAAATGGATAATTAAATTTAAAGTTATTTGCATTTGGAAGGGGATTCACTTTGATGTGCCACACACGCAGAGACTTATGAGTCCATGCTTATAGTTCATAGAGTCAGTTGAGCGATTCAGAGTCACCTGACTGAGTCACAGGGGGCTGAGTTGGGGCTGGATTTGCAACTTGTGAGATAAGAGGCATGTCATTATACATTAAACCCCATGTTATCAAAGCAACAACTATCTTTTTTGCATTCATTTAGATGAATTTAGATGAAACACAATTATTCTTTTGCCTGTAATTCTAATCCTAAAAGCCACAAATGTTCCCAGTGATTATTTTTCCTCTAATTTATATTCATGGAGAGTACTGTAGTTGTCAAACTTTGACAATTACGCAGTGAAGCCCAGGGGATGAGGTCAGAAAGAGAGATTGGAGAACAGGGAGATAAAAAATAATACACGCTTTTTAAATTCCTTTTTGATCATGAAGAACTGCAAAGCTAATCCCACTGGCTCAGTGAATTGCATCTGAACTAAATTTTCATTTTATCATAGTGCTTGTTTGAACATGCAATAGGTTTGGTTATCAGACTAGCAAAATTCCTTCAAATAGTAACAAATTAGCAAGGAACGAAATGCTGAAGTTCTTGAACAGGGCAATGATCCAGGATGTGTTTATTCAATTCTAGTCAAAATTAATTTAACATCAGTGACTGTCCCCGTGACCCTGACCAGGGTAGATAGCTAGAAGATGGATTGATGGATCAATGATTGCTTTGTGAGGCGTAACCTCAGAGAGGATGATGCTGTGAATTTTCGTATTGATGGCTTATTATAGTTTTATTCTGTTTGCGTACACAGAGCAGAGGATAATGCAGCATAACCGTGATACTGAAAGTTACTTAGAATTCTGACACCTTGAAGACCAGCAGTGATACCCTGTCACAAATGGAATCATCTTGATATTTTGATGGGTGCTGGTATTTGAGAGGAACCCTCAAACGATAAGACACATTTCAATTTTTTTTACCTCTGGCCGGACTGGGTCCTCAATGCCGACCACGCATATTCCGGTCAGGTCATTGAGGATGTCTGCCTCGTTCTCCCAATCAGGCTCGGGGCTGGCTGGGAAGTCACGGTACGCCACGCCGATCGTCCTCAAGCCGTCACATGCCATGGGCTCGATCACTTTCTTGACCATCTCGTCCCGGTCACGTGGGCGAAACAGCTTCTCTTCCCCGGCCTCGTTCAGGATACGAGAGCATCTGCCAGGGACAGGCCAAGGGCCGATGTGAGGTGTCAACATTATCTCATGACCTGTGGCCCTAATATTGCCAGTTCAATTGCTAGTGATGCCCTACTCTTGAACCTTTGAGAAAAACACTGTTTCAGCTTCAAAATACAGGATTTGGTGAATCTGTAAACTTTGCAACTCACTTTACAGAAATTAAAATATTTAATAATTAAACACATCAGTAATGTTTATATGACATTTGTAAACAACTTTCAAGAAGATGTGACCTCATGAGAGACATTTTGAGGAACTCATTACTGTAATATTAATTTTTATTTTAAAATTAGTCTGAAGACAGACTGTAATAATACAGCTTCATTGCCTTAACTGTCAATTTTGCCTCTGGGGTAGTTAATCAGTTTTATAATATTACCATGAAGTTCTGTAATAAACTTCATAAAATCCAAGGCAAAAGTTATGAGATGAGAAAAAAATGACAAAACTAACAAAAAACTGAGCAAAACATATATTTATCGTATATAAATAGGTTGTTTATTGTGGGATAAATGCAATAAAATTGCAAGTTTTTGGTTTTATTTGATCTTTTAACTATTACAGTAATGAGATTTTTGGCTAGCTATTTGGGGAAAATGGTTAAAAAATATAACAGTGCATAATCTTAATATAATCAATTTACCAACACATAGTGAAGGTGATTTTGATTACACATAAAAAAAAACACAAACAAAACAAACAAAAAAAATGTATGTTTTTGAGAATAACTCATGAGTTTGCTTCGGGCGTCTCTAGTCTCTCCATTGTTACCATTGGTTGTTTTTATTTCCAGTAACCCTAACCCTGAAGGACTTTAATGGTAGTCCCGACACTCGTGCTCCGAGTTTTTTTCCCGCTCTTTCCAGCCCCCACCAAAACAATAACTTTTCCTTCGCCTCATGTCATACTATTTCCCCCCATTTTGGCTGCGGTGCTCGCCACCCTGTGAACATGCCTAAAATAAGCCAAGATTCTCTGTCCTCATGGATGAGTCAGCTCTTCCACAATCACCTAGCTTACCTAACCTACTTAATAGAGATTAACTTCCATCCACCTATTTATCTTCTACCCGCTTGTCCTAATCAAGCTCACAGGAGCGATTAACTTTCAAGTATATTAATTCTTTGAACGCCATCAGTCATCGTGATTTGGGCTGCATCTCCATGACTGACTGCCAGTGTAGATTCCCTTTTCCAGAATCCTGGATCCACTCACTTCTTGAGCAGAATCTCGGAAGCGCCCTTGCTGTACATGCGGAAGCTGCCGTCTGGAAGCTTGATGACCGTGCTCATGGACTTCCTCACGGAGTTGAAGGTGTAGACCTTGTAAAGCTTCTCCTCGGGCATCTGGTCGCGGATGGGCTGGTAGTCTCGCTTGAGGTCCAGCACGAGGCCCAGCAGGCCGCACTCCGTCTTGTTGCCCACCTGCTTTGGGAGGCCACCCTCCTTGTCGGGAGGCTGAAAAGCAACACGGAGAAAATGATCTCGCAGGGCCGACAAAATGGACGCCCTTCTGGACCAAAAGAGGCAGTAACTCAGTCATAAAGCCAGACTGGCAAAGCCCTCTAGCATGCACTCAGTTGTATGCCATGTGTTCTGTGAAGACTGTGCCTTCTGTTTGAGGACTGGCAAGCTGACAACACAAATATATCTTATCGTCAAAATTTCATGCGTTTTTTGGCATTCATAGTGTTGTTTTGGAGTACAGTGGGGGTTCCCTGTTACGTTTTTATTTTATTACTGATGTAAGCACACTTAGGGCCAGTGGTGACCCCCCTTGTCCTGGGATGCCCCCTGTTTGTGATGTCAGTCATAGAACATGAAACAACTATAATTTTAGCATTACCTATAACTGCATGAATATGCACAAATAATAGCCATAATTATCATGTAATGGTGTTTTTATTTTGTGTATCCACCCAGAAAGTTGGTGACAGCCTTTATTACTGTAATTCCAATGCTACCCCCCACCCCCCATTTTATTGTATTATAGGCATGTCAGTTTTGTGAAACCAGACTACAGCCTTACATTGCTTTTCAGGACTGGGACCACCGGATGCAAGTTATTTTGGGCATATCTTAATATTGTATCTGTTCATCACATATACATTACTGTATATGTACTGCATTACAAGTTAGATATGGACAGGAGATCATTATATGGCTGGAAGCCCTACCCATTCTTCTGCACTTATTACACTAAGCGATACACCTGCTCATGTCCTACTGTGTCCACTTTCCAGCGTCTCTCTATGAGAGTATATTATTTACCATGGACCTCGGATGTAAATGCGATCGGTCGATACTCAATCAGGCGTAACCTGATGTAAGACTTACTAAAGGTTGGTTCTAGACAGAATCTTTTGGAACTTCAAATGGTTAAGGTGCTTTGATTTAAGAGGAAGTTGTATTTTACATGCCAAGATGTGCATACTGGAACAATACAATTATTGGGCAGGTGACACTGTGACAGTGATGAATTTATCTTCATTGTCGATAAAGTCCAGTCAGTCCCAGTGACCCAGAGGCTTTACATGATGTCACCGATCATCCACAGTCTCCTATAACCAATGCATGCATCTGCTCGTCAAGATAAAAGCTTTTTTTGTACCTTCATGACACCTGTTATCAAATAAACTGCATAGGACAAGGCTGTTATCCTTGACTTTAATAATTTCAAAAGTGAAATGTTAATACATCGATGGCATTTTTTTTGGTAATGTATTTTACAAGCTAGAATGACAGATTTTCTAACCAGCGATGTAATACAGGGCAGATGCCAGAGCAAAGGACATGCTTGGTTGTCACGGTTGTGTATCGTGACAGGCTAAATTACAACACAGTAAATCTGACTTCTTTATCATTGCAAACTCACAAACAGCAACACTGAGTAATATCACACAATTCAGAAAGCCAACTTCGAATCAGAAGCAAAATAAAAACACACAGCTTGACCTGCTCTTGGTCTTATCCACAAAGGTACCAGTTATGTAAAACAGCAAGATTAAAGGAGTAGAAGATCTTCAGAGGGTTTTATTTTACAGCTTTCTAGAGATGAAGGCTCTCTGGAAATAATTTTCAATGAGATGGATCCTATTTAGGAGTCCTAAGCTCACCTATTGATCCACCCTCCCGCCCCCCCGGACTAGTTACAATAAGGTTTTTCTGGGGGCACTGATTTAAATGGACAATGCTCCCTCACAGGACGTTTAAATAAACTCCCACACCATTCAATGAGATGTGTCTGCATTGCTCATTCTTGATGGCCCGCAATAAGGTAGGGGATGCACTTGGCCCAAACGAGAAACTCAAGGTACGAAAAAAACACAAACAAGCAAACGATATACCGAACACGATCGCTGACATCTTTTAGATGAGCAGACACCTGACCGCAAGACTGAGTGCCTCTGAATTGGGCTGCACAATCGAGTCTCCCAGGTCTAATTAGCGGAAAGGTTTGAAGGAATATTCTCCATCTCCCAAAAGATATGTACCAGAGGCACCAAAAATCTCTGCCACACCTCCAGCCGACGGCAGTAATGATTCGGCCCCGAAAGGCTACCGCTCTAAATCGGCTACGTGGCGTTGGGGCCATCGCAGGGTCCCCGCTCCTGTCTGACGTCGTCCCTAAGCCCTTGGCAGGGGCCCAGCGCACTCGTGGTGCAGGGAGCAGCTGCTATCGCCGTGGTCAGCGCCTACTCCAGTAGGCAGAGGCATATGGTCAAGGGGAAACTGGCACCGTCTACTTCCTCTTCACCTCTCCCCCACCTCGCTCACCCCAGGCTCATCACTCCAATTTCCAAAGCCCCGCCCCCCCAAAACCCCCCTCCATGCCTCCACCAATAAGGTCACCACCGTATTCACGCTTCTGAGGCACAAGCTAGGAGGAGAATTGGGTTTTTTTGGGGGAGGGAGGCCGACAGCAGTACATATGACAAAAGAGGTTTTGAAAATATTATCTATCCATCCATTTTTTATACCCGCTTGTCCCATGCAGGGTTGCGGTGCTCCAGAGCCAATCACAGAAGCTCTGGGTAAAAGGCAGGGAATAACCCAGGACCAGGTGCCAACCCCAAAAATATTATTTAATTGCAATTATTTTCAGAAATACAAGGTTGATTTTCTTGGAATCCCATTCCAAAGATGTCTTAATATATGAAACACTGTAGCACTGAACACTTTTTAAATAAAAATGTACTTTTTAATACTTTTTAAACCTAACGCCTATTAAACCTATTAAACACCTAGTCAAGTATTGCTATAATTTGACTGTTATGATAGACCTTAGGGTCAGAGCAGATGCTTCCTTTCTCGTTAGTCATGTCAAGGTAAATTATCGGCCCCCAGGCCTCTCTGCTTCACACCTTGTTAAAAAGAGATGCCATGGAGATGCCCCCTCCGGGGAGGGCACTGTTATCCAGGCACAGTGTCACGCATATCACACAGTGACCGAAACACCCTCTATAATGAGCGTATTCCTAGAAACACCATACGCTCCGTATCAGTGGGGAACTAATGCATCTGCACCTGAAAAAAATGCAACTGCCTCTTTAGGAAGACTGTGAATCTGGTATAAATTCCCTTCATGTTTAGGTGCAGGAAGTCATTGCCTGTCTGTTCACAAATGTACTAACCCAAAACATCTAGTTATCATACATAGGAACATATCTAACCCTGCTGATGTTTCAGGTTATTCGCCGGCAGAGGTGGAAATTTCAGGTCCAGAAAGTACAAATCCAGACCAGGATTTTGTTTTAACCAACCAGCTGAGTACTCT
>JAODLC010000133.1:6710133-6731972 GCA_026781145.1 Hippopotamyrus pictus
TGTGTGTGTGTGTGTGTGTGTGTGTGTGTGTGTGTGTGTGTGTGTGTGTGTGTGTGTGTGTGTGTGTGTGTGTTCGTTCCTCCCTGTGTGTGTTTGTGTTTCCGCGGCGACCGGGAGGAGGATTACTCGCCGGTGGAGCCATGAAACATGACACAGGTGGCTCGGGATAGAGTCCAAACAACTTGTTTGGGACCAGGTGGGAGCGCATGGTTTAGCGGATCAGAACAGGCCACACCCTCACGCATGGTACACAGACAGCGGGGTGTGTCCTGCATGTCCAACTGCCACCGGCCTGATTAATACGCCGATGGCATTTCACTAGGATTTCAGTTTCATTTGAACTATTCATTTGCTTAATTCCATCATAATTAACATGCAATATAGATACTTTAGTTGGAATGCTATTCAACCATTCAATAAATGTTACAGTGAAGCTACCCCCCTCCAACCGACTAAAATAAATGGTGTAAAACTTGCTAAGTAACACTGTAACAAGACAGAACATACATGCCAATTCTTTCTGCACCCAAGACCCAACGAGGTGATTCCCAGAAGCAAACACTGAAACGTATGAGTCCGGTACTCTTTAATGGGTCTGACTCCCAAGGCAAGACCTGCCCACTCAGATGGCTAAAAATGCTCATTCCAATTACCACCATTTCATTGGAGCCATTCAGAATGTAGGGCACCTCCCACGTCGAGAACGCTTTTAGGATATCTTTGGAAATTCTTACTGGCTTCAGCTGGATTTGATTCAAGGCTTTTAGGCCTTTTATCATTTACTATGCATTCCTATTGATGCAATAAAGCAACTCTATAGCAGGACATCTTTAATTATTGCATAACTAGTACCATGAGATTTTTCTGTGTCTCTTAGCGACAAACATGTCAAATTGTTTAATTTCCATCAACTGTGTGACGAGTTGCAAGAGCATAACCTAGCTATGGTAACCAGCCACATGTGAAATGCATGTCCCAGAAGCTCAGAAACTCAACTGTTTCTGGGAGAAAAACCTTACCAGAATCTTAGTGGTGTAGGCACTGTTGATGGAAATGGCGTTGATCAGCATCTCCAAAGTTTTGGGAGGCAGGATGGAAGGGTCAGGGATCTCTTTGTAGTGGACGTCGGCCACGTAAACCTGCACCGCAGTCATGCGGTTGGTAGTCAGCGTGCCCGTCTTGTCCGAGCAGATGGCGGTGGCATTGCCCATGGTCTCGCAGGCGTCCAGGTGCCTCACCAGGTTGTTGTCTTTCATCATTTTCTGGTGGTTTTGGGTTAATAAATGCAGAGTTAATGCAACTGGCAGCCAGCGAATTTGTTGTGATCAAGATAATCATTGTATGCCCATGACACAGCAACCAGGCTCCATGTCTGTTGTGGGAACCTTCACTCAAACTATCTTGGCTCCCCTGACATTGACAGCATTCATACTTTACAATTTAAAAAATAAAAATAACCTTTACTGATAGTCTGAGATACGGCAAGAAATTGATGTTGTTTCCATTTTTAGCTAATGCTCTTTTGTTTTCATGTAAAAAGGACTTGGGGACCTTGTATAAAATGGACTTGTGGCCTTGTCTACTGGGATCTGTGGTGTAATCAACCCACTGGCATAGAACATGACCGCTACCAGATGAACTTATTCATCATTATACCACAAGCATCGGAATACAAATTTTAGAGGGAAGCTAGTCATCGTAGAAGCAGACCACGCTGAATATTTAAAATTAATTGTTCCACAAATCAAGGGAATCAAAATGTTAAAGGATAACATAGAAACACAAATATAAATTTCTTCTTTTTCAATGCAGCACATTAAACAGAGTGCACCATGCAATAGCTTATGAGATCAAAGAACTCGAATTCAGTGAAAAAATGTTGTGGCTACTTTGGAGGGATTAACTTTTGTTGAGTTTCTGAAGCTTTTTTCCAAAGGTAGTTTTTGCTTTTATACATGAAACTACCCTTACACTTTGGAGATGTCTAGATGAACTCAAGCTACACTTTGCAAGTGGGAACTAATAAAGACTTTCCCACAGGGGCACTTATGTTTAGCATCTATTAGGGAAGAACTGAAGCAGAGCATTCGTCACGTTGTGGATACCTTGACGGAGTAGGCCAGAGAGATGGTAACGGCCAAGGGAAGGCCTTCCGGAACCGCCACCACCAGCACCGTGACTCCGATGATGAAGAACTTGACGAAGTATTGGATATAGATGGGTGTGCACTCTGGCAACCACGGCCTTTTCAGGACCACAAAGTTATCAATGCAAAAGTACAGCACCAGGATGATCACCGTGATGGCAGACATCACCAAACCTAAAGGCAGCAAGAAGACCAGCACGTTGCTTACTTAGAGCTTAGAGTCCAAATGATTATGCCTGGCAAATA
The DNA here is from genome assembly GCA_026781145.1 of Hippopotamyrus pictus. NCBI lineage: Eukaryota > Metazoa > Chordata > Actinopteri > Osteoglossiformes > Mormyridae > Hippopotamyrus > Hippopotamyrus pictus. The sequence continues at coordinate 6,712,526 of JAODLC010000133.1, forward strand.
TGTTTCATTGATATATACTTCATTTTTTAGCAGATGCTCAGCTTGAGAATGGTTCTTAGGTATTCAACTATGGGACTCCTTCCTGTAAATGTCTTCCTATTTAGAGCAAATGATTTATGAAATCCAACAGGTTCACTTTGAGATTCGTTAAGGTGTCGATACCGCTCATGTTCATTACCTGCTTTGCCGATCTGAACAGCTAGCTTGGTCAGTTTGCCTTGAAGGACTGATTTCTCTTTCTTGGAGACGTTGATCTTTTTCTTCTCCTTCTCGTCAGACTCGCCGCCTTCGGCGCTCTTCAGAGGCTGCATCTCCATGGCTGCCGCACCGTCCTGTTTCTTCACTGTTAAAAACATGCAGTCGCAAGGCTCAACGGGGTGCTTCTGGGAAGAGTGCGCCTCAGCTCGCCACACTGGCTTAGTGTCTGCTGCATCCATCGCATTGAAATGGGCGCTATCACACAGGACCACAACATGGCCCACATCTGTGGTGCTGCAGTTATAACTCATAAGATCTAATAAGATCATCACATGTCGGTCATTAAACCAGTCCTGAGCACCAATAACTAATCCATGCTGCATGATTTCTGGTAATAAACCAGAATAAACAATTATTACCAAATATAGGATATTGGCAACACAATATTAAGTACAAGACAGCTTAACATAAACAGACAATGTTTCAGAACTGTATGCAGGTGATCCACCTTACTATATTGGCATAGACCAATTTTCAAAAATATCAGATTATAGTTTGGAAGTCCTTCCACTCTACTCCCTGCTGAATTTCTCACCCAAACTTTGAATTTCCCATTCAAAGACCGAACGATATTTAATTTTATTGGAAATATCAGCGAGGTGAGGTACAAGTGAACAATAAATCCAAGCAATGACAATCAACTCCAATAGTTCTTATCTCACAACTGATTACATGTCTTAAACTGCAGATTTCATCTAACATTATTTCACACACACCAAGGGAAAATACAACATACATTTGATCTTCAAACACCACAATATATTCCCTATGTATTGCGGTAAACATGAGGGCAAACAACTCGGAAAGAAGACGTTACCTAAACTTACGGGTATCACTGACAAACATAATCTAATGCTCATACTGCACCGTGATCATCGAACCAGCAAACAACCCACAAAAAATAGTCACAACCACATGTATAAAGAAGAGGAGGCTGGAGATTGCATTGGTCTGCTGTGGCTACAGACATGGGGGGGGCGAGTGGACGGCTTAATGATGCACTGTAACAGGGCGGAAGCACACATCGGGAAAGCGAAAGTGGGGGTTACCTTTGGTCTGGCTGTTCTCCAAATTCCCATCTTGCATTTTACCTACGATGAAGACATACGAGACAAAGAACAAAAATAACAAAAGCAGACGATAAAACATTCATCACAGAGACGTCACAGTGAAATCAAAAAAAAGGAAGACAGAAAAATGAATATTTATTTTACATCTCTGTGACAATAACATACATAACAAAAATGCTGCATCATAAATGATTAATTTAAGCTTTAGCTCAGATAGAGTCCTTTATATTTCCTATCTGTATCTGATCCTACAGCATGGATTTTTAATTGTAATTTGAAAAATTGTGAATAATATATGTTTGCAGTACTCTCATAGTTTATTAATAACTGCCTAAACTATTATATTTTAAGATTTAATTAAAATTTAATAACAATTATTCTCCCTTTAATATAACTAATGACACCACTTTTAGGAGTTTGAAGAATGTGTTACACAACCAGATATCTTATATTCTGGATATGCATATCTAAGACAAAAATAAAGGGTAGAGGACGGGGAAATTGTATAGCCGATTATTGAAAAAGGATGCGATTTTTATGCCATTTATGCGGTTGGAAGATTCTTCCAGGGAAAGCTCGGATTCATTGAAGTTGATTAATTGCTTTACAGAGCTCTCTTGGCAGCTGAAGAAAAGATGTATCTGCTCGCAAAACTGACCTTGACGCTGTTTGAGGTCAACAGAAGTCAGAAATCCATCAATAAATACAAGACTTATAGTTTTATATGATATGTGAGGGTGTACATATTAACATTTATCATTTGTTAAAGAGTTTATTGCATGCACAGATTTATTAAAAGTGGAAACAATTGTAACAGGATGCAGTTAAACTTATATCTTATATCTGTGCCTGGTAAAATCAAGAAAACTGTTTTTTATCACAGTGCGAACCTGAAACTCAAGAAATTCCCTATATATTTGGACTGTTTATGTCAAGATTTTTACAAGCGACATAATCAAGGCAAAGCGACCAGAAGAAAGGACAATGTCAATCACATGAGAAAGGCCATTCAGGTGTGAACCAGGACGCACAAGTCACAAACTGAACACGTAGGATGGGGGAGGGGGCAGACAGAGCCAGAGTAAGACACACAGCATGCATGACGTCACGCAGACGCGGGATGTGCATGCAACACCACCAGAGGGAAGTAAAACATGGGAACTGAGCGGAAACGTGGAGCTTTCGTCATAAACTAGCTTAATCACTTGCCGAGAGAATTAACGAGATTACTAGTTCCAGCACTAGACGTGTAAGTCTTCATTAGACTGGACCCTGCCAGAGTAGACCACATATAATCTTCCTCATATCCAAGATATGTTAAGTAAATATTAGGTCTGCATGTTTTGTGTTTTTAAGATGAAACAGGTTGTTTAAATCTATCAATATTTCTACAAGGTCTGAAAATGAGGAAAGTGCAAACCTTTTGAAACACTGTTTGAGATGCTATAAAACACGTTTATAAAATGTATACTCAAACAGTTTTTCAGCGTAAAACAAAAGATACCAGTAATAATATTTTACAAGTTTCTTTATTTTGTGTTAACGCATATAAACTCTAAAAACACTAAAAAGTATTTTTTTTACAAGATAAGAGCACCACAACTTTTATGCTTATCAATGGAAAAAGAAAATATAAGGACAATTTAGACAGCTCCACTTCTGTTCTCATTATCTGCTAATTTTGGATATAGCTAATTCTTCTGTAGTGGTTTTAAAATCTTTAAGCCTGCAACAATTAAATGAATTGTATAATTACATTAATTTTACTAAGTCTTCCAGGGACATCTTGCCTTTCAGGTGTAATGTAGGAAGACAAAAGTTCAAATAAAAATAACTCATGAATTGTTGTGAATTTAGTAGCCAACATGCTATCTAACTGTTAATTGAGTTTGCATGCTGAAGGAAGTGCCACAATACAGGTGTACGTTTTTGTAATTCATATTAAGCCTGGAACTCAAAATGATAGCCCTTCTGTGATTGGTGTAAGACCCACGCGGTTTTGAAAATACAGTCTCTCGCACGCACACACACATGCGTACACGCAGGCACACGTACACACACACGCACACACACACACACACACACACTGAAGACTGCGCCCAGAGGGTACTGTCCCACTTTCATGTTCTAGGTCTGAGAATGTGGGCCATCACATTTTGGGCGACCCTGGAAATCTAGGCCTATATAAAAACTTCATATAAATTTTATTTTTTAAAATGTCTTAAAGATGTGTTATAATTTAAAGACACATAGCACAGTGTGCAACCAGTGTTGACTCACTGTTATCCGTTACAATCACTCTCAGCTTAACCCTGCAAAAAAAATGAAATAAAATAACGAACTGTATAAATAATGCAGATCAGACTAAACCAACTCTTTATGCCACCCCGGTCCTAAAAGCCCAGTGCATCCAGAGTCTGCCAATATGCTGTGTTTTAGCAATGAGCTAATTATGCTTAACGCAATTACTTATTGTGGCATTCCTAGTCAGTCAATAATATTTCAAAAGAAAAAAAAAGAAAGGAGGAAAAAAAAATTTAAAAAGAAAGTAAAAGATTAAGTTCCGGTGACATGCATATCAGAGGAATGTACAATACAGTCAGCAGAGAGAGGAAAGTCAAGACAGCTGGAGATGGAGATACCCAGAGCGACTGGGAGGTCTTCTCAACGTACCATTGACTAGGCTGGCACTACCAGCAGCACCTGCAGCCCCATCGGTAGTTATTGTTGCGATGGGGGGGGAGGACGGATGGGAGTGGTCTAGCAAGTAATAATGGATAAGAAGGGCAACAGTGAACAAAAATAGCATGGTTAGGAGCCTCATCACCATGATTAGCACTGATCTATGAACTGCTCCAACAGAAAGAACCAGAAGAATACAATCTATAAGGCATAACGACGTCCACAATGCAACATGACAGGTCACGCACAGTATGGATAAACAACAACACAATAAAGTAAAATATAACACAACACAATGACCAATGGCACTATAAGCAAGAATTGACCCATTTCCCTTTAACAAAACCTGTAACCAGTAAGGGAGGTGGGGGAATCAACTTGTGAATGAATTCATCTATATAATGATTATAGATCATTGACTGCCAAAGAGGTCACAGGAAATGAAGCAACTATGCACATGTATACTGATTACTCTTATCAGTGGCTACAGATTTTTAGGGAACAATGATATCAGCCCAGGCATACATTATAGATTAGTGCTTCATCTACAGACAAGTTAAAAGCAATGGAATTTATCAGATTGTGTTTTTTCATTTTTTATTCAGTCACTTGGTAGTTAAATTTCACAAGGTTGCAGTACAAGCAACAAGGTTCCATTGTAAAACAACGAATGTTTGTAGGCATGTTGCTTGTCTCTCATCTCACTTGGGACGACTACATTGCGGTCTCCTCCAATCATTTAAGGCAGGGTTTCTCAAACCAGTCCTCAGGGACCCCCTGAGAGTTGGGAGGAATCAAAAACATGGACTGTCTGGGGGTCACCAAGGACTGGTTTGAGAAACACTCATTCAGGGAGGATGCCACCAGACTCCACCCCCGACTGACACAAATTTTCGCTGAAGGTGGTACAACTATAGGAATGCAGCAAGATACACTGCAACTGATCTCAGGTCAGTTTGTTCAACTTTACAGTGAAAGAGGTCAACCTGCAGTAAAGCCTCTTCCCAATCTAGCCTTCACTGCAAAGGTGAAATAAAATTACTGTATACAGTATATATGAATTTTTATTTATACAGTTGGGCCTATCAGACCACTGTTGAGCAATAGCTTAATCTATATGTGATTATGGTTTTAATCAAGTGACACTGGCAATTATGATTGAAATCAATATCGTTTCCGTGGCTGCAATTGCGTAAACAAGGGCAGCGTTGGGGCGATGCTGACATGCAGTGCGATGGCCCCTCATTCTGTCATTGGGGGATTCACCCCCAGGTCAGTTCACTGGTACATGAATGTGATGTGTCTCCCTTTGTCTCCCCCCACACTTAAAAGGAGGAGATGGTAGTGCTCCTCTTTTTAAGCGAAAGAATCATTCGTGATAGAAGCTGAGTCAAAGATGGCGGGGGGGGGGCAGGGGGGAGCGAGCTGGAGTCGGGGCGATTTACAGGAGTGGTCAGTGGGCAACGATCAAACTATGATGGCACCAATAAAACACCCCCCCCCATGCCCTCGGGGGGTGGAGGGGGGGTGCACGGTGGTGCAGGAATATACTCTACCTGTAGTCTGCTGGCCATTCTCCACTGCCTCACCTGTATGGTGATTTCCAGAATAAGACAATAAGGCGGATGTGACCAGACGCTCAGCGAGAAGGTTACACTACTAGCCCTTTGTGAGTATGGGGGAACTTATCACAGTCCTACAAACTGCTCTGCCCATGCTGGCATAGAAATAAGTTAGGAACGCTCACGATATTTCAGTGTTATTATACCTGCATGGAAATCTATGCTGCTGGAAAATTTTTACAACTCTACTGAATCCTTTGTTAATATTACAGAAAATACCCAAATGCTGGTAAAATATGAAAAATCATTTTAGACAAGCGATTTGTTTTACCTGCATGTGATATTTGCACTTGTCAGACATTCTCTCCTTTGTCTCTAAAAATAAGCTAAATTGTTTCATTAAGTACAAGTCCAGTAATACCCAACCATTTCCACTGTCAGTGAAAAAAAACAAAAAAATAAAAAAGTCATAAACATTTCATTGCGCTGGTGCGCATGATAATCACCTGAAACTAAATATTTCTCAAAAACTCCAGGACTCTAGGAAATGGGAAATATCAAACTATGCCCGTAGCTTTTTACTCTGCAAATCCGAAACACCAGAGTCTGAGTCCCATCGGCACTTCTAGGTACTGAACTGTACATGGCACAGAATGTGACCGATGGACATACCTTTCTTTTCCTTTTTCTCCTCCTCTTCTCCGCTGGCACCCAGAAGTGTGAATATGATGCCCGTCTGGGAGTTGACCCCCACTGCGGTGACCAACATCCGCCCTGAGCCCTCCATCACGTGGGTACCTGTGTGGGGGAGCCAGCTGTTCTGGGCACTTGGAAACCAAACCCACAGTTCCAAGATTCCATGTTCCACAGTTCAGCTCCTGGACCCAACATGTGGAAAGAAAGCTATCCGAAGGGCCATTATGGCCCTCTAAGACGGACTGATAAAGCTGGATCTCTGTTGCTTATGCGTTGGAAAAAGATACAGAGGTCATAGATAGGTGACATTGGTGTCAAAACAGCATAAGGTGGTTGACTGGTGCCAATGAGGACTGTAATATGACTTGTTCAATGCTTACTCAATCCTCTAGATGCAGAATATACTCTGTATATATGCAACCCTAAACCACTGAATGTAACAGGACAGTGAAACATTAATTAGGTACATACAGACATGGATAGTTCCAGTCCAGAAAATAAGCTAAATCCCTAAGCAGATTATTTTATTAGTTGTTATTAATTCAAGAACTTTGACATTAGGAAAAATGCCTGCTTCATGTACTGTAAATTTCTGAAAGTATCTTAATATATAAGGTAAAAACCACAATATTGTAAGGTCAAATAATGTTAGTTCTTAGTTCTAAGATCTATCATTAAGGTTATGAAGAAAACATCGGGGACAAGGGAGGACTTCAGAGATAGAGAGCACAGCATTAAATTTCCTGGAAGGAAATCTAATGTTTAAATTTATGTAACAAAAATAGCTACTGTCCTCCAATCTGAGAAGTGAGAAGTGCTATAGCACTTGATGCTAAAATAAGTTAGCATGGCAGCTAAACATACTGTTCTCCCTCTGAAATTATGATGAAGGTCCCTTTCCATCCCTCTGGGAAAACATTAGAAAGTTGTGAGTTGAATGATGGATTCTGTGCACACGAGGAGACCCGGCCAGCGGGGATCGTAGCAAACGCGTATAATGTGATGGAACGTGGCTAGGAAAGGATGGCACGGAGACCTGGAAAATCGTGCCACGACCCAACGGCCCTTTGCTCCACACTGAGACACGAGGTCGGGCACAGAAGATGGCCCATTGCTAGACAAGCGCCACAAAAGCCGCACTGACCAGAGAGGAGCATGGGGTCTCTGTCCGGCGCTTTCCGTACGTGATCTGACTCCCCCGTTAAGGAGCTCTCATCAATCTTCAGATCATTTCCTTGTATTAAGACCCCATCGGCTGGAAGTAGGTCACCTTTAATGAAAAAAAAAAAACAAAAAAAAAAACCAATAAAACACACAGCTACTGCACCGTTGACACGATTGGAAAAAAAAATGCTAAATTGCTTCTCGAACAAGAGTGAAATCGTACTTAAGGTTCAATACGTAATATCCAAAGTGAAGTCGGCTGTGAAGGCTTCGAGCGCCGCTCCTTCCACGGCTGTCAGGTTAAATGGGTACCCCCCCTCATCCTCTCTAATGGACTTCGCTGTTGCTGACCTCATCACACTTCAGTTAGGTGCGACCCCCCCCCCCACCCATGTTCCCCAATAATTGGTTTCATCGGGATATTAAAGCAGCCTTTGTGCGTGAGTCTAGGAAGGGGAGTATCTCTAAAACAGTCATGCCGATCTGAAGGAGATGTGGAAAAAAATATGGTTTTTCATGATCTCGAACAAATTAAGAGGAAAAGGGCGCTGACAGCTGTAGGGGCTGATTTTATTGGTGCCTTTGGGATGAGACAGGGAGGCAAAGCAAACGGTGTAGAAAACAACCATTGGGCTCCCTAACTTAAAAGAAGCAAACTGCGAACCCACGAGAGCTGAAGCATTCCTTCAGGGTGCTCTCTCTAACAAACACAATGACCCCGTTTATACTTTCAATACCATTAGTTACAGTTGTGTAGACCGGCTTCTCCTGAACATCTATGCCCTCCCTGAATCGTAATCAGTTTTAGGGTGATAGTATTTCAAAAATTATTGTGTGAACTTTGTTCTGAAAACCAATTCACAGAGATAATCTCCTGCAGTGCGAGGTACACTGGGATTCATCGTGGCATTTTCTTTACACAGCTGGGAGAAACAACCTTTTCGGTGCAGCCCAGGGAGACCCCGAGGAAACACCTACCGTATTTGACCTGTGCGATATCGCCGACCACGATATCTGCCACAGGAAGCTGGATGACCTGACTTCCACGGACCACTTGGAACTTCTGCTCCTGCTCGATCCGACTCTGCAGACCCCTGAATTGCTTCTCCTTGCTCCAGTCATTGAAAGCCGTGACGAGCACGACACAGACAACCGAGAGCAAGATGGCAGCGCCCTCGATCCAGCCGGCCTCCGATTCGCCCTCATCTTCGACACCCCCAGCAGCAGCCCCGCACGCTGTGTGGGGACACAAGGGAGGAGGCCATTACAGGTGCGCTCCCATCTGTCCTGTGGTCCCTCCGTGTTCAGGAAAACTCTCCTAGGACCATACCTTTCACACACGCAGGAGAACGGCTATTCAGAAAACATCAAACCCAGCAGGTCACCATGAACAGAATCACCAACCCCTTATCAAGCTGTTGCAAGGTACTGCAAACAGAGGATTCCTGTAAAACTATCTGGCACAACCTTTTGTTATTAATGTAGGCACAGAAATGTTTCTTACCCAAACATTATTCTATCCCCATCATGCATGGCCTACACCATTTACATTCATCTTTAAGAAACGCCAGGGACTTGGAAAAGAAAATGCTGGCACACAGTGTGGCACCATTACAATTCCAAGCGAGACACCCTGTGGCCCTGATCCAGCCTGACAGGTGACATCCCTAGTCCAGACTACTAAGGTCAAGTCTAGTGTGGATTCTCACTTGAATCCTTGCAGTTTAGAACTGTTCTCCTTTTAAATAATTGACAGTAATTTAGTAAAAAAAATTTTTTAGACCGCTGCACCTGTAACAGGCAGGTCGCCTTTTCAAATCCCAGGGATCCAGAGTGATTCACTATTGGACCCTTGAGCAAGACCCCCAACCCTTCTCTCTCAGTTGTATGTTGATTTGGATAAAAGTTTCGGACAAATAAATGGTAATGTCATATTCCATTAAAAAAATGGAGATAAGATGTAGTTTGTTTTACATTCTATAACAGCACAACTTGCACACTGGAAATAAAGACAAAATTAAGAAAATTAAACTACAGCGTGGATTGCAACAAAGTTTAAATGTAACATTCTGCTGTAATGGTTTTGGATTTCCTCAGGACTAAATAAGCTTCGATTTTATAATTTATTGAATTCGGTTAATTTATCTGTGGTGCTTCATGACTCCCAGTAGACCGACAGCTCATGCCGTCTCAGAGTAGCTTTGATTCAGGACAGAAGGATCTAAAGGGCCAATGGCAGGACCTGCCTGTAGATCAGCAGCAAAAGCAGAGAAGTGACCTACAAGTGAACCATAATTCCTACTATGCCGCACGGGTCATCTGTGCCGCTGAGGCTGAGATAACAAACGGCCGGCAGTCCCCTAGGCCGGGGGACTTAACGGCTGAGCCTGTCTCCCTCTACTATGAAGGTGGGTGCGCACATTGGCCTTCAGAAGCAGAGTGAGCAGTGCTTTCCACGTGTAACGTATCTCGGCAAAGTCTGTGGCCCAAAGGCTGAACAAAAAAAGAGCGGGAGATGGCACACAGCGGAGAAGGTGTTGAATGATCCTCCCTCAAGTTGGAGTGGGTGTAGTGCATTGAGGGAAAGGCATATGGCAGAAGGATCCAGCCAATCAAAATTCAAGAAAATTGGGCCAGTAGCTGCATAGCTAGCAATCTGAATTTGTCATTAAATCAATCAATGAACGCTGAAGCTTTATGAGATTGTATGTTTTGACTTTTTCTTATACAACAACTTTTTTTTTTTTTTTTTTACTTTTGAATATAGCTTCTCGCTTCAGCAGATGTTTGGACAACACTTAGACAAGATATCTGACAAGATCCTTCATGTTTTTCACAGAATGTAGCGACAATAAACCGAAGACCTAATATAACAGTAGGGGAACTCTGAAACTCCTCATAAGATTTCTCTGAGTGAACAGCTTTCCGTGGTCTTCGAGATGAATATTAAACTGAATTTTGCAGGATAGGGATTACTGCAGACAGCAGCCACCTTAATACTGCATGTTACTGCAAGAAAGACGACCTGTCATGAAGGAAAGTGAAATGTTCAGGTCTACCTAGCACAGACGAGTATGGGGGCTCCACATCTGAATGTTCTCTTAGTGAACTGAACAGTTCCCTGCTTCAGTCGAAAGACAGACGCCTAGGTTACACTGTATCTGTAAAGTGGCCGTAGCTGTGACTGTGTGTGTATATATACACCCCGGCTGACTGACAGCCCATTGAGGGTGAACCCCAGCCTTGATCCCTGACTTGCATGGGACAGGCTCCTGCGCCCCCACCCTCCCTGAACAGGATAAGTGAGCCTGGAAGATTGATTGATGGAATTCAGTTAGTCGATACACGGATTACTTTCAGAATGCTGTAAATTCTGCACATCATTTTGCTCCCGTAGAAACAGTCCTTCTTCCAGTTGTCATTAATCCATTCTGTCTTGCTGTGAAAGTGAGATTGTGAAACATTTCAATATAATCAACATTTCAGATGTAGCCTTAATTAAAACCAATTTATGATGCTCCTCAATTTTAAAGCCACACGATTTTTAAAGTGAGATAATTCTCATAGGTTTTAAACATCGTGCAGTGTGAGTGATTTGCCAGCCTTATCATGTAGGAAAATGATTATTTTTCTCTGAACTCAGTATTGATTCTGCAGTGACTTATATTCTCCCGGATTGCTGCACGCAGAAAATCTGTAATAGCATTATTCAGTCTGACCCCTCCGGTGTCTGGGAGGACTGTGGGACAGACGCAGCAATTAATCTTCCTTTTAAAAACACCAAAAAAAGAGAAAGACTCGCCACTTTTGTTCTCCCAGCGAGGCTACAGTATGTGTGAGAAGTCTCTCTCACATTAAGAAAACTGGGACATTTCTACACTCTCAACTTCCAGAAATCCGGCAATTATTTATTTTTTGACCACCTACATTTGTTTTTCAGGTATCATGTTTCATGTTTCCTCGAGGCGATACATCAACAGATCAGTGCTTCAGGCCTAAATGTAACAAAACCGTGAACATATAGGTATGAGAAGACGTTTTGAGCTCAGACTTATTAGACATTTTTCTACACAATTCTGTAATTTGTCATTTTCCTTGCCATCCATCAATCTTGCCGGATACTGTACTTTCCCGCAGCTAGGCCTTACTGTATGGACACGCAAAATTTATGTTTACATACATTTACTTAAATTTATTATTATTTTTTACATTTCAGATGTATGTGTGTGTGGTTGTAACTAGTAAGTTAAAGAGGTCAAGTCGGGGACAGTCTGCATTGAAGTTCTTTTGTATCATCGGTAGCGTATCAGCTGCTAACAATGGTAATCTTTTCACAGAAATAATCATAAATTCACATCTGCAATATTGTAAAATAATTAAAATAAAGCCACTTGTAGCGCTACTAAAATTATAATTTAAATGTAAAGCTAACTCAACCCAAAAACTGAGTATTCCAGTTTTTTTCTGAAGGACCCTCCCTTCATCTTGCATTACATCACCATACTGGATTTGTTTCTCCCCCCATAAACACGCTTCATATCATACAATAACTACCTTGCTGTTATTGTAATGTTTTTAAATGCGGTTTCTATTGCGTCTACAGCAACCCAACACAAACACGTCCAGGCAAGACATGAGTATCAAAACAGCACGACTCAAATATAAACGATCCAGACCCTCATTTATTTTGTGTACCTTCAGTCTGGGCACAGTAACAGAGACAGATTCTCTCCCAGAACTATCTGGTGCACTTGTACAGTGACAAGTGCCTGAGGCAATACCAGCTGAGAAAAAAACAAAACCAACCCACCTCTAACCCAGGTCCAAATGATGGACTTAGGGAAAAAAGTCTAACAAACAAACAGTCTAAACAAATAAAGAAAACAAACAAAATGTTTCATGAAATTCAATGTAAGAAATGGATGCATAAAAATACCACTATGAGTTCATTAGATCAACGTATCGGGTATTATGAGCCACATCACAACCATCAGGTGAACTAAATTCATCACTAGCTAGAACATAGTCACACAGACCAGGCTTCATCCTCAGTAGAAGCCACAAAACTATTATCCTGCATTAACATAGTCTCTCTCCTTCTGTCCAAACACGCTCCCGGCGCCATTTGCCATCGTCAAACCAGTCTCACCACTGGAAGACTGTCGAGGTACACGGAGTGACAACCAAAATTCTCCAAACCTAGAAAGACAACTTATCTTACCAACAGAAAGCAGCCAAGTCACCGAGCATGAAGAGAAGGCTCAAAATATTAAAGTCTTAAAGATACATACATACAGCTCTGGAAAAAATTAAGGGACCACTCTATACTTTTAAATAATCTGCATTTTTAAATCCTGGTTTAATCCTGGTTCTGCTGGCAGAAGGCTACACTGAGAGGCAGGCTGCTTCCGGGCTCAGAGTTTCTAAGACAGCAATACACAAAACAAGGTGAAGCAGGAGACACTGGGAATGACCAGAAACCAGTCAGGTAGAGGGCAGAAGTGACTTTCTAATGCTAGCGATGACCATTAACCTATCCGACAGTTTTTCAAGAATTGGAGTATGGCATCAAATGACCTTCAAAAGGAATGGGAAACATTAAGTGGTTTGAAGTGCACTGCTAGGACAGTTCATAACAGGCTTTTAGAAGCAGGACTGAACACCCATAAAGCTTGGAAGAAGCCCTTTTTGTATATTTTACACATACCCATAAACTGAGAAATGAGTGAAACTGAAAATTTTGTTGTGGGCTCTTAATTTTTTCCAGAGCTGTATATCGAGGCATAGGGCCCTGTTTACCCTGGATAGTACAGCCATTTCAGTCGACAATTGGTGTCAGACTCTCAAATACAATCGTTCAATGAGCTAAAATTCAAGATTGTGTCCGAAAAGGGACTGAATTACAGATGGTTATGTGGATGGATATAACTCCATCAGCATTCGTAGCACACCAGCTTAATGGTTATTTGTCGACTGCACATATAATGGGTCGTTCTGATGTATGGACCTCACCTTGAGCATGCCCCTGTAACGACATGCATGCCACACACCTCACTAACTCCCAGCTTAGAGAACACATCCAGCCCTCAGCCCAAGCAGTCCGAGGCTTATCAGCCCCCCCCCCCCCCATCTAAACCATTTGAAATGGCCTCATAGGAAATAATCTTTAATGGTTTAAAGTTTAAGAGAAAGCCGAGATACAAGGACCACACACTACGCCATACCCAAGGAGGGGCATGATGATGCAGTCAGGAATAAAAGTTAATACTTAATGACCCACTAAAACTCCTTGAGAACATCACCTCCAGAAGAGGCGGTCAATTTTTCTCCCCCAAGACCCGCGCCGGCGGACTAAATTGGCAACAATTTATAATTGTTTCTTTTGAGTCAGCCGAGTGGCCATGACTTCTGCTTCTTTGGGCGAGATAATTGATCAGCTCTTGCTTCATATCACCTCTGTGATGAGCAGCGTTTAGCCGGCTCTCCTGAGACTGATCCTCCTTCACTTCTCTCCGGCAGACAACACAGCATGGCGCTGGGAGCCACGCCGGCCCCAGACGCTCTCCGCTCGCCTCCCACACAGCCGGGGACCGTCCCCTCTGCAGGCTGAGCACTCCAACACTCCAACACTGTCTTACAAGCGCCAGAGCCTCTTCATCTCTGGCAGCCTGGTGAAACCTATAGATCCCTCTTCAGAATAATGAGGAGGGAATATCTGTGGTATCTATCTGGGACAAAGTCACTGGTACTGCTGCGACTGATGTCAAATTTGATATTTAAGGCTTTGTGGAACGGATTACCTACATCAGTCCAAGACTGCTCATACTGTGGTATTTTGCTTATGTTCAAAATCATGCTAAATTATGAACGCTTATAAATTCTAAATTTCAGCTGGAGGTCAGTCAAAATAATGATGCAAACTTCTTCTCAACTAAGTTCACCGATCCCCTGAAATATATCCCAAGAACCCATGGCTTAAGGCTCCTTCTATGGAGGAATTTAAAGGTGGACACAGATTTACCCCTTTAGCCGATAAAAAGCCTATACAGTGGACAACTGGTGAGGATTCATGCTGCTTTCAGTCAAACATGAATAAGAAGATAATGAAAGGAGCTTGAGCAGCACCTACCTTCACTCCCCTCCCCTGGTGGCTGATAAAACGAAAGGCCCAGGGAGATGATGGCGGCAATTTCTAGAATTATAAGGGTCACGTCTTGTAGTGCTTCCCACACTAACTGTAAGAAAGTTTTTGGCTTCTTTGGAGGTATAAGGTTTCTCCCAAAAATTTCTTTCCTTTTGTCCAGGTCTGTGGCCACTCCAGCCAGGCCTGCAGGAGACAAGAAGAAATCAAATTCAGTGTCTTCTGGAAAAATAAATTCACAAAACACAGAAACATTTCTATAGTTCATAAAACATTGTCAATCACACACTGTGTCATAAATAAATAAATAAATAAATATCTATATACACACACACACTGTGTGTGTATATATATATATATATATATATATAAAACTTCAGAACTTAAACTTAGTCATTGCTTTTTAACATCATTATTTTGCAAAGTAATAAATACATGTGCAGAAAAATATACAAAATATTCCTCTTATTGCTTTTTAAAAAATGTTAAATATGAATAATCAACGACTGCCACACAAATAAAACTGAGGCTTAAAGCTTGCTCTGGGATAATTATATTTTTTCTTTATGATACACATATACAGTATAAACATGTTTACGCCCGGAATATAACTGTGTTTAATGCTGAAGAAAAAGAAGCCTAATGCGTCAGCACCTCAGGACACCAAACTGTGTTTCATAAGCCCTCAGAACTGAAATAAAGCTCTCTCCAAGACCGGGGCCTCCTGTCCCCCACGCGCTCCCACCGGGGGCTGACTCATCAGCTGCGCCGTTCGCCTGGCTTACATAAGCCCCGTGCAGAGGAGAGAGCCCCGACCTTCGATCCCGGCCCTCCTCTGCATGCACAGTGTGCCACGCAAACAATCCTGACACCGGCGGAGCGCCCGCGAGCTTCCCCACACCGTCGCGAGATGCACTCAGCAACAGGAACCTGGCAACCGATTCCAGTTCGAAAGCTTATTTACAAGCCACACCTGCAAAATACCGAGACGACAGGACAACTGCCAGAGAGTATAACTGAACAAGAAAGAAAGTATTAAAATTTGGGCACATTCACATAACAAATATCTCTGATTAGCAACAATCAGGTTCAACATCCCATTAAAAAGTATTATCAAGAAAGATGGAGAAGATCGGTAACGCTATACTGACAGGGCTCAAATCTGCTTCCTGTTATTCATAATTCTTTAATGGCCCGTCTGATGCCACCTTCCATACCATAAGTGTCAGCCAACAGGTCTCCATGGAGTTTAAAGTAATTGATATAGCCACTAATATACAGTAGCACCACTCTACAGTCCCCTTAGTCTCATCACAAAATGGCCATTTCTCACAACAACAGAGCAGCATAACCTCAGGAGAATAACATGAGTAGCAGATGGTGAAATTCTGTATCCTTTGTATCGCCTTGTTTGTTTCACAGGGTAAAATAAAAACAACAAAATGTACATCCACTAAAAGCTACTGTAAATTTTAGTCTTTGGAGAGAAGAGCAGACGAATGACCCGGCAGGTGAGATACAAGCCATTAGCACAGATGCCAGGAGGACAAATGAACCATGAACGAGAAAATAATTTATCAAGCACATAGTATCGTACACAAACACACTGACTGCAATTTATTCGTCTGCTGGCACACAGTATTATATGTCCTGCTTGTGCGTCACAGAAAATCCTACCAGCGACATTCCAAATGCACAGCTGGAACATTTACTGACACGGTTGGAGCGTTCCCTTTGAAGTCGCTGCTCGTCATTTCGGCCACTCAACCTTTCCTGTAATGCCACTGCCCAGAGTTCAGGTTCAGAAACTACAAATCCAGACCAACCAGCTGACTACTCTATGAACATGACTCTTTACAATCAACCACTGCCCGCTCAACAGAGACGAATGAGCAACGGCCTGCGGGGGGCAGTATTTTGGTATTGCACCACTGCCCCTCTTCAAATGGCTGCAAAGGTCACAACAGCTGCTGAGGACCCAAGACAACCGTGATGTGAATATTAGAACTATATCGAAATGACACACTAATGACTAACGAAGGAAAAAAGGACTGCAAATGATTACTAAAAAGGAAATATTACTCGCGCAGCTTAATGTACATTTTCTCTTGCCAAGAGAAAGCAACACAGTTTATTGCAGAAAATCCAGAGTCCCGAGGCACAAAGAAAATATAACCTTTAAGATTAATGTCAGGTATCCATAAGACAAACAAGCTTAGCGTCCTGCAGTAAGAAAACTTCAAGTCCAGACATATTTACCAAGGAAGCATACTTAAACAGAAGATGGACAGTTTTCAAGTGTGGTATTTTTCAGTCTTGCAGACTGAACAAAGGTACCAAGAGGTGTTTGCTTGAGCATCATGCAGAATTTTACAGCCACAATTCTGCATTAATAAAGCAGCAGGTTTGATTGATTGAAGAGTCAATTACAGTACAGGGAAATATGAAAGTCGTGTGCTGGTCACAGAAGGTGTGTCCCGGTGAAATTTGTTAGACTGTTTTGGAATGCCATTCTGGGGTGAATGCATAGTGAATATGTTTGAATAGAATTCCATACAATACTACAATATCTCAGAAATATCGCAAATTACTTTTGTGTATGTATTTTATAAAACAATGGCTTCCAATTCATGGAAACAATCTTGCATCATGTGTGGCCATTATGTTAGAAAATATCCACAGTGCAACAGTCATATTACCTGTCACGTCGAATCGTTCATCCATCTGTCCAGTCATCCATCCATCCATTCATCCATCCATCCATTGCTTACTCTGGTCGGCATCACAGGACGGTAAATGACATTGTACCGATTACCTGCTACAACCGGTCTGATCTAGTCCCAAACTTTTCACCCTCTAGATTAAGTATAACTTGTGCATTGTGCACTGACCCAAATATGGAAAATAGAGGTTCAGTCTTTTTCCTCTTCCTCCACATGATAAATGTATTAATTATGTATAATCAACAACTGTTTCTCCGGTCATCTTTCTTTCGCCAGCCTGGAAACACACATATTGTATGCAGTTGCCCAAGGCTGGTGAATCGTTCGCACCATCACTTGCTGCAGGGGTCTTCACTGTCCTGCAAATGGTCTGGAAGAAACTGCACTCAAAGACTTCCAATATAACGGGGACTTTTCAGAAAATTTGATGTGACGAATGCATCAGACAGCCCAGCCTGATGGGAGAGATGCGAGAGGGTTAAAGCCCTCCACCATGTTTTTCTGTTTCGCATGGGATATGTACTGTGGAGAGCACACTTCATGCAGTCTTAAAACCATCAGTGCTTCCCTGACCTCACTGTCCACATCACCACTCGTATCCCTGACTGTATTCCGTAAATCAATGTGTCTAGCTTGTTTAATCATCCTGACTGTATTATGATCCTTGCGCAGGGTATTTATTCTCTCCCAATAGTCTATTGCGGCTCTTATAACTATGACTGATGCTGTACACTTTATATACTACATTTCCCATGAATCCTTGGCCAAATGGTAGGGGGTTTCAACCTTTCTTAATCCTGGAACAACAAAATGAGAAAAAAAAACTGAGCAAAGATACGGACTGCCTACTCCTAATCTGTGATTACATAAATAACTGGAAAAACGGATGTAAGTGGCTTTAATATTTCTTCTTCTGGGTGGGGGGTGTCCTTGACTTTTTGCTGTGCATAAAGTGCCTGAGAATTTTTGTCAATCTACTGTATGAAACGTCTCTGCAGACTCGGGTTCAAAACCCCTGACCTGGAGGGTTTCAGGATGGAAGAGTCCAGAATGAATCAATCTGGCAAATATGAGCTCGGACCCCACACTCTATATGATACAAATGTTAATTTAATTATGTACTTGAGATAAATGACAAGATAAAAGCAAACTAGTTCAGATAAGACTTCTATCACCACAACACCAGTAAAATATTTTGGTAATTTCCCATCTAATGGGCGCACATGACACACGTGGGCTCATCGGACACCTGGAGTCCTGCCAGAATCTTCATGAAGGCAACATAACAGCGGAATACAGAGTGTAATGTGCGAAGCCTCCGCCCTTATGAGCAGACATCACACACCGCTGGGTGCTGACACGCAGGAGGGAGGTGTGCGCCATGTCAGCGGTTTTGGCAACTTGGGGGGGGGGGGGGGGCTACTGACCTTGGCCCCCCAGATGAGGCAGAGACACACGCTCTGTGAAATCAGACTCACACAGAGACCTGCCACATCAGATATTAGCCTCTTTGTTCCCAGAATGTGTTTGGTCCGTATAACACGTCAACGCCCCCCGTGGCGCTATAGTGGGGTTAGGGGATGACCTAAGCGCATACATCTACAGGGCTCAACTACAAAACACACCCTTTTGTTGTTTAAGGCTGCAGTGCTTTTCAGCATGTCTTAAGCCAAGGACCCCCACATAAAAACAGACCATGGGGAGCAAACCCTGCCATATCACCAGAGTAAGGGATGGGGAGCAGAGCCTACAAGGTCACTGGAGTAAGGGACAGGGAGCAAACAAACCCTGCCACATCACCGGAGTAAGGGATGGGGAGCAGACCCTGCCAGGTCACTGGAGTAAGGGACAAGGAGCAAACCCTGCCACATCACTGGAGTAAGGGACAGGGAGCAAACCCTGCCACATCACCAGGGTAAGGGACAGGGAGCAAACCCTACAAGGTCACTGGAGTAAGGGACAGGGAGCAAACCCTGCCACATCACCAGAGTAAAGGACAGGGAGCAAACCCTACAAGGTCACTGCAGTAAGGGACAGGGAGCAAACCCTACAAGGTCACTGCAGTAAGGGACAGGGAGCAGACCCAGTCAGGTCAACAGAGTAAGGGACAGGGAGCAGACCCTGCCAGGTCACTGGAGTAAGAGACAAGGA
>JAODLC010000133.1:6732072-6743549 GCA_026781145.1 Hippopotamyrus pictus
GAGCAGACCCTGCCAGGTCACTGGAGTAAGAGACAAGGAGCAGACCCAGTCAGGTCAACAGAGTAAGGGACAGGGAGGAGACCCTGCCAGGTCACTGGAGTAAGAGACAAGGAGCAGACCCAGTCAGGTCAACAGAGTAAGGGACAGGGAGCAGACCCTGCCAGGTCACTGGAGTAAGAGACAAGGAGCAGACCCAGTCAGGTCAACAGAGTAAGGGACAGGGAGCAGACAGAGAGACACTGCTGAAGGAAGCCCTAACCCAAACACTGCTGTTGGATCCCCACCATGTTTGCCAGAGGTTACTAACTTAACTCTGGGACACAGTGAGCTTCCTTTTTAATGGATAAAAAGCAGAAATATATCAGTAGTACAATTACTTATCGTTGTGACAGAGCACATTTCAAACCAGAAAAAAGTGTGTTATTGGTGTAGCAGTCTTCTGTTAATCCATCCAAAAATTCAGTCTTTTAAACCCTAAAAATGTGCAGGGATTTCATGGTGGTCCACATTTAGTTATTCAATGGCAAAAAAACCAACAACGCAATACACAAGTTACTTTATTTGTGATTAAAAATTTACACGGAAGAAATGTTCCAGTAATATTTAGCATAAATAAGATTTAGGCAGATTTTTTACAACTGCCGACCAGCATAGTGCGTTGATAGGTTAATGCTTTATTAATCCTGAAGGTAATGTGTTTTACAGTATGGCAAGGCAAGGAGTCTTTGGGTGACTCAAAAACAGGTGACATGTCAGAAGTGAGATGGCAAACGACAGCCACAAGTCCATCACATGCACAGAGCACAGGTCGAATCCCACCTCGGGGAAGGATCTGAGTGCCTAGAGCGACAAAAACGAAAGATGATTGGGTTGGGGGGGGGGGGTGGTGGCATGGGACCCGTGGCCTGTTTCTGACGGGGGCTTCCTCGGGTCAAAAAGAGTACTCTTTCACAAGGACTCAGCACTCTGGCCCCCGCGAAAGGCGAGTGGGCAAAAACAGGGAAACGTAATACTGCAGCGCGCTCCGCGGATCAAATGGAAGCCAGCGAGCGAGTTCAGGCGACCTCATTACTCGCTGGGAGAGCGGGATCCGAAGGCCCGGGGGACTAGAGCTACAAACAGAACACCCTCATTAATTTGGGTGCAAAACCAGGACACTCATACACTAATAATGAGATGATACATATGAGGCAGAGAGACTTAGGTGTGGAGAAAAAAACAGAGTAATAAAAGCGCAGATTGCTCCCAAGCATACCTGGGCTTAGTACCATGCGTGACATCACCTGAATCAATTTTACGGCATCTTATTTACTGCCAGTGATGTAATGTAAATTAATGCAAAAACACTGAATTTGAATTAGAGGTCCAAGGCTTTTTTTTTAAAGAAAAAAAGCACTTGAGAAGCAAACACGCCAATCCCTGAAAATAACCAAACACACTCTTTGATGTCAGAGTGAAAGACATTGCATATTTTAACAGCTGTTTTTTTCCCCCCGTTGCTAAAAATAGGTCACCATGGAAACGGTACGCATCACGCTGACTGGGCTGAAACGGCTTTGCGAGCACCACGGCTAACCTGACAGTGGCTTGGCCGGCTCGGGAACCAGACTAGCATTTTGTAAGAGTCGGAGATGCCGGCCCGGATTGTCTGGGCGATGCGACAGAGCCTCACAGAGCCGACCTCGGGAAGACTCAGCATGGTGCTAAGAATGAGATCTTTACTCTTCACATCATCATGGAAAAAAAAATTAAAATACGTGAAGCGTCCATGAGTGAATATATGCACTCTGGCATGGCGTGAAAGGAGATTGTGCTCAAGTTAAGCTAGGGGGCTTTAAAATACGTACGGTGAGCCACCACTTAGCATGTACAGCATGAACCAAATACGATCGGTCCCTTGTGTGGCCAGGAAACAAACAGCTAGCGGAGTCACGCTCTCTGCCCCCATCTTATCGCGCACCGTATGGGTTACCATAGAAACGAAGCATGATGATACAAAGCGTTGACTCCTCCTGGCTGAATCGATGCACCAGACACGCGAGCGGGTGCTGGGGGGCGTGGGGGAAGGAGGGGGGTGTGGACCTCGATTGGAAGGGTAGCTGAGGTCAGGCGCTGAAAATGTGTTCCCTCTGGAAAAGCACATGACAGAGGGGTGGGCGGAGCTGAAAGCAGTGCCTGTCATCTCACTGTGCTCTATGGGGGTGACGTAGCAGCTACACTGGTTATCAAAACAGTCGGGCCCTCTTTCGCTGCACTACTAACATAGCAAAAACAGAGATTTTGCTATTACTGATCCATCCGTCTTCAACTTGTGCCCAGTACAGCAGTGTTAATTTTGTTAATGAACTTACCATAATGGATTTTCATCACAGTTATCGTCAACGACCTTTATTCTCAGACTAAAATGAGACGATAACTAAATACAAATGATTTCGCAAGGCCTAAGACAGGGCTGGCCAATCTTATCTGCAAAGGGCCGGTGTGTATGCGGGTTTTCGCTGCAACTCCCTAATTATATTACTAATTAGAGGACTGATTGGCTGAGGAGTCCTCACACCTGGGTTTGAACAGCTGACCCAAAGATTACCCCAAAAACCGGCATACACACTGGCCCTTTGCCGATAAGATTGGCCACCGCTGGCCTAAGACTATAATGAAGTGTACTGACATTTTCGTCAACAAATAAAAACGAGATGAAAATGTTTGCCAGAGATCCAATCAGAACTAATGTAGTTTGCGTAAGGCAGGGGTATTCAACTAAAACTTTAAGAGGTCCAGTTAGAGAAAAATATATCGAAGCAAAGGTCCGGAAGATCATAATGTCTTACTATTTAGTGTGATATATATTTAAGTAGCCTGTTAGTTGTATCACCATTGCATGTAATCAATACCTGACTGTCAAATCAAATTAATGCAGTACAGTTCAAAACCTTTTGACAATATTTACTGTCACGTGACATAGAACTGAATATATATGTATGATTATACCGATAAGTATGTTTTCCCATTTACTAAATAAAAGTAGGGCTTCATTTTAAAAT
This sequence comes from Hippopotamyrus pictus, assembly GCA_026781145.1. NCBI lineage: Eukaryota > Metazoa > Chordata > Actinopteri > Osteoglossiformes > Mormyridae > Hippopotamyrus > Hippopotamyrus pictus. The sequence goes on from JAODLC010000133.1 coordinate 6,735,114, forward strand.
AAGAGAAAATAAATAAAACGTGAAAACTGTGCATGTTTAAATTAACTTAAGCCGTAAAAGTCGTGTTTATGTCATATATTTTAGTGTTCATGGATTTAAGCATTGGATTCGATAATCCAACACGGTAATAAAATCAAAGTCTCGTTTTAATATAAATACATACGAATTTCAATCGCTATTAGAGTACAGTATGATATGGGCGGTCTTATTATTTCGAAAAGATATAAAACGTGGCATGCTATGTTTTTCTTATATTAGCTTGTCGGAGTAACAACACAAACGGAATGACGAGCCGTTTCAGGCGAAAACAGCGCATTTTACTTTTCATTTCAAATAAAACGCGGGGTTGCAAACTTCAGGCAGCTGAATGGAGTGAGATTTTCAATTCGAGTTGTCTGCACACGTAACAGTTCTTACCTTGTAAATAGTCTGCTTTTGTATTTAACCATGTAAATACACTTTTGACGAAGCAAATTTTAGCTTTATAATGGAATAATATAGATTATAATAATATAGATTAATGGAATATAGATTTTGCCGTGAGATTTCCAGGAGAGTCTGCTTATTGCTGATGGTGACATTTTATTTCCAAGGGAGCGTGAAAACGTGAGTTCCATGCCAGGTTCTTGAGATCTGGCAACCCTGAAAACGTACATTTTTTGTTTCACCTGTGCTGATTCATATAACAAATAACATTACTTTATACAATTGTTAAAAAGCGGAAACTTCAGCGAACATGAAATCACCTGAAAGAGAGGAGAGTTGATTTTTGACTCTATACACTAATAGAATTGTAGCCTTGGGGTAATTATTTTGCTGTTAAAAATGCTAAAATAGAATGGTTGCACTTCCTGCTAAGTATGTTTTCAATATTTGGATTTCTTTTTTTTTTTTTGATAATGGGTATAAATCCCTGATACCATTATTGGTCTTTTACTTTGAACATATTTGAGAATTTCAGGTGAAACATTTAACAATTATTTTAATATTCAGAGAGAGCAGGCCTGGTGGCATTATAGCCTATATGCACTTTGAAGTGATTTTATTTTTGCAGTAATGGCACTACTGATTTTACAGTACTAGTTTCTGGGTAAATAAACATATGTTTGTGTTGCAAATAAGAGTGAAATATGTGTCTTTGTGCACTGCACAGTCAGACCTTAACACCATTCCTTGACATTTGTTTCATTTCATCTTGGTGAACATAATGACTTTCAGAAATCGAAGGGAAACTTTAAACATTATACTTTACACTTTAAATTTTAGTCGACTAAATCAACTAGTTTTAGTCGACTGTGATCTTATGATAGTCAACTAAAACTAGACTGAAACTAAAATTATTTAGATGACTAACATGACTGAAACTAAATTACATTTTAGTCCAAAGACTATGGCTAAAACTAAAAAATGTGCGGTCAAAATTAACACTGCAGTGCAGGATCAAAGAGCATTTTCATGCAGATCCCTTTAAATATGCCAGTGATTTACTCCGGTCTCCAAGGGAACTGGTGAAATTTATTTATTTTAGCAGTCAGTTTTATCCGAAGCAACACATAATTGAGAAATCAGGGTCAGACAGTCCCTAGAGCAATTAGGAGTTAAGGGCCTTTCTCATAGGACCAAAAGTGAAATCACTCTGCTGACCTTGACAGTTGAACCAGCGGCCTTCTGATCCTACCCCGGAGAGCCATACAGTAGACTTCTGAGGATCTGTCGGGTTCTCGTTTGGGTTAGGAAAGCTCCAGCGAGCACAGGGTGCCTGACTACATGGGTATATCTTTTGCAGCAGGATCCGTCCGACACCTTCGTATGTGATGAGTTGAGCCCCAGGGCAGCCTGGCCCAGAGTCAGAAAAACGTGGGGAGCAGAGTGGCCTCAGCGAACGGCAGCCCGGGTACAGGGTAATGGGTCCCCGAGGCTTACGGGCGCTGTCGCAAACATCCGTCGCCCGGGCTCCAGGGACGAGGCCTCCCGGTGGTACCGACTGACACTAAGTGATTTTCAGAGGCTCACCTTCATGCGAGCCTCTCTCCCTGTTTATCTCCACAGACGAAGCATGCCTTCGCTTTCCAGGACAGAGAACTAAAAATACCAATTACAATAGCTACCGCTCGAGAAGAAATCCCCGCTGATGCTAATTCGCTTACAGTGAGGATCGACAGTACGTACCAGGCACCGCTGCCTTTATGTCTAAATTAGATGTAATTATGGCACCCCCCGCTTCGAAATAATCAACACAAGCCCTCGCAGCTTCCTACCGTGTTTCCAGTAGTTAGGCTGATGTTTTTTTTTTTTTTTTTTAATCCTAAACCTGCAGCTGAAATAATGTTCCGTCATCTTTGGTTGTTGGAAGGGCTTTCGTCAGCTCATGAAGGTTGATTGTTAACTGTAGCAAAAAGGTACTGACACAGGTATGATCAGGGCCAGCTCCACCTTTCCAGGTGTCCTGGGCAAAGCTTTAATTGGGAGGCCCCCCCTCCCAAGAAAACTGATGATCATTTCACCTCCTCCGCAGCTCGAGCGGGCCCTGGGTATACGCTACACGCTAAAGCTCCAGTGGTGGGTAAGAGTTCCGTGGAAGACGTCACAGTCCATTTGGTCTGATGGTTGGTGCCTCAACCCTGAACCAGCTGTGGAAAACCGTCCAGCCTCACTGTCTCATTTAGCCCCAGACAGCTGTTTTACATCATTTCATTCTTCATTCTTGCACATCCCAAAAAAATCCTACTGGGCAATTTGCGTTAACTTCCTGCACATGCATTATAAGCGTATTTTTTACACAGTGCCTCTTAAATGAAAGGAAAATATCTTGCTGCAGGAATCTGTGTATTACAAGGCTTGAATTACAAGAAGCCTCCTTGGTGGATGTGACACCGTCAATGGGATTATGTCATTGTAAATCGTTCTGCTTGAAGAGATATGACCCATGGAGGTGAAACCTCAAGTCACCAAATGTGACCTCGAGGTTACCGTGGAAACGATTTTGTTTTCACACAGCCAACGGGTAGCGGTAATGCAAATAAAAACCGGGGACTGAACTTGACACATTTGACTGTAAGTCCGTAAACAGAGCAGCTTGCTAACTCAGTACATTCATTACCCATGTTTTTAAATTTACTTATTAAGTTATGACAACAAAGTCGTTGGTGCTGCTATAATCAGCATTGATTACAACCATTTATTACGGAGAACATCTACTTGATAACATTCACTTGTATAATAAACTACGTCAAATGTCACAGTGGGTTCCTGCCAGGATTCTCTCTATTTCAATCCTCAGGTAACGCAAAGCAGCAGGGAGGAGCGATATTTTAAAGGTGAACTCCTTAGTGCCATCTCTGACTTATTTTAAGTTTAACTTCATACATCGCAACTCGTAACCACGATAAAATGATTTTTTGACAATTTAGCACATAACGCGCATGGAACAAATCCATTTGCTCTTTGTGGACATCTGCATCATCTCCTCCATTAATAAATATGGGAGCGACATCCTCGTATCCCATTGTTAAATAGTGACTTAATTAGACAGCATCTGTTACGGGCAGAGAAGCTGCATGTTTTTGGAGAGGAACTGGTGACAGGACAGGACTCAGCTCAAGGGTTGAGTAACCTCAGCCAAGCTGGCCAGTGCTTGTATGCAAGCCCCTTCCCCTATTTCCGAGGGCCCAGGGGAGGGGGCCAAGGGTGTCAGTCATGCCAAATTTGTGCGCCGGATGAAGGGTTGGGCCCGCGCCAGGTGGAGTAAGCCGGTAAATGTCCAAGCGTACAGTCCAGTAACGCCACAGCGCCCCTGCAAGTGGAACATTCCGGCTTCCCTTTTATCCCAAGGGTCGGCGGGGTGGGGAGGGAGGGCTGACGGGACAGGATGTGTGACAGTGCATTTTGGCGGGGGCCCATCTGCGGTGTCAGTCTCGAGTTTCACTTCCAGTGCTCGGATGAAAGCGTGCCACAATGGAGCACTTTAAAATGCAGATTACGTGGGAAACGGAGACATTAAAAAGTCATGACGAGAAAAGGGCAAAAATATTCTGCCAAATTCCGTCGTGCAGCTACATCACAAAACCTTACGGCCCGGTTATGCACTGTCACCCGATGACTGTGTTACCCTGTGTCAGGGTGGATGCTAAGCTCCCTTGGAAATAAAATGTCACCATCAGCAATAAGCAACAATCTCAAAATACCCAGGTACCAGTCTAAACTACAGGCTTTAGCATCAGTCACCCCAGTGCTATTATAATATAAGTATTTTTGCTCTATACTCAAGAACTTATACGCTAAGCAAACAAAATGTCTTCAATTTGAAACCAGGGTAACACTTTCTATCAACATTTATGCAGGAGATCAGTCCTCATTTTATGAAACGATGCATTTTTTTTCCTGATTAACTACGTGATCCTAAATAACAGCATAATGTCATCAGCGTTGTTAATTTTTCATCACAATTATGGGCCTGGTTTTTATTTACAGGTCTCCATAGCCATTTCATTAGTGCCAATCTGAATGCCGTGTTATTTATGCCTTGCCATGTTTGGATAAAACCACAAGTCACGCCTAATAATTAGAGGCATTAGCGATTCAAAGTGAACGTCTGTCTTGCCTTATGCACATATTGAAACACAGAGCCTGGTGCAGATTAAGGCACCCTGTCTGCTTGTCGCTGCAGTCAATGACAATTGAGCCATTGCGAGACGTCCATTTTAGATGCTCCCTAGCAGTAGGTGGCACAGTGGTTAGTCCTAGAGGCTCACATTACTGGGGGTGCGTGGCACAAATCCCACCCCTGTTCTGCATGCGGACTAGCGTGTTACCTTTGACCTACAAAGAATTCCTCTGGTCCAAAAACATGCTGATTGGTGCGTATGTCCCCTAATGCTCTGTGGCCCCCTGCCCTTCTGTGGACATGCAACCCCACCCCTTAATTCTGTTCTATAATATCACTCCTTCATTCAAAATGAAATGTATTACATGCAGAAAATAAACATGCTCTGTGCTACTAATCTTCCAGACTTCATGTCCAGCGTTCATAGCTTAGTAGAATGTATATAATTCATTATATTCTGCTCCAATCTATTAATTACAAAGAGAGTGTGATCCCTCACATTAATTTAAGTAAATACTCATACAGTATTCACCTCTATCAAGTAAATAAGTACTTTTTATTCAGTAGTGTATTTCTTTTTACACCTGGAGCTATTCACTTATGCATTATCACCATACAAGCATTTATAATATTTGAAAAATGTTACAATATTTTAGGAACCACATAATTAACATTGGTATCAATATCTTGCAACCATGATCAGTATAAGCAGCTGAAAGACAGAGGAATAGTTATCGATATTTTACTTCACTACAAACCACTTGAATTTTTGTGTGTATAACAGCCAAGCAAAAAACAAATTGCATGTATGGAAAAGACCCTAGGCTTCTTTATCACTGTCAGTAAAGCACAGGATATATGAAATGTCTCTGCCTGTGAGAGAACTACGTGATGGGGGATTTGGAAACGGATCTCTGCTACATGCGGGTAAAACTCCTTTAGGGAGGAGAGGGAGAAGGAGGTAGCGTAGTGTACGACAAACAGGACATGAGTCTCTTCGTAAGATGAATGAAAAAGTCTTTTACGGCGGAAGCTGAAAGAAACGATGGCCACTGGGTGTGGCGAAAATGGGCCGTAGTTTCAGGGTTACTGCAAAATCAGGGGACGTCATGTGGCTTGCGGGGTCAGGACGCTGTGCCCAATCAGAAGGTTGTTGGTCCGAAATCCATGATCGCTAAGGTGATGTCACTGTTAAGACCTTTGACCCCACAAGTGCTCCAGGGACTGTCTGACCCTGCTTTCTCAGAAATGCACATTGCTATGGATAAAAGCATCAGGTAAAATGTAAACAGACTCGGAAATAAAAATGTAAACGGACTAAGACGTAGAAAGCCATGATATATGTGAATCAGTCAAAACACAGAAATTAATCTATGCTGAGGCCACAAAAATCGGTAAACTTCACGCGCAGTTAAACATGAATGTATGCTGGTATTATACATGTAATCAGTCTAAAAGAAATTGCGGGGTTTTATGCTGAAGTACTCTACGGCTGCGAAAGGCTGGCTCAGTCTGGGGGAACCCGCAGCTGTGTTACTGACGTAAAGAGCGATGCGTAGCACAGGCCTCCAAAAACTGGGGTAACGTCCACAGTCAGCAGAAGTCCAGCAGCCAGACGACTCCTGGTTCTAACGCTGAGGTCAAATATAAATACCAGTGTTCCCTTAGAGCCAGTGTCACCCCTTACAGCATGGGCGTGAAACCTGGCACCTCCACAGCGCTACCTTTAAACACGCGCTTTCGTGGTTAGGCTCCTCTCCCTTGTCTAGGATAACATAATTAAGTTAAAGGACATGAAAAATAAATGGGTAGGCCAACAATCATTACGGGATATGCGTCACACGTTCGGGTGAAAATAGACGGTATAGTGACAGTATAAGGATGTAAAATCGGTATTACATGATGTAATGTTTATGAGTCCATACATTGAATTTAACACAGATTGTTAAACTCACAGTTTTCTCTGGAAGGGAGCAGGAAGTTACTGCTAAAATTGATAAAAATGAAGAATCTCGGGACTACGTACGAAATGCTACTCCCTGCTTTTTTCAGTATTTCATTTGTTCTGAGTTGTCTTGCTTTAAAATTAAACGAAGCATTCTTGCCGATGGGATGAAATGATTGCCTTAAACCTGCAGAGCTGGGGGATGAAATCTGACCCCTGGGACATCCCTCCCATGCTGCCTGGGCTTCCACTGGGTACACCAGCTTCCTCCTCCAGTCCAGGCACTGACAAGTACATTAATTGGTTTCTAAAATGACGTGTAGCATATGCGTGTGTGAGTGACGGGCATCGTGTCCGGAATGTTCCCCAGTCTCCTGCCTGTGCTGTTCTCGATAGGCCACTGCCTTTTGGCCTTCCCCCACCCTCTGACCCTGCACTAGATGTGTCACTGGAAAAAAGATGGATTATTGGTGATTTACAAAACAAAGAGAGATAAAGGTAACTGACATTCTTTCGCTATCATAAAGCTGACCCAGGCAAATAGTCTTTTACCTTACAGACTTTCCTGTCCACAAAAAATAATGAAACAAAGCATAGTACCAATCAAATTATCCATCCCACATACAGGAATGAATGATACCTTTTGGAACTGCAAGCTACTGTATTTCAAAAGAAAAAAAAGACTTACTTTGAATCCTTAGAGGTAACAACTGATATACCTGCTATTCATCTATCTCCTACCATCTTCCAACTCATGCTGATCAGGGTCGCGGGGGGGGGGCTGAGATGTCAGTCCATCACAGCGCATATCCCACTACCCACACATGAATATTATATCCAACCCTGCAACTCAAAACGAACCACAAACCGCTCTCAAATCAATGCATTCTCAGTGTCCAATACCAATCGGCATGCTTGGTTATTTATTGCGCATTGATCCTCACCAGTAGAGAAATAACGGGCAGATTTGGTGATTTGTGTTTGACGAGCAGCTTCAGACCCGGCCAGCTGGCTCCCTAACAAATACATTTCGAGTTGCTGACACTGAAATACATTCGTCACAGCAGTTGTTTTTTTCTTAATTAATAGAAAACTTGCTCCGTTTATATTACAGGGACAAGTGCCTGATTATAAAGATCCACTTGTTTGTCATGAGCTCTTACAAAAAACAACAGTCTCTTCTTTGCATTTTTTGAATGTAAAAGACCTCGATCTAACATAAGATCAAAGTCCTGTGTGCTTGTAAGCTGATGACATCAGAATGGTGAAACGGGTTTTGTAAGTAAGAACAACCAATATGAAGAACAGGGTTTCAGAGTGTCTGTGACTTTTAACAGTGGATGGGTGCTTCCTTTTAGGTTAAGTACAAGCGAAGTCAGCACCTTGACTTGACCAAAAAAGATAAAATAACATTGCTTATGTTTCAGCAAGTCAGATCAGACAAGAGTTACTTTAGCTGGGGTATGAACGTTTTCTGAATCAAAAGGGTCACACAAGCGGATGGGGCATGAGAATTATTCAATCAGTTAATAGTGATACAAGTAACATGCACCCCCTAGAGGGTGGGAGAAACACTTCTCTAAGAATTCTGAACAGGCACAAAATGTCACGCTGCCCAAAAGTACGCTTCTTAAGATTCCTACAGGTCAGCGTGGTTAGCCACAGCTAAGTCACAGCACATTATTTACAACCCATCCCAGAGATGCCAGTTCCTCCTTTTAAGAATCATTTTAAGAATCACCGATGGAATGAGGGCGCCTTGAGTGGCATACAGGAGAAACGGTCCTTATTAAAAGAGATTGTGCTCCATACGAGCAATTCCTAGAGGGATCCAGATTAAATGGGATATTTTTGTGGAGTGGGTGGGTGGTGATGGGGGGGGGGGGGG
>JAODLC010000133.1:6743555-6768060 GCA_026781145.1 Hippopotamyrus pictus
ATGCTTAAACTGTGAGACTAGATTAGTAAAAAATCATTAGGGAATCAGGGAGCCTTTGGAGGCTGGAGGCTGATGAACAATTCATGGGTGAGAGTGATGGAGCTGAGGTTAGCAAGGCTGATGCTGGAGCAGAAGCGGAAGCATGACTCTGAGCCATGGAGAAATGCAATAAGACAGAATGATGCATGTATTATATATGGTGCATTTATCTTGAAGTGCAGTACGCATAGCTGTATGCAGTGAGTATCAGATAAACGGCATGCCATACAGAACAGCTGTCACAGGGCAAACGGCTAAACAGATCACTTTAATATTTATGTATGGAGCCTCCATGTAAACAGATGAACTACATTTTTCCGTATAAGCTGGATATTCCCGATGCGATCAATTGCCAGACTTCAGGGCTGTTTTTTCCACTTGCTAAGGAACTATCAAATGATTCCTGATTATATGCTGGAACAATTTATTTCACTTTTGCAAACATTTTCCCACAGCAAAATGCTACGGAACACCCGAAGTTCCTTCATAATAACAATTCTGTATAATTAAATTTTATCATTTAATATGTGCATATTATTTAATTCCATATGTTATGAATACTGTTTGTTCTGGAAAGTGAATCGGATGTTTTACTCAATATTAAAACTGCATGTTCTTCTTATCTAGCGTCATGCTGACGTAACAGTGCCCTTACGTCGTAACCTGCTCCTTCCCTATCAACAGATTTCCATCCGACTGAGAATCAGAGCACTTTTTTTTTTTTTACCTTTAACCTTTCTGTTACGCCGCCTCTCAGCCTCACCCCTGATAAATAATAGATCTACCCTAAAAAAAAAATACATCACTTCAGTGTGCAGTGGGAAAGAGCGACTTGGGAAATGTGGTTTATTTTTAGAAATAGCACAGTTTGGGGGGGGGGTGCATTTCACCGAAATGTAATGGGCTACCAAACAGAAATAGAAATGAGAGCAAAGAAAGTCATGGGGGAGGACAAGAGATAAAAAAAAAACAGTACGCTCCACCGGCAAATATCGGATACGGCGTGGCCAGAGCACCTGTCAGTGCACGGCTGCATAGCCGACCTGTAAAGATAATATCATAATGATCAGGATAATGTAACACTGCAACCTTGGCCCTTGGTGCTGTGAATCATCATCACTTTCATTATTATTATTATTATTATTATTCTACCCATTCATCTTCTGTAACTGCTTGTCCTATGTAGGGTTGCAGGGGTCCGGAGCCTATCCCCTGATTTATTATATTCCAAAGTGAATTACATAACATACACAGCTAATAGTTGTTTTCACACACCCGTACTTTTTTACCATAGTGACTTGCCCGAAAGGCATAACTCCTGCCCCCCTTCAGAGTCTAGAACCAGCGACCGACTACAGTACACAATACACAAATTAGCCGTGTCTAACGAGGTAAGAGTGTTTCCCTGAAAGACCTCTCACCGCCGCTTTCCCCGCATCATTATGCGCGCACATTGCGTGTAAAATAAAAATGGCTTCTGTTGTTTATTTCCATTGCTGTCGTATATATATCCTCTCCCTACATCCATAATGAGTCACCGAGGGCTAGTTCCGAGGTTATTTCCCTCAATGTTTGGATGTGTGTTGCCAAGATATGCACCTGCTGTACCTCACATTGGAGGATAAAAGACGTAAGAGAGCTTCCCGCTCCAGCTCTGGGATGTCTCAGCAGCTCACTGGTCCTGTTAGAACTGCACGTTGCAGAGCACCACCTGCTCCCCTGACCCCTCCCACAAGCTCCGGGACAGCCTGGGCACACGCCCGGACCCCCCCCTCCACCGCCCCCGCACCCACACCCCCCGACTCTGCGGGCTTGAGGGCTAGCATCCCTCATGCTGAAACTCAGCGGATTGCCATCCGTCACCTTCTCCCATCTGCCTAGCAGAGGGTTTTGCCGAAATGCCCGTCTTTCCTTGATTTTCACCGTTTGATATATTTTTTTCCGAGTTGAACAACCTTAAGTCCCTACCAAAAAATGAGTGGCCCCTCCCTACGCATCAAAGTCCTCACTCCCGCCGCCTCATGAGATATTATTGAGTGGACGGCTTCTTCCAAAGCATCTGGCCACCTGTTGTTTCTTGCTACTTCGACTTAATCGGTGAAGCACATGAAGATCCACATAGGGAAAGAGTTTGAAAAAGTGAGGGAGAATATGGCTCAGCAGCCAGCTTTTTAACATGAAAAGACGCAATCGTTTGTCTTCATTATCAAAGGGCACTTTCAGCACCGCTGAATTGCTCGGAAGGTGCTTTCCACCCAGTTACCATGACGCCAATTATACCTGTGGTTACTGGAGCAACAAGCGGGAATGATGCTGCATTGTGTCAGGCTGGGAGATGCAGACCTGCACTATGGTCAATAAAGGCTTCATGTGGTTCATCAGGCAGAAGCCTTTGCTCCTCACAGACTGATTTTACCGTGAAGCCAAAATGTGTCTTGCTGTCCTACATATCTCGTTGAATGATAATGGCATCTACATGACTATAAGACACAAAACTCAAAAGTTGCATGACAGAAAGCAATTTTTGCTACAGTTGTCTAATTTTGTATCCTTCTTTTTGTCCGGTTCTAGCTACTAAGGGAGGAGTTATTGACTAGTGCATCCTCTAGTTCTGTAAACTAACATTCCTACGTAACAGCAAGGTGAATCTCCTGTGATAGCTCGGAGCAACACTTTGATTTTGTTTTCCTTAAGAACATGGTTATGTAACATGAATCAGACATCTACGGACCTGAGAAGCTCCTGCCACAAAAATGCAATGGGACAGGGAGGTGAGGTTTTACTTTCCATCAAGCTCAGACGAAGAAGTTACCACTCGCCTTTCTCCAGTGTGAAACAGAGCCGGTGAATAGACTCAGAGGCGACAGCCATATAACGAATTAGCGGTGTGACAATTTACAGCTAATGCAACACGTTCACAACATGCAGGAGATGCTATTGATTTTTTCTTTCATGATCATGGTTCAGTCAGCAATACGACACATGCCAAAGCTTAGCGCTGCTTTAATTCCGTGAAGTAACACATGTGGAGTAACTGTCTCTTTGGTTGCCCTGGAGACATTTTATTTAATAACTCTTTTGTTGAAGTGCTTGTTAGGCTGTAGAGAGCCCAGAGAAACAGGGACCCGTATGACCCCCGGCAAGTTAGACCTTTGTGAAATTCAAGGAGTCATGAGGTGGTCGTGGCCATGAACGCGCCTGCCCGACGTGCAAAGACGCGGACTCACCCTCCGTCGGCGACGTTTTCAAGCGCTTGCAGAGTCCCTCCACGTCCCCATAGTCCTCCTGAATTTTGACGATGGCGTCGTTGCCCCGCAGCTCCATGAGCGTACGGAGGTCCATGAGGGAGCAGCCGAAGCCGCCGGCATGGCTGCCCTCATTTCTTTGGTTCTTGGCGTAAAAATCGCTGTTGGTCATGTCCCCCATGGTGTCTCGGCTATCACTCGGAAGCTCGAGCGGCGAGCGGTGACAGTGGTATCAAGAAGAAAAAAAGAAAAAAAAAAACCAGAAAGCCACCGCTGAAGAAGTCTTAGATCGCTGGGTCGGGGTGAGGGACGGGAGGGGGAAATCCAGTCCAATGTCTGAGGTGCAAGGAGGGATCCTTCTGATTCAGGGAAAAGAGAAACGAGTCCATCCAGGAGCACTAGAAAAGCCAAGTAGAAGTCCAGGCAATTCCTACGTTGAGGGCTGCAATCCTCTTCTTCTCCATGTGTAGTTTCCCATTCTGCTTGTGTCAGCCTGCTGCTGTCTACATGGTGATCCTCTCCATTACTCCTTCAGAGAGAGAGAGAGAGAGACAGAGAGAGAGAGAGAAGCAGGAGGGAGGGAGGGAGGGAGAGAAACAGAGAGAGAGAGATGGGGATGAGGATTCGGTCTCACAAGCACAGGGAGACATACAAAGGACAGAGACACGGCTGCATCATGCTAGCGAGCCCCGTGGGGGGGTTGCGGTGGAGCTCCACGCCGGATGCAGTGTCCGGGCAGCCGTTGTCACGCGGGTGCCTGGGCTCCTCTGACACAGCGGCAGCAGCGGTGCCACACGGTGAACTGTCCCCGGAGCTGGTGCTAAATAAGGCAGCTCATTAATATTAATGAGCCAGCTAACCACTCGCGCCTTTCAGCTCGCCTCGCAATGTGACTCGGATCCAGCGGCGTGCATGGCACTGCGCTCTCGCCACTACGCGGGCCGATTCAGGAGACGGACAGATCTCTCCCTGCATGAATACACGGAACACAGCTGAATCTTAATGCTGAAAGACCTTGTTGTTGCTTAAGCCTTAAATAGCTTTCCTGGGCATTGTTTGTTTTGTTGATTTTTTGATTGTATTTATGTCATGATAGCTCTATTGTTGGCTCAGCTGGTAAGCGACTGGTAAGATTTGAGCCAGCAAAGCTGACTGGGGCGGGGGGTGGGGGCAGTAGAGTGGGGGTGTTGTCAGGGCTGTCAGAAGCTGTTCTCCTTTTCAAACCCACCATCAGTACATTGAGCATGAGTTGTCACCTGTAACTAACAGATACTCCTGGTCCCCCACACCAAGCTCTCCCAGTTTGTGGCTATGGTGACCCTGACGGACGACTCCGCTGCATCACAGGGAGACAAAATCAAAATCTGACCGTCAGGTTGGAAATCAGCAATATGCAAAGCAGCCCATTGTACTGCACTCGCAATAAGCTTACACACCCAATACAGTATGCTGTGTTGAATGCTATACTGCTGGAACAAGGACAACAGGTACTCATGTCTATTAGCATTGTCGCTAATCCTGCTGTCTTTTTCAAACATGGACACTGACGTACAGGGGTGCTAATTTTTGGCCCTAGGAACGCATAACATATTGGGCCCCCATTCCAGACCAATCCAATTATGTTCAAAAACTTTTATGGAGGTTGGAATGATCCTAACTTTCCCCTCCCGCTTTATGGCACCCCTGGTGATATGTCTTGTAAGAGGTATGCCTTGGGAAAACAATTTCCCACAGGACAAATAAAGCCTTATCTTATCTTATCTTATCTTATCTTATCTTATCTTATCTTATCTTATCTTACCTCGGTTGTAAGCGAGTGGCCCCAGCCTTGCTGTGTTTCCAGTTTTACGCTACACTGAGGTCCCCTGTCATCCGTCATGGTAAATGACATTCCTGATGCCCATTTTACCCACAGCATTAAGTTACCAATGCACCACAAAACTTTCCTAACCCCTTACACTGTAACTTTGGCACACACTCACAATGCATATTAGAAAAAAACGTTTTTTGCATTCTTACGTGCTTTTTTTAAATAGCTTTTTTAAATCGCTACTGATCAACTCACTCTGAAAGCTACAGTATGCCAGACGCCCAGTTCATTCAAAGCACTTTTTGCTTTTATCTGAGTTGTCCCCATTAGTGGTAAAGCCATTTGTATATCAAATAAGCTGAAACACGTTCGTTGGTGAATGTCCAACCTCACTGGACGGTTCCCTGACATGTTAAATACCGGAGTGAGGAACCAATTGGAGCGCGGCATGCCTACCACTCATTTGGGCTGCCTCCGAACGTGCCGTCCTCAGACGTGACCTGAGGCTGTTTGGCGGAAGGTGACACTGCAATTTCCCACAACGCCCAGTAGACTCCCAGAAATCATGGGGATACCCCCTGGGTAACCCCGAGGTAAGTCAGAAAACTGCACACATACACTTCTCTCCTGTGTAACAGCTTTTCTGGGTTAGTGATGCTGGGCAATGGTCAGTAAAAGCCAAGCAAATTCTGCTAACCAAAGCTGACCCCAGCTAACTCTTGATCCAAATATGGCACTGATCATTTTTTTCCCATATACAATAATCATAAACAAATAGAGTAAACATATCAGAATATAGTTGGAACCTATATTTCTGTTTTGTTTTCTTGACCAAACATGTTTGTCTTAAATGCTATAAACAAAAGCACAGAACATAATGGAGCACAAAAGAACGTCGTGCTCCAATGGCATTCCAGTGCCGCAACCTGCATTGTGCTATTCTAATCCGTATAATACATCCAGGAGCATTTAGAGGCAGATGTCAAATGTAAGGAAATGTCAAGGGTGAGGGTGGATTGCGGAATGTGAAGGTGGGGTTATATGTACCTGTCATTTGTACTTAGAAGCAAACATTCTGGTGTTTTAGGGTTTAGGGTTTTCTTTTTAACATAGAGATGTAAAAATTGAAAGCTTCTATCAATTTCCGCCCAATGAAACTGGGATAAAAACTTCAGTGTAACACACAAAAGAAAAGAGAAGCCATAAGAGAGATTATCTGACAGCGAGTAGTAGTCAGAGGGCAGTAAATCCAGTCCAGCTTTCCCACAGTCTTCATTTTCCGTGAACTGATTAAGAGGAAAAGGTGCATCACCAGCTGCAAAGAGCAGGGCTAAATGCACACAGGGGAGCACGTCACTGGACCATGATTATATCTTTCCTTTACCCCACTTAGAACATGACCTGTACATTACATATCTGCAATGGGCAGACAATCAGTGGGGTACATTACCTGGTGCTCTTTGTTTCCTGGAATGAGCTTCAGCCACACCACCCGCCCCCCACCCCACCACATCCCCCATGACACATGGAAGTGGTTGGAAAATGGGTGGACGAATGGATGATGTCCTTTCATAGCCACAATGCCACTAAACATCTCCAACCCTATAATAATTCACCATAACCCTCTGAACCTCTCCTTGATTTGGTACTTCAGTAGTGACTTATCTACATTTATTTATGCGAAATAGGTTTTCTGAAATATACCTAAAATCTTCAAATATATGAATAAGTCATCAGAAATACAGTGGCACCTTGGAATATGTCCTTAATTCGTTCCCGATCCTTGGACTTATACCAAACAGGACATACACCAAACAAATTTTTCCCATAAGAAATAAAGGTAAAATGTAAAATCTGTTCCCATGAAAAAAAAAATACTATTGTTATTGGCATATTATACATTTATGGTGTCCTGCACTTGCTCGGTCATGGAGCAGGGAAGCAGCACAGGAGCCGGGAAATCGGGCGAATGAGGGACTTTAATAAGAAAACAACAAGGAACACTAAACACCATAAAACAGATGTTAGACTTTAATGACCGGACTGGGGAAAACATACCTTAAATACATTGGACTAATGACAGCAACAAGAAACAGCTGATAAACACGGGGATTCCACACGAGGTAGATGAGGGGGCGTGGCACACGGAAGGAGCAGACGAATGGGGCATGACAGTTGGGTTTGTATAAAATAATTTAAACACTGCTTAATACTAAAATACATAAATACAAAAGCAATTACATGAAATAAATGAAAAGAGAGTTATAGCACAGGTTGTTCACTGAATGGTAGCAACTGGCGTACTGACGCTCGTGGGCAGTCCTGGCTTTGTCTCGAGAAAGGTAAACAAGGGTAGCGCGCAGTGTCATGACTCATTTTGACCTATGCAAGTTCTAGCACGCGAGTCATATTCCAAACAAAGGTCATATACCAAGCAAAATTTTTCGCATCCAAACAGGACATATACCAAGTTGGGTTTATTCCAAAATGGACGTATACAGAGGTACCACTCTACATTTAAATTCTATTCCTGCCTGTCCATCAGTATTCTTCTCAAAAAACCGCACAAGGATCTGAACTACAAGGCTTCATTGTACTGTTTAGATCCATATCACCAAACAGCTTATTCACTGCGACCAGCTTGGGGCATGTCCCCGGAATGCACAGTGAACGGGATGCCAATCCATCACCATACACACACACAGCGAACATTGCAGACACCAGTCCACCTAAACATATGTGTTTGGACCTTGGAGGAAACCCACACAAAGACAGAGGAGAACATATGAACTTCACACACACAACATATTACAAAAACTGAAGCCACAGTTGTGAGTCTGTGTGCAAGTATCATACAGACATCTCATTGAACATTAAACATTAAACTCAGGAGGAGAAGTACGTCAAGTTTTTAAGGTTTGGGACATAGCAGCACCTTCATATTGCAGAAAGCCTGTTGCGATGAGTACATCCCAAAGCTGGACACTTTCAGTCCAGAATCACCAGCCATCGTCTTCCTCATAACGTAGCTCTGGCACAGAACTGGATTGCGAAGCTTTATTGTAATTTATAAATATATAGACCAGGGGTTTCCAATTCTGGTCCCGGAGAACTACTATCCAGTAGGTTTTCTATTCTACCTGCCTTCTTATGAGCCACACCTGGTCCTGGTATTTACAGAAACAGGAAAAGTGGGGTCAGGAGGAGAGATGCCCATTAGTCACATGTAGCCACTGAATAGCATGACATCAGCGGGGGTTTCTAAGGTCTTTTAAAGTCTTGTGTAAACTAGCCAGAATCAACCCTGAAGGAGAAAAATAGAAACTTCTGCAACAGAATGGTGTAAATGGGTCATTCAAGGCAAGGCGCAGGTATTTGAGGCCTTAATGCGTGCTTTTATTTCCAAAGTAACACTTTACAGGAACTGACGAGTATCCACAAGCAAACAGGCCTAACTCAGGTTGGCTAAAGTATGTGCCCTACAATGAACTGGCATCCTGGACCCCAGCCTTAAAGATCACTTTTGTTTTTCTAGTAATTCAGCATCTTACACCTCCCCCATCCCCACCTCTGACTAATCTCTTACTCCACCATGACAGATGGATGGGAATTTACCTGCTTACTAGTCATTATATTTATTTAAATATAACCCAGAACATGAACGTGTTTGATGTAAAGATGAGAAACTTCAAATTTTTTTTTCCAGCTCTAGACTTGCCCAGACTCTCTTTGAAGCTGACGTCAGAGAGGAAACTGCTGGCCAGGTTTCTCATCATCCGACATTCACAGAAAAAAAAAAAAAGGAAAACCTTCTTCACCTACCAGGTGCAGAATCGAATCAATTCAGCCCACACAGACCTAAGGGCGGACACAGGGCCAAATTTAGCATCCACGTTCACCCAGAGTTCAGCTGTGGACAGAGTTTCCTAAAGCCCCGGAGTTTCACGTGTCCCACTTTCTCCCGCTTTCTCCCGCTCGGACACCTGCCCTTCCTCTTGGGCACCCTGAGAGTGTCCGGTGGCTGACAATTCTCACTTCTCAGCATTAAACATTTTACGCTCAAATCAAAGCTCTTACCCTCGAGCACACATTCACTACATAAGCTATATAGCTGCACCTTTCACAAAGTGATAAAGAGCCTTTTATAACTTTTTGCTGCTAACCTATATTAACATCCACGCTTCGCTTCATTAGAATCTTCTTCCGAACAAACACTCAGTAGCAAGTGCGTTCAAAATTTAATTAGACATGTCACATACATAGATGCATACACTTATTAAGAATTTACAATATTACATAACATTTACAAAAACACAGAAAATTAATTAATGGAAATAATGCTATTTAATGGAAAACTGTTTGTAATTTATTCACGTCTGACTCATTGCCCCTTGCACCTCAAGGAACTGCATCAATGTTTTCTAAACACCTTCCAGCTGTCAGCCACCTTCCCTTCTTCCATGTTGCTTTGCATGCTGGGATTCTGCTCTCTCAATAGTGTCCATCATAGAATATTTGAGTTTTCAGTGAATTTTATTCATGTTCAGTGTCAGTACTGCTGGACTGACATCCTGTGCAGAGTGTCCCTTGCCTTGTGCCCTGTGCTTCCTGAAATAGACATGAGGCTTTACCTTGACACTACATTAAATAAGTGATGATAAAAAATGCATGAATAGATTTAACATTTTAGAGGTACTATACTTCAGTGGTAATATACACGCTAAATTAAATTTAATTAGAGTAAATATAATATGAGGGGTTACATTTTTATTTATTTAAATTAAATTTATTTAATTTCTTGGATTTGTGATGTATTGAGGATGCGATGATTCTGGAGATTTTATCAAATGAATAAATGCTCATCTATGTCATATTATTAAAAAAGAAGGACTCGAGGGCAGGGTTTGTGGCAAAACAAAGGGGCTTTCATTAATTCACAGAACAAAAATGGGAAATAAACAAGATCGTGAGGGAGTAAAAACAGCAGGAGCAGAGTAAGGCAAGGCACAGGCAACACAAGGGTACAACATCAATGACCAGACTAGCAAGGACAAGAGAAACATGTACTTAAATATTGAGACTAACATGGGGCAAGAAGCATCAGGTGTGGCCCCTCAGGAACCCGTGAAGTAGGAGACAGGAGTGTCAGGCAAACAAGGCAGGCAGAATGTGACAGTATCCCCCCCACCATCCCTGATCAGGGGAGGGGACCAAGCAACAGGGAGGATCCACGGGGCACGGAACAGACAGGACACGGCAGGACCAACAGGGCATGTGGGACAGACACCACAAAGGTCCAGAGGGACAGAGCCCCCTGCACAGGACATGATGGAACACACCACTCCAGGGATCACCAGACAGACAATATGGACATGGGACAAGATACCGACACCACTAGGGGCACGTAACAAATCTAGATAAGACTAGGGACAGCAAAGAGGACATCCAGCAAGACACACACCAGGACAAGGCAGACAGGTGGTGGAACCACAAGGATAGAAACACAGGAGAGGACACACGAGGGATACAAGCCAGGGCAAAACAAAAGCAAACTGGGGTAATTGGACAGGAACTGAGATCCAGGAAGACCTGAAGAGCTAGGTGAATGTGGTTCCTGGGTCCTCTTTGGCCCCAGTTTTCCCCAGTGAGGTGTTGGGACCACAGGGCCTCAGAGGGCCCACAGGGTTAGATGGCGCCAAGGGGCCAGCAGGGTTGGAGGCCGTTTGAAGGGGGCTGCAGGTCAGGAGCAGGAGGGTGTCCAGGGAACTACAGGGCACATGCAGGAGGATCCTGTGGTTCCTCTCCTCAGGGCCGCAGCAGGACAGGTGTCCAGACGGACATCATCAGGCAGACAAGGGTCTGAGCAGTTGACCCGAATAGTGTGTCCCCATCTCACTCTCCTGGAGATAGAAACTTGTCCAGCCCCACTTTTAGGCCCCAGCTGACACCGACACTTTGGACTAGGTTGACGCGGATGTTGGAGACTTATGGCAAGGCCCAGAGGGTCCCACTCCAAGTCCATCAGCTGGGCATTACCAGGGTCAGCCCAACCCAGCCTGGTGGTGGACGAGGAGTCAGGCATTGGCCTGGAGGCAGCCAGGGAGACAGGCATTGGCCAGGATGATAACAGGAGACAAAGCGGGCCTGATGGGACATCAGGGGACAAGGGTGGATGCGATGGGATATCAGGGGATGAGGCTGGAGTCAGCAGGACTTAGGAGACAGGGTTGGATGGAGATGCCTGGAGGCAAGCAGAGAGAGGCCGGGACACCTGGAGGCAAATACGGCAACATGGCTGCTGTGGGGTCAGGTACAGTATGGGCAAGGTGGCCCTTCTTGGGCTGGGAGCCTGGAGTGTGAGTAAACTGGTCCTCTCTGGACTGGGAGCCAGTAGCACAGCCCCTGACGCCACAGCAGCAGTGAGAATAGACTCTGGGGATGCAACAATGGTGAGAACAGGCTCTGGGGACACAGCAGAGGTGAGAATGGGCTCTGGGGACACAGCATAGGCGAAGATGGGCTCTGGGGACACAGCAGAGGCAAGGACAGGCTCTGGGGATGCAGCAGAGGCAAGGACAGGCTCTGGGGATGCAGCAGAGGCAAAGACAGGCTCTGGGGATGCAGCAGAGGCAAGGACAGGCTCTGGGGATACAGCAGAGGCATGGATGGGCAAAATGGGCCGGATTCTAGAGGGTTGGGATGAGCAATTGCCCCTTTGGGGCTGGGCTCTGGAGATTCGAGATGGGCGGCAGACGTCCTCGGGCAAGGCTCTGGAGCAGGTTCAGCCTGCTTCTTCATTTTCCACCAGTAGGTGAATCTGAGATGAGCTGAGTGGCTTCACACAGCAGAGAGTTGGTGTGCTGAGCACGGTGGAGAGGTGATGGGCTAACCGACTTCATGTGGTGGAGAGACAGCAGGCTGAGTGGTTTCATGCTCAGCTATTCCCCACACATCACCCAGCAAGTGCCGGACCCTCAGTGCCTTTTGGGGATCTACGCCTGAGGTAAGTCCCATGAGAACCCTCTCCATAGACTAGAAGAGAACCATGGCCTCAGGGATTCTTCAAACCACATGATTAGTCCTTAGCTCCAGGATGGCATCTCGGACGGAAAAGAAGTCCTCTATGCGCTGGTAACCCCTTCGACCCCTGAATCTGAGGCACTTGGGGAATCCGGTCGACTGGGTGCAGGGAGGCATGAAAATTGAAATGGAAATGCAGGCTGCTGGGGTTGCTCGGGAGTCCAGTCATTCTATCATGACATGAAGGACGAGGGACTTGAGGGCAGGCATTGTGGTGAAACAAAAGGGATTTTATTAAACTCACAGAACAAATGGAAATTCAAAAACAGGAAGAGTGGAGCAAGGTAAGGCACAGGTAACACAAGGATACAACGTCAATGACCAGACTAGCAAAGACGAGACAAACAGGTACTTAAATACAGAGACTAACTTGGGGCAACAAGCATCAGGGCTGGCCCATCAGGACCGCGTGAGGGAGGAGACAGGAGGGTCAGGCAGACATGGCAGGCAGGACATGACAATATACAGGCCAAAGATTAAAAATACGTACACATCTACTACTACTATACCAGGGTCATTTTAAAGTTTCACAGGTTTTTGTTGTCGTGTACAGAACAAAAAAATGCTTGGCTTTACTGAAAAATTAGCATACAAAATTAAAAGACAGTAAAAGACAAGCAGTTAATAATTACAATTATTGTCATGATTGTAAATAATTTTTATGCAATACCTACAAATTAAAAGCATATTCCTGGTTCACCTGTTAGCCAAAAGGTACAACAAGAACCTCACAGTCAATTTAACAATCAACATAAATTACCCTAGAAACCGAAGAATCAGTCCTCCTCCAGTAACAGTTAACTTGCCTACCGCATTACAGCTTTACCTTTAATGCCACTACAACACTTACTATGCTATTCACTGAGGAAATGGAAACTCAATGAGCGGATGCTCTGTTAATTCATGTGTCCGCTCTTTCGTGCTGGGTATGAAAAGTGATAGGGGCAAGGGCCCCTGTAAAGGAAAACAAGCACCATCCTCATCATCCGAGCCGCCAGAAAGGCCCCTTTGCGTACTATACAAAGGGCAATAAATATTTCAGTTTTCTCAAGTTTTTAAATGTCAGTGAAACTCAGAAGATGCTCCAGAAGAACTGCATTGCAGAGTTTTCTATGTTTAAATATTTAAAACAGAAAAATTAAACTTGAGGAGTTCAAATAAGTAAATCGATGTCAATAGCATCAGTGTGGACAGAAAAACGCACCAGCTTCCCAACATCTGACCATTAGGAATGGCAAATATATTACTCTCTACACAAAACAAATATTAATGTAGTAAATCTAAGGAGCTAAAAATATTACTTTATTCAGAACGGCCCATAACTACAATATATATATATTTATGTGTGCATCATTAAAAAAGTATGGAAAGCTACCTAATTATAGCTGCATAATTGATTGATATCTTAGAGCTTTTAAGTTTGTTACTTAATTGCGCCAAGAACATTTGCCAAGAGTGTTAAATATAATTCTAAGCCAATAAAAACATTTGCTTCTGAAATTCATGATGGGGGAACCAGGAAATTTCAATATAAAGGTAATTTCCATTGAGTTTCAAAGTGAAAGAGACACGAGACTGCATTGGGGTTTACACTGAAAATGGCTTTTATTAATTCGCACTGATGGACAGTACAGAACTGCACTTCTTGGCAGGAATAGCAGGTGACTCACGGGTGAAGTCTATTGCATCATCATTTATAGGCTGCAACTCAAGTGACCGGCCTTGTTCCCCACGAAGACGCCAACAAGTTCCATTCCTGTTTTCACCGTGGATGAAAGCGGAAAACAACAAAACACGCCTTGGCACCTGTTTCCCTTGATGTCAACATGGCATCCGACAAGTGATAGAGACAAGTTCCAGGTAACTCTGGCATTATACAAGGAAGCACGGTAGTCAGTCCATGTTCTTCAACCTCACAGTGTAAGGGCTTCAGGACAGGCCTGGGTGATCATTTTCTGTGGAGGGCCAAACCCTAGCTTCACCATGTCAGCAGGGACCATTTTAATGATTATTTTCGTGCCCCATGAATGCTATTATGATAGACATTAATTAAGGTTATTTTTTTCTCATATTTGAGAATACAGAAATTACTAGAACCAGTGCATTTTCATATGTAACTTAACTAATACATTTATTATCAGCTCAAAGCAACATTTGAGAGCAAAAATCTGTTCATAGATTAATGTGTTACAATTTTTTTTCTGTTTTTATTATATTCTATTTTATAGATCCATATCTGGCTCATGGACTGGCTTTGGTTAGATGGAGATAATCATGTTAACATTATAAACAAAACTAGTATATATATGAATTCATAAGAGAGTAATTTCTTAATGATCAAATAGAATACTATCACTATTGGCCCTCCAGTTTGTGTTGACTACTTGCCACCATATAGACACCGTTTCTCTAGAATGTTCTGTCCTCTGTCTGGTTCTTCAGGCTTCAACAGCTTCTTCATTGATACTATGATGGGCCCCATCCTTCTTATTACTGGTTGTCCGCTTCTTTTATCATCAGCTTCTCTAGGAATTATGGACTTTCCCAGTGAACTGGATCTTCTCATAATATGTCCAAATTAGGGCTTCAATCCGGTCATCTGTGCATCTAGAAAAAGTTCAGCCTTGATCTGATCAAAAGCTCATGGTTTTCTTAAAGGTCTTCAAAGGCGTCAGTACTTCTCTTGTCCTGCCTATTCGTTGCCCTCCTTTCATATCCGTAAAGAGTCACAGGAAATGAACAGTTCTGATCTCTTTCTAGTATATCAGTATTTCTTGAGATTTTTTCCCTCAGTCCTTCATTGTGACTGTGCCAAATGCCGGTCTTGTATGACTGCAGAATCTTTTCTTCTTCGTGCCTGTATACATATTAGGTCAGATAAATTTTTTATGCTGCCCAAACAATTAAAGGTCGAATTACAAATTACGATACGGTACGATACTATACGGTGTGATGTTAAATAAGTCTGACACACTGGCGGCATCCATAATCAGCTGTTACGCTCATTGTAATGGGCATTGTATTACCGTGTGTAATCAGCAGGATGTAAGTTATGATCGTTTTACTTGTGTTTGCTGGCCTTGCTTACAGAAAAGGATGTTCCTTTCCAGCCAGACCATTTAATAATAAACGCTTGTGTGTTACAGGATGTACAATAGGATCAATGACAGATAAAGAGGTGATTGCATTTTACATAAAGCTGCCTGGAACGGTGGTTGTCAAAAAAGTGTGTTTCACGTATCCTGGGCTGGCTCTACGTTCAAGACACAACTACTACATACTGGGAAGAGTTACACAGCTCACACCCAGAGCCCCTGGACTGTATGTCTTCAATCCTTCCCTGCACTGGAGGGGTGGCAGTGCTGCCTCAGAAGCCTTACGTAAGAAGAACTTCTCCTGCCCTTAGCAACAAGCTGAATTTCTGAACTATAACTTTTTTTTAAATTCAGATTTCACACAGTGCACAAAACTGGCTGCGATGGACTGAACTCCCTGGCTTTGTCACAACCCAGTTCCGGATGAGAAGTTATAGAAAATGAGTGTGGATGGACCTGCTCTTCTGCACCTTTCGGAGTCATGTATGTCATGTTAATCATAATGAAATCAGTTAATCGAGGGCTCTGTGCTATATTATACATATTGGCATTTGTCAAGTAATGTGTGCACCTTTTAGATTCAAGCCAAGAGTATGAAGTGATGGTAAGGCCATGGTATGGAAATATCTTTCAGTAAACATTTATACACTGAACCTGAACCATCCTCTCTCTGCCGGTTTTTACTTCAAATTCAATTCCCGGCTGCTCTCCCAAGTAGGGAACCATATGGATCATAAATCACATTGCCTGGTGCTCCAGATGCTGATCAGGACGGAATTAAAATGCATCCCAGAATCCCACGTGGCTCTGTGAATCAGAGCTGGCCACCATTTGTTCAGAAAAAGTGGCATTCCAGCCTCAGAAAGGAAACAGAATTTACAGCAATAACACATAGTGAACTAAATCAGACCCAGTCCCCAAACAAGATCGCCACCCCCCAAATGAAGACTTAGCACTCGGTTAAGCACTTAAATATCGTCAATTATAAATATACTGTGTTAACCAACATAGTTACTATCTTTGTGACTTTGCATTTGTCAGATGCTGATACATTAAATACAGATGCTCCTCTACTTACAAACTTTCAATTCACAAACTTTCAGGCATACGAACAGAGGACTGCAAGTCCAAATTGCATTTGTTGGGCTCCCGTTTCCTGTCCGCGACATAATTTTTTTCTTTCTCCGCGGCAATTCCGCCTCGTATGACTTCTGGCCGCTACTCCCGCCGCGCAGCAGCGTAGCGTGCGTACTCCCAGCATCCTAGTTCTTTGTATTTGCGTATACCCTTAAAATGATGTTGAATAATGACTTACGAACATTTCAAGATACGAACGGCCGTTTGGAATGTAACTCATTCGTAAGTAGAGGAGCATCTGTATATCACATTTCTGACAATCCACCTATGTTCTAATCTCCTGGTACTAGTATACTGATTATCTGAGGTTTCATGGGTTTATAGTAAATCCAGCTAAAACATGAGATTCTGCTGAACCATGTAAATGTAATAATGTCAACAATGACCTACAGCCCAAGTTAAGAAGATCGTCTGCTGACATCCACGGCTCACCTGTAGGACACTAACCTACTGAGGAAGTTTCACAGGAATGTAAAAGCTTGAGTGCTGAACTTGCTCTCAAAGCAGCAATAAGACAAGATCATCACTCTTCTTAATTGAAAACTGACACTGCAGACTGGCCACTGATTTCAATGTTATTTAATATTAACCATTTAGTCTATGTGTGTTGTAATTAATATTTCACTGTCAGCCATTGATTTGGAAATAATGCATTACGTTCATTTAGACACTTTCTTTACTTACAGGCAATTATGAGGTATTGTAAGAAAGGACACTGATGTTAGGCAGAATATTTTTAACTCACGTTGTCCCTTCAAAGTGTCCATCAATAACAAATATGTATTAATTACAGCATTCTGGAGCTTTTGAGTCAGAAAATGAGGCCTATGGAGTCTACTACACTGATGCAACTTTAATATTAGAGCTATAAATATTAATCAAGACACATGATACACATAAAAATTGGTGTAAAGGATCTCTGGTTTCTGTACACAATAACACAACAACAGGAGAAAATGTGTAAGGCAAACAAAAAGCAGTTTGTTTAAAATGTTTACAAAGCCTTTGAGGAAGTTTGTACTAGTTGTGGGTTTGAATCCCATAGCAGGTAGAGCAATCAAATCACCTCTAGGCCCAAGGCTCTTAACCCCCAGCTCCAGGGGGGCTGCACGCTGGCTGACCCTGTACAGTGAAACCCCCACGCTTGCTCTCACCAGTATGTGTGTCTCATGGAGAGCAATGCAGGGTGAAAGTTACCTATCTTCTCCCCAGGGATAAATAAGGAACCTCCAGTCATGCTATTCTGAGGGATCAGTCCAGCCAACTGCCTGCCAAGCACCCGGAACCCGCCAGCTTCCAGTTCAGCCGCTAACAGCGCCAGCTGAGGCAGAGGCTGCCGTGCCCGTTCTGCGGAACCACGTGCGGGAAAAACGGTCGTAACTCATCCCTCCGGTGGCGCACAGTCCTTGTCTCGCCCGAAAAGGTCAGGAGAGGGGGAGGATGGGGGAGGTGAGAGATGGAGCAAGAGAGAGACGTTGACGCTCACTGAGGTTTATCAGCCAAGGTGTCAGAGCACCACCGAGCGCGCGGCAGGGAGACGCGGCACCGCGGTATTTGGCATCGCGGCTGTGAGTTGCTTTTCTTTTTTTTCTTTACTCACAGCACAGATATAAACGATGCCGGAAAGGTCATCCAAAGATAGCAGGGAGCAAAGGCAGTCAACCCCCCCCCCAACCCCGAACACCACGGCGTTCCCCAACCAACTCCCTCGCCAGGGATCGTACATACAGTTGTCGCGGAAAGTATAAATAGTTTATTTTAGTAACCTATGATTTAAATAGCTTCCTGGAGTAATCTACTGACGTCAGGGAAACACCGCGACGTGGCAAAGGTGTGCGTTTTTTTCATGTTTGAAAGCATGGCTACTCAAGGATTTGATATTCTTCTGGTTCACCTTCTGCAGTCTTATTCGGAGTGCCTTAATTCAAAGTGCATGTATGTATGTATATATATATATGCAAAAGCATTAGTTGCATTGGCTAAATAAATAAATAAATAATTTATTTAGCCAATGCAACAAATGCTTTTGCGACAGCAGGTTTAGCCAGTCCTTGGGGGTTACAGGCCTTGCTGAAGGGCCTAACAATGAAACCACTCTGCGTGGGATTTGAACTGGTGACCTTCCGATCACTGTGTACTAACCTGCTGAGCTACACCGCCCTAAATTTACTGGCAGAAACTTTCCTCTAAAATGATGTACAAGTGAGGAGAGCTTGGGGTTAGAGAGCAGGGCCGGCTAGCATCCAGAACCCCTGGCGCAGCTGGGGCTAAGGAGTCAATGAAGATATGACTGCTCAAGCACCCATACAAGTCAAACGTAAGACCTTATGGATGTAGACAGAGATCTGTAATCTACTGAGCTATAGAAGCAGATGACAGTAAGCGTCTGACTCTGAAATGCAGCAGGGATTTCAATGATGGAGCCCTGAATGCCCAAAGGAGGAGCCCCGGAGGAGGTTATAGACACAGAGTAAGATCAAAAGAACTCATCTTTAGCCGTTTGGTGGAGCTGGTGACAGTGTGGGGGACAAGAATGCCAGGCAGTGTCATTTCCTCCCGATTGAAACTGACAAGCAGACGGCCCGCTCAGAATCCACACGAGGGGGGGATTGATTTTTGAATCGATGGGACCTGAGGGCTATGACAATTCCCAGGGACGTTTCAGCGCACGTGTTTGGCACGAGGCAACCGCGACATGCTTCGTGCCAGAAAGGCCGCTCCACTCCCCGCTGCAGCCGTCAAGGCACCTGTTCGTTTCAAAGAACAGATTTGCGAATGAAAAACATCGTATAAGGTACATAAATACAGACGCTGTCAGCCGTTCGGCACGTAATGACATCGAAACGGGGGGTGTTTTCATTTCGCTCTGAGACGCAGAGACTGTCACACATATCAAAAATGATCGATCTGTCTCCAGTAATAACTTTACTTTTCCAGCCTTTGATTAGTTATGCTGTTAGCGAAACAGCTAGTTTTATTTTGTTGTTTTGTTTTTTTCCCAGGGGGTTAAAAGAACAGAAAAGCAAGATAGCCAGAGGGAATGTGAAAATAAAGGGACACAGTAGGAAGCTCTTGAATAATATATTGAACCAGACTGGGAAGCCCCCCCCCCAAGCACAAATCTGCAGCTTAATTACGGAACCACCAGTAAACAGCTGTGTGCTTCCCTGCTGAATGGAGAGAAACAGGTGTGTATTATTTTAGGAGTCATATTATTATGCTGATATGTTTTACATAAGGGAAATATTTTCGAACCTGAGCTCTTTGGTTGCTGCGTGCAACAGCAGTATCCCTAGGTTGGTCTCTGACATCACAATTATAGCCTACCTGAGAACCGTACGATTCTCCGCCCCATTACAAGACAATCCCTACGTGCATTTGACGTGATTTAAGCTGTTAACAAAAAACACCAAAGACACACAAACAAACAGGGGCGTGAGGTTACAGGCGGGAAAAAAGGAACAAGGGCACTTCCCTGTTCCAGATGGTCGTATAAAAATCATCGGGGACCTACTGCTCTAATTAAATTCAGCGCATAGTCAGAGCACGGAGGACAGAAAGTACTGCAGATAAATCACATGTGACGTCCTGGCTCCGCCCTGTGGGAGGGGCAGAAGGGCGGAGCCATATGCTACAGTAGCGTAAGAACAGAAGCTGCTTAATTATTATGGACTCAGATCTGCTGGCTGACAACATAAAGGAATCTCTTGGCGGACACGTATTATCTCGGGAGAATACACTCGCCTATCCCAAAGGGAAAAAGGACGGAAATCAAAAGCAGAAGTTTGATTCTGAGAAAGAAACTGGGACAGACTGGAAGTGTATTTTATCAGCCGGCCGATGGGGGGCTGTTTTCATCGCGGCCGCATCACTACCATTCAGCGCGTCATCAGGTGTGACCTATAGGTGTTAAGCAGCCGTGCGGGAAACGAAAGCGCTACGTGGCTGTCCTTCGGAACACAGAACATGCCAATCACCCCCCAGCATGGGTTCGAGCGTATATATGGGTGGTGCAGCATGCGATCAAGCTGTCCTGTAGAGGAAGTTCAAAGCAAATGGTCGCTGCTCTCCTCGTCACCTTCCTGACGACACTTTTATCAGAAAAGTGTCTGTGTGTGTGTGTGGCGGAGGGGGGCTGCTGTTTTTAACTGTCCAGATCTTCAGCCACAAGCCCCCCTCCCCCCCAATTCATGTACAAAGATGACTAGTCGACTCAATTTATAGTCTCTGATGTAGATTTAGTGAAAAAATGCAGACAAACACATTTCCCGTACAAACAAACAAACAAACAGGCAAAAGGCAAATATTCATATAACATCAGTGCTTTCTACATGAGTATTTACATACTGCCACACATTTCAGGGTACAACAGCTATATCTCATCAGGATTTTTCTGCCTGCTCCACATAACTCACTTAAGACAGACCTTTTATGCCATAATTGCCCAAAGTAAATGCACGGAATTATTTTATAGTAGACATTCAATGACGCCTTTCCGATTACATTTTTGGGGGGAGAGGGGTCCAGCAAGTTGACAGCGCAAAAACTGTGAAAACTTTTGAAATTAAATAATTTCGAATGGCGTCTCTAATTAGATGATGTATCGGTACATTTATTAATAGATATCTAAGTCTGTTGGGGGGAGGATTTATAAAGCTAATGAACAGATAAAGCCTGGCAGAATTGTGTCAGGAGCACATTAATTCGGTCTCTAACGAACTTTAGTAAAAGACAAAACCCGTTTCCTTTCATGGGAATCCCCCCTTTCTCTCTATTTTAGCACGTCATTTGATTTTTTTATTCCGATTACCGCATTTCTCCTCGGCGGGTAATCGGACCGGATTAGTTGTGCAGGATGAATGGATGCGGCGCTCGGACATGTTGTAAAGGCATGGGGGGGACGCGGAGGCGGCGGGAAAAGTGCCTCTTTTCCCCCATGCATAAGACGTCCGCTTGATTGAGTTACAGGCAAATAAGCTGCAATGGCTAAATCCGCACCCACACGTCGGGGATTGGCTCGGGAGGAGTGACGGTAAGGTGCGGGGGCTCGGCGGGTGTGCTATGCGGTGCCGGACTGCTGGAGACGCCGGGTAGTGTACTGATGCAGGCTGATAAAAGCGTCGGAAATCAAATAATGGGGAGCAATCGCCCGAAATACTGGCTCAGTGAAAAGGCGCGCTAATGTACCTTTACATTTCGCTTCCTAGTTAGAAAGTATCATTTCTTTAACCCATTCATATATTTTTGACGTTTCACTGGAGCGTTTGAAAGTAGTCTTTCTTTTCTAGTTTTAAACCGCTGCTCGATATCCCCTGCCTTTTTATTTAAATTGTCATATTCGGCATTTGCGCATCAATCCGACTGCACAAGGAGAGGAATGACGATTTTGGAAGACGTACACCGTACGTGAGTGATGCTTCATACCCGCGGAAAAACGCGAACCCTGCCGTCCGTTGTTTCTCAGCACTTAGGAAATCTCTAGCACCGCAGTAAACATTTACTGCTGCTGGGTGTGAAAGTTAGTTCTCATCATGCAGAAAACACACACGTATATGCATCAATAAGGTAAATGCAGCTATTTCTTCCAAGATGTGCTTCATCATGTCATAGACCAGTGTTATGAAAAACACGTTTTAGCAAAAACATTACAGGGTCACTGAGATGACTGAAAGCAACATTCGTTTAAATATGTTACTGCAGACCTGCCATAAAATTAACCCCACCTTGGGACCAATAGCGTATATCTTACCTTATAACCCCGCCTAGTGCACACTGCACTGTAAATACCCATAAATTACAGCCACATCCACCCCCAAAACTGCCTGCCATATACATTTGTTTGGCCCACCTTGACAGCCCCCTCAGCCTGGTTTGCTGTCTGGTTGGACAAGGGGTGTTTCCTGTATTTGTAACAGAATTTTCGTTTTGTACTGAAAAACATTTTCATTTGTACTGAGAAGACAACCCCCTTTTCTCAGTTCCTCCCTCATAAATGGGGGGGGGGACACGCTGACGCGGTAACAGTAGCAGATGGGTCACCATTAACTAACTGTGTCATTTAACAGGCACTTCCACACAGCACCCATTCAACCAGCACCATTAGCAATTAGTGCTCTGCTCCATACTCCCGGGACTTGAACCAACAACCTTTACTGCCGCAAGCCCAGTCTGCAGCTACCTTCCACCCAGGCACCAGTGAATTAACTAAATCCTTCCCATTTAGAAATTCATGAACGTGCTAAAGCGCTGTCCCTGGGGACAAAAAAAAAATAATGTCCCATTCTTTCTGCTTCAGTGGCATAACAATGGTCATTGTTCTAGCTCTTCGCAGCTGCCAGTTCCAATCTCATTTTACGTCAGCGTCCCCTGTAAAGACGCCGCGATGCACTGTTCTTTATGGTGCCTAAACATTTCCTAGGCTGCAGCGTTTGGTATCACAGTATTTCACTTTCCTTTCTGTTTATCCCTTTTGTTTAATTTCTCCTTGCCCCCCTGGAGAAGTGCTCACAGTGAAGCTCGTCTGAGGTGCAGCAGCGATGCCCTGCTTTGCCTAATGAAGGAGGGTGGGGGTCTCTCACCGCAAAGCATTACTTGTTACATAAAAAAACACGCACAGCACCGATTCCATTGCAGTCGATTGATAATCTCCGAGGCAGGTGACGTTTAGGAACATGCACCCTGAAAGTAGATGAGGTAATGCCCCATCTGCAAGCCGCATGTCGGCACCGGGGGATCCTGACCACACGCTGTGCAGCTCAAGAGTCAGTCAACCGACCACAGACCTTATTGTTCTGCCGGCTCCCCCCAAAAGATCGCACTCTGACTGACACTAAAATGAGTCCTTTTAGCCTGTCAGCATCTGGATTCTGGCATAATACAACAAGCTACTAAAGAGGAAACATGCATTGGATGCTTGGAGCATCGTACAACAGGACGGTTAGACGGACTTCACTTGAAGATGCTGTAACTAGTCATTTGAGAAAATGCCCATAAACAACTTCCTGAAGTGCAGCAGGTCCCAGTCCAGGACCCATTACTCTGTATATATCTGCTGTCCTTGCCCTCGAGCACCATTTAGTGCATCCTACCCTGTGAACTAGCGGCACTGTACACTGGAGATGCATACAGTCACCAACTGTCGGAACGCAGCTCTAACAGCGATCTGCATTCTTACCATGCATCCCTCTACTGTCCCCCAACAGCTGTCTTGACGCAGTGAAGCCTCAGAACTGGAGGTCATAGCCATTCCTGTGGGAAAACCGTGAATTTCCTTCGACACCAAAGAAAGAAAGGATAAATAAAGCAGGCAGAATCCAAAAAGGGAGGAAATTAATTCAGCAATACATCCCTAAATATCAGCCAAGCTCAACAGGGAGCTGCTGTCACTTTGAGGACCTCTTCCCCCGTGCCGGTTTTGTAAACAAATTTCCTCTTTCACACAAGCATGTTCAAGGAGGACGGGACAGACAAAATGCCTTTTCAAAGGCTTTCACCTTAATCCCATCCTGTGCATGATGAAAGAAGTGGGTTGGCGCTGGTCTCCTTGGCTGCTGTACAAGCAGAGGACATGACGAGGGGGAAGAGATGAAGACCCTCAGGCAGTCTCTGCCTGGGGGGCTAATTTTCAGAATAGGAGGGAGAGGTGACACGAGCCGGCAATCTAACGCGTCTCCATTCCACGCGCGGTGTCCACTCAACCCCCTTCAGTCACAGACACGGCAACAGCCCATCCAGCCCACAGTCTACCAGCCTGCCTCTCTCCTACCGCTACTGCTCAATCAAAAAAGGAAGAAAAAAAACATGAAGGTAATGGTAACGAAGAAGCCATTAGGAACAGACATGGGGAGGCAGGTTTGCCTTCTGTCTGGTTGCGCGTCAGAAGCATTGTTACTTACTCTGCAGTGGTACCGCAAATCCAAAACGATTTCAATTACGGCGCGGAGTAATCGGCGGTCGGCATCTGTAAGGGCTCGATAAGCTGAGGCTCGGCACAGGAGGTGCTGTGCAGCCTGTACCATGTCAGCGAGCACGCAGGGGGTGCAGCTTTCTGTAGGCAGGGGGGAGTCGGACAGGCGGGTGGGTAAGTGGGGGGGGGGGGG
>JAODLC010000133.1:6768160-6784380 GCA_026781145.1 Hippopotamyrus pictus
GGGGGGGGGGGGGTGGGGGGGGGGGGGGGGGATGTTTGTAGGTAGCCCTGCAGAATTAAGAACTGGGAAGTGCTGCCAAATGGTAAATGGGAAGGAGCACAGTGGGAATCTGCAGCATGAGGGGATGGGAGATGTGTGGAACTCTCACAGAACTGATGGCGGGGGGGGGGCAGGGGGGCAGCAAAAAAAAAAAAGATATTTCATGGGGTCGGAGTTGTGTGCCAATCAGAAAACACCACTCCTCCACCAGGTGTGCACCTGGACATGTTGCAGTTCACCCACAGTCCAGACTGTGCATAAGCTTTATCCCCTCTCAGCGAGGGTGGGATCTACCATCACCGCCAATGTATTAATTTCCGTACTAGGACACAGTCCAACAGCTGCTACCAGGCTGAAATCGCATCCCAAAGTCACCATTCTGAGGTCCTCGTCTTTAACCCCAAACTCGAAGACCACCTGGGGCCAAACCTCCCTTCCAGAAAGAGGCTGCATGCGCACAGGTGCGGTCACCTGTGCCGGGATGGCTTGGCTTGGTTTGGTCCTCCCAACTGCGGCGTGCCACTGCGGGACAGGGGAGAGACCAAGCGGAGGCGGTGATGGGAGGCTGAGGCTGGGCCTGAATATCAATGCAGAGCCCGCCTCAGCGACTCAAGGCTGCACTGCACCAAAATGAGGAGGAGCAGGGCTGCAAGGACCTCCAGCGGGACACCAGACCCCCCTCAGCATACGTCTGGTTTACATAAGATGCCAGCAAGCCTGCTGTAGCATCTGTATTAATGACTGTGTCAGTTTTGATTCTTATTTTCTGTCCATATTGTTCAAGTCTAGAGGACAGTAATGGCAGAACTTTTATAGTATTTACAGATTGTAAAAAGGAAAACTGCAGAGCTTTCCCCATAGGCAGCATATAATGGACTAACTGCCGCAGCAGCATCCAGCCCCAAAGGCTGACCAGGACAGGCTTCCGCAGCCCCCTGCCCCCAGAAGTTTAAACACGGGATGTCACCTGGGTGCAAATATCATTGGCACCACTGTGGCAGGTACTAACCCCAGCCCGTTCCTCAAAGGAGAATGACACCGGGAGTAAGATCAAAGAGGAGCTCCTGTAGATCTGGTACCCAGCCTAAAAAACCCTGAAGTGGTGTCAGGGTGGGGGGTGGTCTCTTTTAATTTCCTTCTGTCCTTTCAGCAGAAATAACCGGTGAAATAGCTTTACCTTGACCATGACAGCGACACCCTTACGGAGTCATATGACTTTGATAGCTGCTTCCAAAAAACACTAACCCATCTTCACCAGGTCTGACACACTGGGAGTACCAGCAGCACAGTTCTTTAAAACCACTACACCAGAGCAGGCTTCATGCTTGCTGGTCCAACAGCCTTAACAAGTGGCAGCCCGAGCAAGCGACAGCCCCTCCTGCTTAATGGTCCAAGTCCTCTGCTGAGACTTACACTCTTAATTAAAAGATATTCTTCATGTGATCCATTAAGTACATTACTGTAGTCCTGAGACAAAGCTCTTACTAGTAAAAAGAATGTGTGCTGGCAGTCGATAAATGTGTGACAATATCCATCTGAATTTATTAAGGAACCACTTGTACTTTCAATAGGCAATAAACAAATGAGACGTAATAGATGCATACTAGTTTGTGCCAAATCATCAGTTCAGTAGTCATTAGCTTTTTAACTAAGTGTGAGACATCACTGCGGTAATATAAACAGACCAGTTAAAGGGGTCCTCTGATAATTAGAGTTTCGTACAGTGCTTCTTCCAATCTAGAATAATGGTTCTTTAAATGATCTTATTTCGAAAGTGAAATGAAGTACCCTGGTTCACTGAACTTTCTCTCCCCTGCCTACAGCACCCTCTGCTGCATTCGGTAAATCAGAACAGCGGAGATTAAACCAGCAACGGCTAATAAATAGACTTTGGGCTTGTTTTGACGTTGGGAGGAGACAGATCGATATACCGGCAAAATAAGTTAAACGATTGATTCCAGAAAAAAAAAAATAGGAAGGTAAAAGGCAGAAGTAAAAAGAAGACAAAACTATCAGGAGGCTGAAGCCTTATTGATACTAAATCAATCTATGGTAACATAAATAAATGGGCATTCCCTTTTTCGGATCGTCATCCGAAACTCGGGGGCACGGTGATGAGAGCTCCCTAAATGAAAACTCACAATGGCTGTGGAAAGACCTCTTCCTCTGCAGGTCGGCCACATTTCAAGGATTCCAATCTATCGCTGAGTGATGGACTGTACCATTTCCCCGCCTCAAGGACGGCTATAAAGAGCTTCCTTGATGTATTTCCACGCCTCAGCTCCTCTGGGCTGAAGGAGCTACTTGTTGACCCAAAGGGCTACTGGTTCAAATCCCAGAAGGGAAAGGCTGTTGTGTCTTGACCTAAATTTCTTTAGTCAATACTGAGTTATCGTAGAAAAGCTGCTAGGTATAAATCTCAGTATGCATAATTTTTCATGCGCAAATAAATTATATACATCCATGCATCCATCTTCCACACCACTTATCCAGCACATTGTTACACTGAAATAAAGAATTCAATTAAATTAGTTACCAGTACTAAATCAACTTGCCTTTGCCTTTCATTAAGACTTAAATGTCAATGAGAATCTATGATTCAGATTTAACTTAAATAATTGGGCCATGGGCTCCAGAGTGGAAAAATCTCATCTCCACTGGAAAAATCATTACTGACTTACCCTATGGAAAGATCACACAACACCTATCCATCTTCTAAGCCAGAGGAATCTCTCACAGCATGAGGAGAACATGCAAACTCCACAAACAGATAACAGAAGTGGGACTGGAACCCCCAATCGTGGAAGTGTGAAACAACAACCCACTGAACAACTTTGTCAAACAGCAAATCATTTACATTACAGCTGGAAGACATTGCACAAAGCAAACAAAAACATTTATATAAATGGATGCTGTCAATGTTGCAACAAATAACATGGAGGTTGGATCACAATGTTCTGTAGGTGTCACATTTATCAACTTTATTGTATTATAAGGAGGCCTGCAGGAATACCCTACCATTCTCTCAAGTCAAAGGTAACAGTAAAGTTAGGTGCTTGCAGGTCTGGACAGACCATCTGGCATACTGGGCAATTTCCTGGTGGGCCGGCAAAATGTATCTCGGCAAAACTCCAGGGCTGGTTTTTAATCCTAGTCCAGCCCTGGTTGCTTGACGCTTTGAACTGCTCAACTTTTGCTCAACTAACTGTCTGTGCTAAGATGGGGTGAAAACCGAAAGGCAAGGACAGCCCAACATCTGCTACCAGCCCGGCTAAGCAAACTTGTGATTAGGAGAGCCTTTGAAGAGGGTAGCTGACTTTCTGTGCCCCAAGAACACCCAGTGCTGACAGAAACCTGTTATAGTGGAATGTCATTGTCTTTGAACAAAATAAATATTGTGGCATTGTGGGAAATATAGGCATCTTGCTCTGTAATGTATCCTGTTCCATTACCCTGGTTTTATTGTGTAGGCCATAACATGAAAATGCCTTTTGGACCATTAGGGAGCCACCAGAATCTTTTTTAGCTGAAACCAGGCACTGGGATGGGGGGGTTGCGTATAAAATTCCTTGGATTGTCAGGATGCCTGAGCAAATCCATTTGTCAGAAAGGATGGCTTGTCATATCACATCACACTTCTCCATCACCTTTGCTGTCCGTAAGAGTGTCCCACAGACAGGTACTTACTAATATTATGGGATGCCCAGCCACATGAGGGCCCTTCCTAGTTCCTAGTCAACCCCATTAATCATAATGGCAGTGTGTTATGATTTTGGAGTATTTAATGCTGCATAATGCTCTTCCATGTTTGTGGTGTTGCTGCCACCAAATATGAGACAAATCTGTGCACCCATCCACCCAGCAGCAATTAAAAGCCACTAGGAGGTCCTGTGCCTTACATTGGACAGAAAGAATCCAATTAAATTGCTAATGACTACTAAGGTATTTCGACAGAGAACAATGAAAATGCAATACGACTCATTCTTCATCTCTCAGCCCTGTAATCAAATCAGTGAATTTATATTCATAAACTACTCTTTTCTTTCATGAGCTGGAAAAAATCCTTGGTAATCTTTGAGCATCTCTGAGCGTGAATTAGTATATT
Source organism: Hippopotamyrus pictus (assembly GCA_026781145.1). Lineage (NCBI taxonomy): Eukaryota > Metazoa > Chordata > Actinopteri > Osteoglossiformes > Mormyridae > Hippopotamyrus > Hippopotamyrus pictus. Next base: position 6,772,305 of record JAODLC010000133.1, read on the forward strand.
GGACTTATAGAACTGGAATTTATTTTAAATTCGAAATTTCATGGAAGGTGGCGGTAAAAGTGAAGAGAAGCTTTAAAATACACCAGTTATAGATAGTTGTCCTCCATGTGTTTTTCCTGATGTATTTTAGGGAACACTGCAAGAGGTAACCACAGGTAAATTCCAAATCTGAACATACAGCAATTTTCCTATTACTATAATTATTACAATTAAATTGTAATCACCAAATTATGTTTTAATGATAGTCAAGGGCACTCATTGTATTAGGGCAGCAGTTACACACACAAAAAACTATAGTGTCCTGATCTGAATTGGACGTCCAGTTACTAGTTCAAGTACTTCTTATGATGTGGTATTGCAGACTTTCATTTTAATTGCTTAATTAAACTATCCAACTGTAAGAATGAACAGAATACCAAAATATTCAGAGGCAGTATCTGAAAAGCCTAAGCAACATTACCTGATAACTAATACACATGGTTATTTCACTACATTTGAATTATCTATCTGTCTTCCTAGTCAGGGTCATGGGGGATCCTGGAGCCTATCCCACACGCACACACAAACACACGCGCACGCACACACGGACAACGAGATATTTAGCAACAATGATTAAACATATAGCATGTGGATCACAGTAGGAGAGCCACAGGCATGGGGAGAACATGTAACCCCCCTCTTGAACTATTCATGTAATAATTCTATGCTTTTGACTTTGTTATTTTAAGGGGCAGCACCTTTGTAAGATATCTGTTTAATAATTCCTCAAACAATTTGAAAAAAGAAACTACGATACGCCCAAAAATGCATGAATGTTGTACTTATCTGCTTTGGCTGTGAGGCAAAGTAATAGCCTGAAGTCTGATGTAACACATTTTTATGGTCAAAGCTTCTATTTTATATCTTACATAAAGAGAGGAAGGGATTACTGTTTTTCAAAACCAACAGGGATCAAATCTTCTGTATAATGGTATAATTATTTGAAATTCCATAGTGTTGTGTTAGATAAGCAAATGGACATTAATTTTGTACATGTTTCAGATTCAGCTCTGTTGCATTTTCAAATGCTTGGCTCTGATGTCTCAGATTCGTTGTTGAGATTATATGCAGAATGTGACTCACAAACCCCCCATGCTTTTTCTGAACAGAGATCAGTTCATATTTGTTGTAATCATGTAATCTGTCACCGTGCCTCCCTGGTCATGCTGAGGGGACCGCATGGAACTCCACAGACAGGAGCCTGATCTGTGAAGAGTACTGATGCAGTATACTGTTATCAAACAACACGTAATGAAAATGAAAATATGAATAAAGGCAACAGATTTCACTTAAGCCATCGGAAAGCATGTGTAAAACAGTTCAGTATAGCTACTTCTTGTGGTGAGGGTTGAATTGGTATCTTATTTCCATATGTTAGACCAAGACCACAAACTATTTTGTTTTGGGATCCCCAGATATCCCCAAACCAAGCCATTCCTAGTGTTTCCCAACCCAGTCCTTGGGGACCCCAGACAGTCCACATTTTTGCTCCTTCCCAGCACATTTGAACCAAACAATTGAGAACACTGAATAAATTGTGCAGTTTTGCTGGATGCTAAGAGGTAACAAAAATGTTGGGGTACCTGAGGATTGGGTTGAGAAACACTTCCCCAGATCAGCTCCCTTGAAAGCCAAGCATTTGGCATCCGTATGAGATTCCTGAACTTCAGCTGGTTCCTCTCGATCTGAAGGCACAGCACCTCTATTTTGAGGTCCACCCTGATCTCCGGATTCCTCACTCTGTCATGGAGAGTGAGGCCAGCAAATCTGTGGACAAACCTCATTTGCAACCTTATTCTTTCAGTCATTACCCATATTCATTAGCAAAAATCATTTTGGGAGCAAGCATACAGAGGAAGGACCTGGATGCATCAGACTGTGGCAATCAAAGCAGCAAATCAATGTAAATAAAGTTTTTCATGTCTGTCTGCTTGCAATGACCCTACAGTTACCTGGCATTTTGCCACATAATGACATTGTAAGTTGCATTTATCTCATTAAGTACCACACTAATGGGACTGTCAATATATATGTCAAAAATAATTTCATGCAAGGATTTCACAACATTATTGCTATTTTCAAAATTTCAAATTCATATGAAGTAATTGCAGCCAAAATTAATATTGGTATGAATTCACTGGTAAAAGTTATGGATAATGACCTTCAGATCACCAAACGTGACATGGAAAAAAAAACGCTTATGATGTCAATTAACTGCAGATTTTAAGAGGGGAATTCCCAAAAGCAATTTATATATTACTGACTGAACAGAGTAATGTAATTGTTTTAAGCCTGCCATTTCTTCTCACAGTTGCTTTAAATCCAATCTGGTCTATGGTCAACAGGGAGAATAAAAAGAAAATCCAACTGGACCCAAGGGAGTATTTTGGATGCATCTAAAATGGAAATAAGCCTGTAATTAACAAAGTAACCTTTGGAGACTAGCTTTCAAAAGTCAGCTGCCACTCTCCTAGCCCAGGATATCAACACTGTATTCAGAGGGAAACCGAACATGACTGAGAAGAGGACAGCTTCTTCATCAATGTCATCGCTAGCCTGGCACTGGCAGCAGCTTCATGATGGCCGTCCCCTCTCTCTAGAGACTGCCAAGGGAGGCTGAGAGATGAAAGGTTGGGGGGGGATGGAGAAAACGGGGAGTTGCTGCCCCCCACCTCCCCTAGCAGACACTAGCTCAAGATTAGAAAGTCGGCTCTGATTTGGGGAAATGGCGGCCTCATTTCAACGCCAGCCGACCAGGGCTGCCTGTGTGACAGTCTGAAATGACGCATTAATTTTATGTTCTTTTTTGTACTTGCTTGCATGAAAAATGGGTAAATCTTGGTGACAAGCTAATTACAATAGATGTTACTACTGGAAAAGCCCGGAAAGCAAAGCTTGGCACTGCAGCAACAATTAAATACTTCAGTGTGACTATACGTTCAAGTAATATGAGAATTAACAAAAACAAATGCACACTTCTACCCCTTTGAATTGTAAAACATATCATTTAGTAAATAAGCAATTTCCTAAAAGCACTTAAGCTGGCCTCAAAAGGTATGTGCGAATGCATTACGCATTCTGAAACCACAAATTGCATTATAACTAAAGGATGACGTCTGGAAGTCCATTCTCTCACAGTACAATTAAAATGTTTCCCTTTATTGTTTCATAGGGGCACTGGTTGCACTTCACACAGTCACATCTTGGTTTTAGACCAACCCTACAGCACAATTTAGCTATGCAGATTTCAAGAATATAAGTCACCTGGTTAATATAACCTAGTTAGTCATCAGATGTGCTGCAATAAAATTCACACATGCCAAGGGGTACCACTTCAGGCTGATGCACACGTACTGTATAAATGCTTAAGTAACATCTATGAAGCTTGGTCCCTGTTCTTCTCCATTGTGTTTCCTGACCTTGTTTCTTCCTTGCAAATGTCTGTGTCTCTTTCACAATATTTTTAGGGCTTTACTTTGCATAGATATTTCCAGTTCTCATATTGAGAAGAGATTACACATGTGTTGTCTTCTGAGGACTGTAGTTACGAAAGGATCATATTTGTTGTTATAAGCACCACCACCAGGCCATCTTCCAGCATTACCAGGCAGAAATCATGCTAGATCAAAGCTCTGACAGGCGCACATGTGGACGCACCATCAAATGTTTCCCAAGCTAACACAGCCTCCTCAACATTTCTCACATCCACACCACTGATGGTCAGAAGAACTTTCACAGAGAATACGCAAAGTACATGAAGTACAGTTTCTTCTCTGTACTCACCCGTATCCCCTTGCATTTCCCCGCACGACTTCCCATGGTGGCTAATTTGAGCCACGCTAAACCTGTTATTTACAATGATCACAATGCAGGCTGCTGGGTACATTTCCCAGGACAGCTTGGCAACAAAAGTATAGCTGGTGCACACAATAGGCCGAGTGACAATGCTCTTGCCACGGCTGGAGCCATGGGAAACTTGCGCTCAGGACCTATGAAAAACTCCCAGCAAGTCCTAACCATGCACCATCTGCCCTGTGTTTTCCAACCAGAAGTCCTGTTAGCATTCACAAAGAAAGTAGCACTTTGAAGACATTGAGAAAGCAGGTGTGACTTATTTAGCAACTCTTTTGCATTTATGTCCCTCAAACTGCTTCCACCCTCATGAATGGACATATATTCCTATAAACATGCTACCTACCAAAAATTATTTTACAGCCACCTTTAGGTAAAGAGATATACCTCTGAGAATGCAAGGCCATTCACTGGAGCTATTAGGGTTAAAGGTCTTGGTCAACGGTGAAATCACTGTGTCAATCACCCGGTGATCTTCCAATCACAGGCACAGAACCTGAACCAGCTGAGCCACAGATCACCCCCAAAAACCATCCTATATCGAGTAAAAACATGTTATTCAGTGTTGCTCATCACCTTACTGTACTGTAGTTCCCCACATCCATCCATCCATCCATCTTCTAAGCACGTAGTCTGATCAAGGTCATGTAGGGCCTGGAGACTACGGCTGCCACTAATGACTATTTTTTATTGGTTAATCTATCGACTGTGGAATTGATTGGTTGATTAATCTATACGATTAATTTTCCTCCAGAAACTATGCCATTACGGGGCTTTACCAAATGTACGTGGACTTTTCGGCACTATATAAACATAATTTCACCCACAATACAATAAGCAGATATGTAGTACGCCTAAAAATATTAATGAGATGCGTATTGTGATGCCCAAAACTTAGTAATCTGTATAAATCTGGCGTATCTTCATGCTTAATAAATTTGGAGCACGCCACATGCAACACAAGCGATGAGCACTGAAGTCGCGATGAAGAAAGGGACAGATCAGCAGCCACAACATCTTTTAAAATTGGAAAAACTGTGGCTAAACATGTTAAAATATGTTGGTGGTGTGGCGGTACTTTTGCAAATTAAAGTCCGACACTTTTTTTTGTAAATATGGTTTTCATTTTTATTTCACTACACAAATTATTTCCTTTCAGTTTTAGTTTACAATAACGACACTGGTCCCAACAAGTCCAATGCATACGAACGCACAAACTGGCACCGTCAATCAACGCAGAATAAGTCGAGATTTTAGCCTAAATATTTTCACAAAAACTTATTCAATGGATATTCTAATGTAGCAGGCAGACAATTTTATGGGTTTAATAATGAGTGTTTTGAGCAGCTACAAGGACAAAAGATATTTTAAAATCTCGGTACTAATGGTAATTTAATAAACACGAATAGACAACACGGTGGTTTGTCCGTCTGTTTTCTCTTCAGGTGCTCGTGCATATCGCTAGTATGGCCATGGTTTGCCATCGCACTTTGCACAGTGTAAAACCACCTTTTTGTTTTGTGATAATTTTTGAGCTGCGCACGTATAATTACATAGTGATATCAAAGGAAAACATTTTGTTTTAATGAATTGCAGCATTTTAGAAATCATAACGGTAATTTAATTAATATTAAAAAAACGATGCATTTTCCGCGTCGACGTCATTGACTATATCGACTAATTGTGGCAGCCGTAATGGAGACATCAATCTGCCTACACCCCACACGTGCCTTTGGGGTTTCCTGTGGATGGTCAAACAGACAGCAGCAGAAATCCACTGGAAGAATCCTGTTTGCATAAGCAAAATAAATCAACCTGCATTTGACGCTTGATAAACACGATATTTTTCGTTGTGTGTTATGGGGCAGTGTGGTGGCTTGATGGGTACCACCGTTACTTCACTCGTCCAGGCTTCTAATCCATATTGGCCATACAGGTAAGTTAATCAGTGTTTCTGAATTGCCTATAGCACAGGTGTCAGACTCCAGTCCTGGGGGGCCAGAGCCCTACAGATTTTTGGGTTTCCCCCTGATTCAACTTCTTATGCTAATTACCACACAGCTCTTGAGCTGAATCATTTGTGGTGGAACAGGGAAAGAACTAAGCTACGCAGGGCTGCGGCCCCCCAGGACTGGAGTTTGGCACCCCTGGCCTATAAACGTGATTTTGCGCCCTGTCATGTACTGGCATCCCGTCCAGGGTGAACTTCTGCTTCAAAGCCCCATGGGACCCTGCACAGATGAAGCAGTTGTTCCTCCAAAGACGTTCAATGCGTGAACAGTGAAAGGTGGGATATACCAGATGCCATAGAAGGAAGAAAGGAAGACAAGAAAATGACACGATGCCAGTGAAAGCTGAATTATAGACCTGCTTCAAAAAAAAGACTCTTTCTGCGGCTGTAACACTTTTCAGTAACAGAAAAACAAAGGGACAGCAAATCACATTTTGCACTGAATATGCACTTTGGAATTCACTGCATCGAACATCATTATATTATCAGAACTTCTACTAACAACTCTGAAGACAAAAACTCATATTGCGTACTGAAATAACTAACATATATATGTAGGAGAAGATGCACTTAGCACTTATTTAATAGCTACTCTATCTTTGCAGATAGGGTAGCTATTAAATAGGATCACATAACAGTAATAGGAAGGTTAATTATGTCAAATTCAATTCAGGTGTTGAGTTAGTAGTGGTTAAAAAATGATAAACCGCAATAAGTAGTGACAGTACTCCCCTCAATAACATCTGTTTCATTACAGCCCTCTCTAGGGCAAGTTCAAGTTTACAGTCAGGTATCTTTAATATTTAAAAGGATATTCATATTTCATGTACTCATCTGTACAGACACATCAAGTTGTAAAATGTCAGTCTACAGACTACTACACGACTATGTGGACTGTACAAAAAAGAACATTTAAATTGTTTCTGTTATTTTAGTTACAACCCATAGTGGTTTTTTTTTTGGTTCAAATGTTTTCTTCTTTTAACGTTAATCCTATGAGATACCAGAGAAAACAGGGTTGTTTGTCATTGTCAGGTTCGGTACAAATGTTAAAGTCTGACTGAGCTGATTTGATCTTTTTGGTCATTAGGACTGATGGTTTCTCTGTGTCCCTTACGTGCTGGTTCTACCTGGGGCAGTAGAATTGCTAAAACTGAGTGCCTCTCTGGGAATTTCAGCCGAAGCGAACATTTCCACACCCGTGGGGTGGGCTGTATTTCAAAAGGTATGTCTCTCCACTCTCTCATATTTATTCGGGTTTTACAAAGCGGTAAGAGAGGCAGAGTGGGGGCTCAGTGGGTAGTGCTGTCACCTCCCACCTGCAGGGCTGGGGATTTGAATCCCTCCCCCGCTCTGTGTGCTTGGGGTTTAAGATGAACTCTAATGCTTGTGCACAGACACTGCATGCCAATACAACAGGGAGACCCGGGTGCGAGCCATTTTAAGGAACCCAGCAAGTGCCCTCCCTGCATCCCGCAGCAAGGACGTCATGACTGGCTCCTGACTCTGCAGCTATACTCCAATTATAACCAACCAATCAAACAAGCTCTGCCGCAACAACAGCCCAATGCCAAGCAGGTGGGAAGCCCTTGGAATAGCAGTGAACCCAGCAACCAGTTTGAACCCAGAGCAATGAACAGACCTGCTAATTAGCCCCTGACATAATGCTACTACACCAATGAGGTTCATTTCTATTCCAGTATTGCATAACAAACATGTTATCTGCTTCAATGTACAGTTCAGATTTGTCTGAAAGGCAAAGAAGAGATGGTTTCAAGTTTAAAGAGAGAATAATTGAGCAAATGTAGTAATAAAGTTCATAAGCATGTGAACAATCTGCATTTGCAAACTGCTGGCGCTACAATTACTTAATAACCCTAGATGGCTTAATATCCTACAACTGGATAACAAACAAGATCAAAGGAATCATACAACAAACACTTCAAAATAAAAAAATATAGGCCTAAACCTTAAAAAGTGTACCAAGCACCAGGGAGAGACTCAGTGCTGACTCTGGGGAAAGGTGCGGTACCTAATGCAATTCCTTTTTGAAAATAACCTAATCTATAAACAAATAAAAGTGCCAAGCAAAACAATTTGAGTTATGTTAGATAAAAGAACTAAATTACAATGATAAATATTCCGCATGAGAATCGATAGGACCCCGGAGTAGGTAAGGAACTTCTACTGGATGATACCAATTCATTACTGCCTTTGTTCCACAATGCTCTACTGGGTCTGTCCAACTGGATTCCATGGACAGTAAGAGTGAATGGAACATGCAAGTCTCCTAAAGAACATTAGCTTGCTGTAATTGGGGGGTCCACTGCCAGTTTTAATCTCTGTCACACTTTCAGTCATATCAGCAGTTTGGGTGATGCTTTCCTGCAAGGCAACTGGATCCAAGGCTACTGGAGAAATTGTGGTTCAGCACCATGGCAATATCCAACCAGTGATCTGAACTGGTAACCTAATTATTAATATGCAAAATATTTCACTCGGGATATAGCAAGTTAGTAGTAATGGGTAGTATACTGTATATGGGACTGAAAATAACAATTTGTGTTTTCATAGACGAACATATCTTCTTGACTATTAGACCATAATAGCAGGTGCAACATAGGCTCATCAGAAAACTTCCTAATGCTGATTTGCTGCCCCAGAAGTTCAAAGTACAAAATCTTTCAGCCTCAAGTAATCGAGATGGAGCTGGGTTACAATTCACATGTTAAAAAATCCTGAGAGTTTACAGATGAACCCCGAGGGATAATTTAATATTTGTACTGATGCAATAATCACAAATAGAAACTAGACACTTCAGATCAGAACAAAGAAAATACTTTTTAAAAAGCTCAATAGATTCATAAGTCAGCACTAAATAAAGTTCTGTAAGCAGTTATTAAATATCAAAATGGGCAAGATGGGATACATGACCCGTTCTCACTTATAATACTTCTTATGTTCTTATGACAGAACAATCCACGGCACTGAAAAGTCCCAGTTATTGTTGCTATGCAACAAGCCATATCGCTCCTGTGAATGATGCTTGTCACATAATACCCTGATAATTTCACTCAGTTTCAAAGTCAGGACCAAATGCCTCTTATGCAATGAAGTGGTTTGAATATGAAGCAGGAATGTACATGAAGGAGACTTACTGTGCAAACCTTCGTTCTTTAAAAAAAGAAAGACTGGAATTGAAATCTTGAAATTTATTCAAATTATGCAAGAAGAGAGATGATCCCAAGCTTTTATGCATTATATAAATTCAAGAATATTTTCATGATCAGGGCAATGATATAAGGAGGGAAAGGTTACAGCCTGGATTTTCTCCATAAAAGTTAGAGGTGCGCCAATCCAGTATTCAGGATTGGTATCATCACCGATCCAAACCTATTAGACGGATTGGGTATCGGCCATAAGTGACCGATCCACGACCGAAACTTACTTATTTAATTTTCGGTAGTCTATTTCTATACAATCAATCGCACGACAGATATCCCATTTCAGATGCGTTTTTTTGCAGCATTCAAGCTGAACACTAACACTGCCACTTCCGCCTGCTGTGACATTATGAGCATACCCTTTGCAGTACGAGGAGAGTAAGAACATCAGATAAGAGGGTGACAATCTGGAAGTATTTTACACTTGAAACAACTGTTATAGTAGCACAATGATTTACAATCTTTGCAAAACAAAGTTTTCAGAGGTGGAAGTAGCATTTAGTGGAAAATCCTGCTAAACAAAACGCACGCAATTTTGTGAGACGATGCCAGTAATGTGGAAAAAAGCAATGGATGATTTGGGAGTTGCTATCTTGGGCTGTTAGTGCACTTGCCCCAGCTTGTGACAGAAGAGGAGCTAGCTGCTATCACTGTTGCCAGTGGGGCATTTTAAGCATTCACTACTTGCATATACTCTCTTAGAAGATATTCAAATTGAACTGCAAATGCCTCAAAAACATTTACAACAAGATGAACAAACGAGGTGGAACAGTATGTTGTGTTTCTAGTACCCTAATTCACAAAGCTTTTTTGGCATACATTTTTTATTTGTACTTACTAGTTTAAAAAAGGGCTCTGGTATCAAATCAATACTCATATCAGTCGATACTCTCTATTCAGGTATTTGGATCATAGCAGCATGGAAAAAGTGGGACTGGTGCATCTCTAATGATAATATTAATGTCACGCCCACAGGGGCGGGACGCACCACCGCAGGGACTGGTATGGGGTCTGCCTCTTGTCTGCTAGCTCGGCGTCACAATTAAAGTAAAAAGAGCTCTTATATCGGAATCTGTATCAGTATTTGATCAGCCAAACCCTAATAAAAATTCACATAGAGTAAAAGGAATTAAAATTCCACTCACTTAAAGTCTAAAATGATCTGCTTATGCTTATTTACTAATTTAGCTACTAATAAAATGGGCATATATTTTCTCCATCGATAAAAAAGAACAATTATTGAGCTATGCAATATGAAGGGTATCAGTGTGATGAGGTCGGGGGGAAAACTGCAAAATTTTTCTTATCGCTTCAAAAACAAACAGCATTTTAATTAAAGCATAAATGCACTGGTCTATCTCAACTGTTACAGTAATTAAAGAGCACATTCAGGTCAGGGAGAGGTTACTGTAGGTGTTAGCTGGAGGGCACAAGTAAGGGAAAGGCATGGAACGGTTTGGGTCCAACCTCCCATTAGTTTGTGTTACTCGTAAATGGACAGTGGGAATGTGTTCATAGGGACTGACAGAATCATTTAGACTTTTCCTGTGTTAGTTTTTTCCCACAACCCTGATCTAGTTCAACAGTGGAAGATGGAAATATGGATGGATTTAATGTGGTTTTTTATAAATAAAAGAAATAGTTTAAGTTGCGAAGATACAATATTTTAGAAATCTGGAATCACAACATATGGAAATCTGTGCTAGTGGTCAGAGACATCCCTATTTTGTGATATCACCTAAGGGACAATTTGGCATGTCGTGACTTGCCCTTATCTTAGCACAGGCACTGCTGCAGTCTCTATAACTGGGCTGAGGGTTGTGTCTTCGGAAGCCATACATTTCAGAGTTAAGCAAAACAAGCTGCGTATCCTGCAAGACGGTAATAACAAAGGACGCGGCTGCCAGTCTGCTCCATCACTTTCTGGCTAATTAGTGCGCTATCAAGCTAAGCTAACCTGTAGGCTGTCATTCATACAGTGAAGAGCAGCACAGCAGGACTGCTGATAAGCATAAAGCACACACTGTTCTCATTTCTTCACAGCGCTTGGTTCATGCTCAGCGTGTGCAAAGTGCCTTTTATATGTGGAAAACGTGCTTTGGCAGTTTTCTTTTTCCTGAGTTAAATGTGTTCTGTTCCATTTTTATATATTAATCTGAATTAAACACAAATGCAGTGGGGGCACTCAATCGGTGCACCTCATATACACACATTTTAATATTAGTCCATTTAATATTTCTGAATAATTTCAGCAGACTTTAGTCACTGTTAATAGTATTTATTGGACATTAGTGGACACTGTTATGTGGAGAGCTGAAATTTATAATTAGTTTTAGACACTAATTATAATAAAAGGAGTTAATGTATCACCTGGATTGCTTTCTTCCAAAGCTGTGAGAATGCAATTTTATGCGGAAATCCTGCAAAAGATTCACATGCCATGTATAGTGTCGCCCATCTTTGTGCCCTAGGCTGCCTAGGGTAGGCACTGCCCCCCGGCTCCCTGACCAGCGTAAGTCGTAGGAAGATGGGTGGATGGACAGAAATGCTGAACTGATGATGTAAAAATCATGCGAAGGGTGAAAGCATGGAGCAGAGTGTAGCAGATGTACGGATCCTCGAGAGGCTGTAGATAGCGGGGCCCATGCTGGCCTGTAAACATATTTGCATATGATGAGAGAGGAGGGCCCGTCACACAGGTGAGGGCTGATTAAGTCTGCGTTTGGGTAGAGGTCCTTCCCTGGACCCCCAACTGCCTCCCCGAACGTCCGGCCCAGCTGGAGGGAGGAAGAGCAGTGCGGTATGGTAACGGGGGCGACCAGCTTGTCGCATCCGCATGGGGGGGATGTATCTGACAGGAGCTATGTCCTAGATTGGCTTCAGGCCCCGGTGACATGAAGGGCACCTTCTCTCCTGCCGACCACCCCCCCCCCCCCCCCCCCCCCCCCCC
>JAODLC010000133.1:6796191-6819027 GCA_026781145.1 Hippopotamyrus pictus
GGGGGGGGTTGGGTGCGTGCACAGAGCAGACAGACTTCCTGTCATGAGAAAGCTCGCTCTAGGGGTCCCCGAGACCAAGGCAAGGGCTCTGCCCATGGAATGTTCCTGGGTCTCCCTCCCACCACCCACGAATCTCAGGGCTGCCCGGACACCCTGAGGTCAGAAATCGACAGCTGCGATAAGCTCCCCCCCACCCCGGGAGGAAGTGACCGCACCCAGGCAAAAGCCTCATCAGACGGCCTTGAAAGGTACACTTGCCAGAAACCCAGGCCATCATCTCAGTGCCCAGATAATCCATGTAATCCTATAATCATCATGCTGGAATGTGCACCAAATATATGTCTATTATGTCCCATATGCCCATCCATTCGTCCATTCATCAAAATCTGCATTGTCCTTTTCTTCAACTCTTTCTCAGCAACCAGTAAGCGTCAAGCTTAGAAAACCAGAAACCAACTGACTCATCAATGGAAAAAAATCTGATCCGTAGGAGTATATTCAGGCATAAAACTGTCAGAGGCTTTGGCGTCAGTAATGTAGGGACTGATAAATGTGGACAGCATACAGGACCATAGTGTCAGAACTCAGGTCCCTCGTGGGGAGACGTGTAAGGCCAGCTATGCAGGCTGACTTCCCATGCCCTCTATGCCGGAGCTGGTCATCTCTCACAGGCCTTTAAATAGACACCCCACGACTGTCCTATTATTAGCTGCAAATCTGTGTTTCTAGGATTCGTCCGGGGGACAGACCTACCTTACAAACAGGCTCTCGATACATCCCTAAGTCAGAATTGGGCTCCTTTGTCCAAAACTTACGACGCCTCACATCCGATCACACGTGAAACTTTCTTGATCTTCCGCGGTCTAGTTGGGGACTGAAAAGACCTGAGGCTTAAAGAGGAAACGAAACCCACTAATGAGCCCCTACAGAAACTCCACTCTGAAGACAGCTGTCCTTTCCGAGGAGCATCATATGTCCCAGACCACAGCCAATCCCATCCGAGGAGGCTGCGCTCAAAACATGTTGTCTGAGGAAGTTATTTATTCTGTCGAACGTGGCGCCTTTAAAATGAAGGAATCAATTTGGCAGGACAGAGATTATAAATTTATTTCCAGGAATCGAGCTGATGAGCTCAGTTGGTTGGAAGTCATTGATGTTGGGCTGAAGGACCTGGGTTCAAGCCTGTGGGACTCTGTCTGTGATCAGGGGGTCACCGGATCAAATCCAAGCGATTTCATTGCTGGGCCCCTGAGTAAGGCCTGTAATCCCCAATTCCACCAGGAACTGTCTGACCCTGCTGTCTCAATACGTACGTCACTTTAATGTACAAAACGTAATTGGGATTTTCCTACTCAAAGCCAGGCATCTTTTGTGTGGGTCTGGAGGCTTCCCAAGCATCAGGCAAGGCTCTGCCATAATGCAGACGTAATGCTAGTCCTCTAAGAGTGACTAGGACCTTATACATCATCTTTACTGTAAAAGGAAGGTTGTTTCATATTGTGCAAAACTGCCTCTGTCTGCAGCAAATACTATCTGGGAAAAAAAGTGTGACAAAACAACCTCAGGCACATTACAGATATCTGTGAACGTATTACCTACACTAATATGCTGCTGTACTGGCATACAGGATACTTTGTAGTTTGTTTTTCTGTAACTGTAAAGCTCCTATGTGATTGAACACCTTAAATATGATATGAAAGTAATCCGAATAATGTTTTGTCATCAGAAACTGACAGAAGGGAAGAAGGTGGGTTGTGAAGAAGTAAATGAATACAGTTCAACTCCGGTTCATCCATCCATCCATCCAACCATCCATCATCCATCCATCCCCTAAATATTTTTCCCTTTTCAGGGTTATGGGGTGCCCAACTTTATAGTAGGGTATCAAATAAAAAATGGTCAACAGTTTGGTAAATGACATGACCACATGAGAGGTTCACAGCAGTGTTTCTCCGTCCAGTCTTAGGGAATCCCCAGACGGGCCACATTTTTGCTCCCTCCTGTCTCCCTACCTCCCTACTTCCCTCCGTGCTGGGAGTTGCTGGGAGCAGGGAGGGAGCAAAAACGTGGACTGTCAGGGGGTCCCTGAGGACCGGTTATGGAAACACTGGTTTAAAGTAACTGATTGCTTTTATTCAGAAGTATCATTTAAGAAGAAGACATTTTAAAAACTGTAACCCCCCCCCACCCCCCATAACCCTGACCAGGAAAAGCACTGAATGATGAATGAACTGCATTGTATTTATATATTTATATACATGTATGACAGTTATATGACAGTTATTGCCTACTGTATTAATAAAGGTTAAACCTGCTTTCCCTTTTTTCCACTACGTTTAAGCATTTAAAAGATGTTATTTCTGAGGATAACATTTGGTCTTGGATCAGGTCTGCACAGGGAGCTGCTATTATGTTACTACAGTAGTGCTATATTACACTGTATTACTAAGTATAAGTTGGACTCTAAACTGTACTTTACAGGCAATAAAAACTGAAAAATAATAAACGAACCACAGCCAATGATGTGACCCCCCCCCCAAATGTACAAGCATTTCCCAAAGCACAAATCATAATCCAATATTGGTGACAGGACCTCTCATTTATATTCAGTCCACCGATGCCACATGGCCAGTTACCTGACAGGACCTGCAGTGTCCCTCTGTGGACGAATCGATCTAGGCGTTACAGCTGGTCTTCTTTAAAATTCTGTGGCAAAGCACCTCAAGAATGTAACGGTATTAAAGTCATACAGTCAGCAGCCCACTATAATGTCAGACTCATTTACATGGATGTGAGGTATAACATAATACAGTTACATGTTCCTGTCCATTTCACAGATTTGTAGAGTTTTTGCATCAGAAATTTAATTCCACAGTATCTGAAGAAATGCAGTGTACCATGCCCTTTATCATAGCATATCGAAGCTCACTAAATTCATGAGCAGTGCTGGTGGATATACAGTATATTTTTGCACCCTTTTCATATCTCTCTCAAAAATACACCACAAACTTAAAAAAAAAAAAAACAAGCATAGTAGAGGTTAAGTGCTTTGATTAAAATATCATCATGTTAGCCACACTCTTGTGCCCTTGTTAAGCAGGTCATTCTCCCTGAATTAACTCAGTAAAAAAAAAAAACATATCATGGGTAAAAGAGAAAACTGTAAGATGTGGAAGGCCAGATAAATATGAGCATCAGCTAAGCAGAGACATATACATCCATCCTTATGTGTTTTTCTGATGGTAGTCTGCAGTGGCTGGAAACCAAAGCTAACCGGGCTAGGCATCTGGGATAGCTTGACCCGCAGAGACAAACGTGTTTGCACGTCTGTGGTGGGATATGACCACTTCTGAAAATCGACCTCGTAATTTTAAGCGGAGCAGCTAGTTCACAGCTTTGACATCAAACCGACCGGCCAAGAATAACGAATGAACGGAATGGTCCGATGCGGGGGGAAAAAGAAAGGACGTGGAAAAATAGCAGAGAGTGTCGCTGGTGATCACTTCAGGCCTGTTAGGATGTTCTGCCACAATCAGACTTTACATATGGGAGTGTTTTATTTATAGGCTTTAAACAATGAAAGCTGTTGTGGAAATTTAGCAGACATGGTTAAGATGCCTCGGTCTGCTCCCTCTGCTTTTTCGGTCTGTAATTATGCACTTAAAAGCCCCCCTCCCTCATCTTGGAAGTGCTCCCCATCTGGCGTTTGTTAGCGCTGGGGGTCCTCTCCTCTCGTCAGCGGCGGCCGCTGATGATGCTTAAAACGAAACACAATACTGAAATATAATATATAAAAGAGAATACCTGCAAGGAGGAGGCACGGGACATGGTGTTTCCTAGAAGCTCGGAGTAACGTACACCTCAAGGCAGGCCGTTACGGAACACCCGCTTCTCGATGTCTGATATTTTCCTGGCAACCGGCGGAATGCATCTACGAAAAACCGCGCAGGGTGGTGTACTCCCCGGGGTGATACCGTTCGGTTCTGAGGGAGGATTCGGAGTGCACACAGCACACAGAACGTCCAAGAAAACGACAAGAAATGTCCCACCGCAGCAATACTTACACCATGCATCAAATTTACAGAAATACCTGTCACCACGACCCCCGTGCTGGACTAGCACTTGGAAGATTGGTGGGTGGGTGGATGGATGGATGGATGGAAATAACTGTCATATATGTATATAAATATATAAATGAGTGCCTGAATAAAAATAAAAGTACTGAATAAAAGTCTAAAAATAAATAGTAATATTTTATTGATCATGTGGGGAAATTCTCTTTTTGCTGACCCCATCTTGCTCTCCATGACAAACACAGTGGTGCCCATGGAGCTGAGTGTCAAGGACCCCACAGGCGTGACTATTCTGCTGAGGCTGGACCCGAACCAGCAACCTTGTGGGCTTGGCCCACTGAACTACACCTACATTCCCCCTTAAAGCCATACCAAAGTTAAAGCTTAATGATTAAAAGAATACTTTGCTTTATGTATACAATGACATAAAGTAAATTAAAATACATTACAAATATATTTAATTTTAATATATTTAATACATATAATATCATTACGTGACAGTGAGGGATATCTGATCAGTAATATAAAACATTCAATTAAAGTTCAATTAAATTTCAACATTCAGGAATATGTTTAAAGACCTCATTGAAAAGGAAAAAAAGGTGACAACTACAAACATTTGCAGCTGACCCCTAGGAGACGAACAAGCCACCTCAGCCGTGCCGGATCTGTTAATTAGTGCCTTTCCACCCTTCACACTAATTGCGCATGCAGTTCCATCTGGGATGCCTGCTCAATTTACCCACGTGCAATTTTTTCTCGACTGGCGCTTCCAGAAATCAAACACGGAAGACAGGAATCAACAGAAACATATAAAGATGCCAGACTGCCACAGGAAGACAGGGAGCACTCACAGGTCAAAGCCCTCAAACACATATTACAACTCAATAAATTATGATGTTTGTAAGTTAAAGATCTGCACCCATGTCCAGAAGGTTGTGGGTTTGAATCCTGCAGCTGGCAGTCAAATCACTGTTGGACCTTTGAGCCTAACTGCTCCATGGGGTCTGGATGATACATGACCCCAGGCTTTCCTCTCTTTTGTCAAAGCATCTGCTTCATAAATGAATGTAAATCTTGTATTTTATGGAGCGTGTCGAAAGCTAGGGGCTTGAGGGGGAGACTTATTCTTAAACAGGCGTGTAACGGCTGTCGGGGGCTGCAGCAATGCTATGCCTGTGCTGACACGCCGATTCGGGACAGCGGGACGAGGACCTAACGGGGGCCGCCTGTCACTTCGGCTGGGTGCCGGCAGCAACCGGACCCGGCAAGTCCGAGATAGATCTATATATAACTGAAAAAAGGAAAAAAGGAGTCGTCTCTGGATGTCTTGCGAACGCTGACCAGAGAGAAGCAGCAGCTTAGCACAGGTGTGGTGATGATGTATGATGGCAGAGTCAGTGTCACATGTTTTCTGTGGGGTTTGATAACGATATCAGCGGCAGACACCAGGAAGGAGACAACTACCAAGGAACCAGCCAGGTAAGTGCTGTGCAATGGCCAGGAAGGGGATGACACAAACATATATGTCCAGAAGGTTCCTGATTTGAATCCTGTGGCAGGCATCATTACACTGTTGGGTGCTTTAGTAAGGCCCTTAACCCCAACTGCTTCAGGGGTACTGGATCCTGGCTGACCCTGCTCCCGGACCGCAAGCTTTTCCTCACTTATATGTCGCTTCAGACAAAAGCATCTGCAAAATAAATGTGCAATTTGCGTGTGATCCTATACAGCTGCATGTGCATTAAAGCAGAGCCTTCACAACCCTCGCTTATACATCATACAATATATCATCTAAACGACAAATTTAAGTGACTAACATCTAAGGGGATTTGTGTTAGGAAAAAAAATTCAAAATTCTCTTTCGGAAATTTCCCTTTAAAGTACCAACCACTAAATAAAAGGGTAAGAGATTCCTCATACTGTTTTATGACAGGAAGAAGAGGAGAGATGAAACAGCAGCTACACTCTAGGTAATGAGTCTTTCTAAGCTCTATTCATGTTTAAAATACATTCATCCCACTGTATATAAACATAGTCCATTATGGGTATGAGATGACGACTCCTGTATAAACATCAGCAGGGGGTGCAAATATGAAGTAGCAGGTGATGATGGATACCTGGGCCCCCATCACAACTGAGGGAAGCCATTATGTCCCAAGTCTGTGTTCAAAGGGCACAGAAGCTTCCGGAAACGCAGCTGAAATCTCCACTATCTGTTTGTAATACAGGGGTCAGGTTGTTACTCAAACCCTACCCCCCCGGCGGTGAGCTCCAGCCCACAGGACATTAATATTCCGCTTGTGAGAGGATAAACACTGGTGTTCCGGGTGCAACTCTCAGATACTCATAGATAATTAGTGTTCTGGGCCATGTGCAGATCAGATTTTAGTATTCATACCTCTGCCAAAATACCAAAAGGTCATTATAGAACCAGGCTCTACTGTAATATAGCATTAGCATTTTGTGTTCAGCCTACGCGCTAACTGACAATCATACTGGGGCCTTTACCTGTGCATTACGACACTGCATTCATAGGCTCCACTCATACACCTATAACACCCTCAATATCCATGAGTGCTCCCATAGTTCCACATACATTTATGCTTCTGTGCTTATTGACCATCAATATCAAAAGTTCAGCCCATATGTTAATGATCCATCAGTATTCAAGGCTCCACTGTAACAGAGCATTAGCATTTTGTTTTTAGCCTACGTGCTAATTGGCCAGTCACAGCCTACTGAGGACTCTGCCAGTGCAGTAATACTTCAGTCTTCTGTGCCTTTAAGGTTCTAGACCCCACTCCTCTTCTTATAAATCATTAGTAAACCTTCAACCCATATGCTAATGACCCATCAGTATTCAAGGCTCCACTTGTACACCATTAGTGTTTGGGGTTCTACTTGTGCACTAATACACCATTAATATCTGAGGCTGCCCCCATGTTCTGGAGCACCATTCCTTTTCAGGTGTCCCCTCCGTGCACTTTCACAGCATTAGCATTCAGGGCTTCGCCCGTGCAGTATCACGACATTAAAATTCAGCCCTGCTGGCAACCTCCACCAGCCTCACTCACTGATGCCTTCGCTAGCAAGATGATAAATGCTGTTAGTGGCGGGGGGGACACGGAGGCCACCCGGGGGTTGTTTCAAGGAGATACCATGATTCAGCGGGACGGAGTTGACCTAGGCCGGGAGCCTCCCTCACAGACGCTTACAAAGCTGGCTTGACCTCTCCGAAGAGGACCACACACCTGTCTCTCCTCAACCTTCACGACAACAAAGGCCATCACTCAGTGGCTCCTGTTATCCAACACGGCTGACGGCTATTGCCCACCAGCTGCTTTCTGTGCCGGAAATTTACTGTGCTGGCAATACCAACCTTCTCTTACCGGACCTGTTAATGAGGCCTGTACACCTCTATGCGTGATGGAGGACTACACTATTACCAAGGGTGGACCCAGGCAAGGGCAAGATGGGCAATTGCTCAGGATGGAATCTTCTGACAGGGTGCTGACTTAAGCTTTACCACCCCCCCCCCCGCAGCTCCACTACCCTGCAAGCCCCCACCAAGCTTCATTGCCACCCACCCACCAAGCTCCTCTACTTGCCTTCTCCCCCCCCACTAAACTTCATCGCCATCCAGTACCCCCCTGACTGAGCTCCTCTATCTGGCACCCCCCCCATCCACAAAGCTTCACCCCCTGTGCCACCCAATGACACTTAATCTTGTCTATGGTGTCGCATGGACTTCTCCCAGCACTGACTAGTATGCTTCATTTCTGTTTGTCGGGGGCTGGGTGTTTTGTCAGAGTTTTACCATCAGCTTGATTGCCATCAGCCTGATTACCAAACCAGCCCTCGGCACAGAGTCCTTCCACTCTCCGCTGTGCTTCGGGATCCCGCCCTCATCATCGCTCATCGGGCCAGGGTGATTGGCAGGCCAGTACTCCAAAGGTAACAGCCGGAACAGCAGTCATTAAAAACACCCTCCACGTTGACTGCCATCCAATCCCAGACTGGATGCAATCATTGCATAATTTATCAAGAGGTCCTGCCTCTGTGGCTGCTTTGTTTAATGGAAGGCCCATTCCTCACATCCTTATGTACCGTTGTGGCATAGCATTTATAAGAGCGCTGTTACTTATCTTGCCTACACTGTTTACTTTTCCTTTAGTTTCAGAAACTTAACACATTCATTCTTATGATTCTCTTGATATCCGATCATACTTGTAAACGTGATAATGCACCGCAAATACTTTCTCAATACAAAGTACTGCATGCGAAATTTCTCCTCAGTAGAATCCAATTAAAATCAATCAATTAATGATACCTAGCTGGGCCGTCATCAGGCTGGCATCTCGCCCAGAAAGCAAGACTCGCGGCTGAGACTGCCCGCTCCTGATCTACGGCATCTGGGTTTGCTGCTTTGCTCTTCCTCGACTTGAGTCGCCACGTGGTGATCCTACAGGAGGGTTGAGCCTCCCACGAAATGTGGAGGATGCAGGACTCGGGGTTGGCTGATCGGGTCAGAGACCCCCCACAACACGCCGTGACTCATTCAGCTGATCCACATGACACTCAGTGCGGCTGCTGAGTAGGCATTCAGCATGACTCAAAGGAAGCTCCATGCCCTTTGCCTCATAGCCATAATAACCTTAATTTTCACAAATGGCTCAATTTTTTCAACGTTGCTATTTCGCACACCTGCAGAGACTCTGTAAGAGGTACCTGTCAGTCCAATATGTACTTTGACATTTACATGCCACTGAAAGATCAAAAATAAGACCGTATTAAAGAATGGACACATCAGGCCTGCTTGGCATCTTCACACCACAGTTCTAAGAGCGAGGGCTCGTGTTTCTGGAAGATTCGTTTCGCGTTCCTACCGCGGTTTTTGAAAAGGCAGCTATCATTCAGTGACTTTTTTTTTCTCCATGTGGATTGACCTGCTGCTGTCCCATGGTTGAAACACATAGAAAAAAAATAGTGTGGGTAAATTTCCATTTGCCAGGAGCACGGGGGATAACCAGGCTCTTTCCTGCTCCAAACAAGCCCCTTAAAGGCGAAGACAAGCACAATGTAAAATGAAACTGTTTTAGTGCAATCAAGAACGGATCCCTTCAAAACAGCAGACCTATCATTCATTTCAGAACCGTCAAAGGTGAGACGTATAAAGCATCTCACCAAAAGGACGGAGTCCAAAATGCTGACCGTAATGATGAACTGGACAATAACAAATGTTCGATTGACTTCCGGTTGGCCTTGTGAGCAGCTGACGTCAAGTAACATTCACACAAAGCCATCAGAGACTTTCCCTTTCAGTGAGACCATATGTCACACTGTCATAAGAATTTACGAGCTTGGTATCTCCTTACAAAAATACACTCAACACCTCGGAGGTGCATTTGTGTCCCAGCTTGCCTGGTGGGAGAAGGGCTGTTTTTCCCCATTGTCTTCAATGAGGCTAGAACACAATGCTCACAGAAGGGATTCTGTGACAAGACCATCACCTACAACTTTTGCTTGACTGACGGGCGAGTCTGCTTGCGGAGTCCCACTCACAGCGATTGCTTCGGCCTGAGATCCAGACACAGCAAGAGGTTGAATGCACGGCAGGAAAGCCCCATAACCGGCGAGCGTGTTGGGATCACGTGCCCATTAAGCGGCCCACAAGTGTCATGTCCAGTGCTCTGTTGTTATTTTTGTTGTCGCTTCATTAAATTAATAACATATGCAGACATAAATGTGGCCAAAATCAGAGCAGCTCTAGAAAAAAAAAGAAAAAGAAATCCAAATGTATCAACATATAATCTATCTTTCATCCTAACTGGGAAATGCATTCAATGGAATTAGGAAAATTTACAGATGTTAAATTTGTGTTTATGGATTTTCTCTGGTGTGTTACTGAGACCAACACCTCTACAAAAAAAATCCTTTCCTACCTCTGGACTCCAAATGCTATTATTAACATGATAACTATCCAGATTTATCATATTACCTTTTGGTTGAAAATTACTCATTTGTAATTTTAAAGCACTGGAGTATACGTTCACTTCTATTGACTAAAATAGCTCAATTATACCACTGGCAGTTTTTCTATTCACTTTCTTAATATGTAAGTACATTTTACATACCAAATTCAAACGTATTCAATAAATGATGCTGCATTAAACTTATTAATCTAAAGAAAGGTGTTGGACACTAAACCATCATAAAGGGCGAATAAACAGAGTATCTTCCATCCATAGATGATTCTTTTGAAAGTTTTTGGGGCCAGCTGTAGTGATCGCTTTATGGGACATCAAATTTAATGGGAAATACGTGGCAAGCGCAGAGAGCCGCGAATGAGATTTCATAGCAGCAGTTCACCACCTTCACCTCATGGAGCCAATGTTGACACCCTGCGCTCATGAAGCCAAGTTCCAAGAAGTCCGCTAAAAGTTAATTATTAATTGGAACCGTGTGGTTATTATAAATTAATGAAGACCAGTGGAAATTGACCACCTAAAAATAATACCTTAACATGATCGCCAGAAGGCAAACTGTGTTAGATACTGTTTCAGGTAATGTTTGCTTCCCTGGCATCTGATTGCAGAGCTGCCCTTCACACTGAGCGGCTGTAGCAGCGTGGGCGTGTTCAACAAATTACATTACCGAATTACATCCGATTGTCCTAAGCCATCAGCCCTCTTGTTTATCAACATTTTAGGGAAATTCACTCAGAATGCAGGACCGGATGAAAATAAATTCCTTATCACTCTTGAGCACACTGGGAAATTACAGTTTCCTTAATATCCTAATCTGCTCTCATCGCAGACAGTGAAAGAAAAGGCATATTCTCTCTTTATGATAACCCATGTCAGATCATTGTCCAAACAATATTCTCCATTCTTTGTTAGCCGTGTATCTGCCTACTGATGTGCAAAAGAATATTCCGGAGCTGCATAAGGCTATAGGATTAATTACAGCAGTGATTCCAAGAGACCAAACACCACACTTGCTGTGTGCTTTGACACAGAGGTATTTCCGCTCAGCAAATTTTCATCCCAGTGACGGGGTTAAGGAGTCAAGAGGCTTCCATACTCTCACCAATTGGCATTTCATTCGCATTCTTCCCAATGCCAAGGTTCAAGTCAAGTCAAATCAAGTTATGACCATACCAGCCAAATTCAGGTATATACAGTACTGTAATAGCATGAATGTGCTGTTCCCCCAAGAACATGGTGCAACGTACAACATCAATGACAGGGGGAGGGTTTTTGCAATACTAAAAGTTCAAATCACTAATCCAGATTCACTAATCCAATAATGATGAGGGAGCATCTCTGAGAGGAACCTTAACACTGAACTTCCTCTTCTTTCCCATAATGCACTGGCCATTGTCTCAGTCAGTGCCCCCAAGTAGGAGAAATGTCCAATTGCAGCGCCGCACCACCGCATTTCTAGGCCACCAGTTCAAGGCCACCAGCTTCAGGACGGAAGTTTATGGGTGGGGACAAACCATCTTTATCTTGGATATAGGGAAGTTTTAAGGAATTGTTTACTGACAGTCATTTTCTAAAGTACTCCAAAGAGCAGGTTTATTACAGAGGAAGACATTTTTGACATAAGTTTTCAATATTATTTTGTGGTCTTTCCCTTTGTGCATAGCAGCTATGCTTCTAAATATGGGCTGTAGCTGGACCTGTCTTTGCTGTTAGAATTGCATCCGATAAAAAAAGTTTACACGTTCACTAAATTTAGATTTATATACATGCTGTATCTTAAAAAGGAACGAAACTGACTTTCAAAACTTTTCTACAGGACTGTTTTGAACAGAAGTAACGGCTATCCGTATAATACCATTTTCCACTATCTCTATAATATATAATATATTATATTATATTGTATAAACTTGCGGCTAATACAGCGGTGACGTAACTTACGGCATAACACTGCTGGCTTCCAACTGGTGGCCCAGAAGTGGCGTTGCGGTGCTGCATTTGGATAGTATTGCCAAGTAGCAGCAGCTTAACCTTAAATCGTTGCCCTCTAGCCTCTGCAGTGTGTATTGCCCCCAGCCATTTCCCGTCTATCATCAGCCTCACCTTCTGCAGGTGTAGATTTACCTGGAGCTGCTTCGCTGATGCTTTTATCCAAATTGTCTCATGCGCATTATTGCTTACTGCCATCCCCCCATCTGTCTTTTTGGCCACCGTCTAGATAGAAGATAGAATTTCTCCTGACTAGCAGATTTTCCCAGAATTCACAAGCACAGAGGCACAGTGCTCACTTAACTGGAGGATTTCAGCATCCACAATATGACAAACATCAGCTTTATGAGCAACTGCAGCAGGCCTGGGATGCTCAACTCTGAACGCCCATTCATCTCTGCAGACTTCATTCCCACCACCTGATTAACTGTTCCAGTGTTCTGGAAACACTACCTTCTTGCAGACACCCTGGAGAAGAATCATTTTTATGATCAAAACCAACTAAAAGAACCTGCCACTGAACTCAACCACTGGTTCCTAATTTTCCTTATTTCCAAAATCTATATGAAATATCCAGCCAACTAAAGTTTTCTTTTCGTGAATGATGTTCTTGACACCAGTAAGTATAGCTTCACCGTCACCCATTTTAATGAGCTGACCCATTCATGTTCTTCAGTCCATCCTCATCATATCCTAGGCTCAATCCTTTCCGACAGCAGAAGCATCCATGAAGGAGTATTAACACATGATGACCACACTGTAGATGGTTCAACTGTCTCGAATTCTGAGGCTGCAGAAAAGCTGGGCCCCCACCTCACACTACAGCAGTGACTAGGATGAATATATTCTTCTTCTGCTCCTTCATCCGAGGCTTTTGTGCGGTTCAGCAGATTGGGCTACTGCTCCTGTGATTGAAATGTCACTTGTTCAAATCCCTTGACTGGCAGAGTGATTTCACCATTAGGCCCTTAACCACAATTGCTCTAGGGACCGTTTGATTCTGCTTTCTGAAATGTATTCCACTTTGGATTAAAAGATAATAAAATATTGTATGCAATCTGATGTCATTCTTCTTTATGATCATCTCTGGGTCCAAGCCCTTGGTCCCTTTTATCTAGCCTCCCTATTGGCATGTAGACACAAGACGACAGCTCCAGGCCAGACTGCTAAATAGGATTAAACTTTGCTATGTACATATCCCACATTCACACAACCCCCATTGAATGGCCCAATTGGAAAGCCTGGCACTTGAGTACCGGTGCAAGGACTGGCTCAGGACTGTAATTCTACTAGGGGTGGGCCAATCCACATTTTTACAGTTCCGATCCGATTCTGATACACAACTGCCAATACCAGTGCAGATTCTGATACAAGAGCTCTTTCTACTTTAATATTATCATTAGAGATGCACCGATCCCACTTTTTTCATGCTGCCACGATTCCAATACCTGAATAGAGGGTATCGGCTGATATGAGTACCCACATACATAACATGAGTACAGTACATAACACACTGTTCCACCTCGTTTGTACAGCTTACCTTCTTGGATCCATATGCTGTTGGTATAGCTAGTCAATATAAATGAAAAAAATGCATACCTATTTTATTTTGTATAACCTAATTAAAGCTTTCTGGTATATATTTTTTCATTTCTACTGTATTTACTAGTTATACAAACAGCACATGCATCCAAGAAGGAGTATTAACAAGCTGGAAGAAGTACAAACAAGGTGGAACAGTATGTTATGTATGCTTCTAATATACTTGAAAGATGTACAAACAAGGTGGAACAGTATGTTATGTATGTTTCTAATATACTGGAAAGATGTACAAACTAGGTGGAACAGTATATTATGTATGTTTCTAATATACTAGAAAGATGTACAAACAAGGTGGAACAGTATGTTATGTATGTTTCTAATATACTAGAAAGATGTACAAACAAGGTGGAACAGTATGTTATGTGTGTTTCTAATATACTAGAACAGGGCTGGCAAATCTTATCCGCAAAGGGCCGCTGTGTATGCGGGTTTTCATTGCAACTCCCTAATTAGATTACTAATTAGAGGACTGATTGAAGAGGAGTCCTCACACCTGGGTCTGACCTACAGGTCATCCCAAAAACCTCCATACACACCGGCCCTTTGCAGATAAGATTGGCCACCCCTGTACTAGAAAGATGTACAAACAAGGTGGAACAGTATGTTATGTACTCATGTTATGTATGTCACTCTGCTCCACCCACTGAGTGGCAAATAGACTGAGTGGCAGCATTAGCATTCAGCATGAAAAGCATATTTAAAATGGGAACGAGTTGTCGTGCTATTGATTGAACAAATCAATTTAACAGGAAATACGGGCTGTCTATTTATAGCCTGCCAAAAACTAAATAAGTATCTGACGTGTATCGGTCACATATGGTCGATACACGATCCATCTAATAGGTTTGAATCAGTGCCAGTATAGATCCTAGAGCCCCTAGAGTAGGGCAGCATCCCTTAACCTGCAGGACTCCTCTACCCATGCCCCTGCACTCTTCTGGAACAAGCTCCATATCAACCCTTGGTCTTTAACTGACACATTTCACTACATGCCGATCAGAGACCTCTTTAAACTCCATCTTCCGGTAGGGTGGTGCTGTTGCACCTCTGCTTTGTTGGTTTTAGCTCTTGCTTTTGCGAGAATGAGAGCGCTGATTAAATTAATAACAGATGTGACAGATGTGCAGCTGTTCTGACTACGACGCGAAAAGGGTTGGAAAAATTAATATGATTTATAAAGCCACGGATCACAAGATGGATGACGAGAGGTACGTCCGCTCCAGTGTAAGTACACCTCCAACTGTTTGCCGACTGTCACTAAGGTGCAAGGTGAGACAAAAGTTCACATAATACTGAGCAATACTGATTTCCAATGAAAGGAAACACAGTGAGGTATTCATTCCACTTTTCAAAAGTACTATGAGACACTACAGTTACCTAGAAGAAATTCAATTAAACTCAATTAAAGGACGAGCGTGGCTGCAACAGCACTGAGTTGCTTATTGCTAATATTTTAGAAGTTTCATATATTTTACAGAGGGTGAACAAAATAATGGAAACACCACCCAATAAATTAATATTCTTCTCTGTCTTCAGAACAGTCTCAGTCTTGGAATGCTGTCATACAATTTGTGAACTGTGAGATATTGCACCATTATTCAAGAAGAAAAGCCTCCAGCTCTTTGAGTTATGAATGACGTGGTTTGGGAGGCCATGCAAGGCATTTGATTTCATCCTGCAGTTCAAAAACCGCTCTTGAATTTCTTGAGCTGCATATAGGGGATATTATCATCTTGGAATAAGAGAACGTCAGGAAGGACCCATGTTCTCACTGTAGGGTGCACCTCATGCTGTGAAATGGCCCCTTGATCCTTGGCCTATAACTATGCAGGGCAGTTATCAGACGAAATGGCTGCCGTAAAGACGGCTGTCCATGCCATCACAGATTGCACACCATGTTTGGCAACAGCTAGCAACATATGGGTTTAAGGTAACTTTTGGCTCTCTCCAAGTGCAAATTTCTCAGGATGTACGACAAATGGTGAAAGATACATCATTAGACCATAATATTTTTCCATTGATAAATGGTTTTGTCCCCCTTACACCAGATTATTCCTCTTTAGGCACTGATCTTTTCTACAGCTCTACTTTCTAAAGCTCACAAAGTATAGTTTTTGTTGAGACTGGATGTTGATGTTTAAGGATGTTCTTTCTTTAACTGCGATTAAGTGTCCATCTATCTCTGTTGGTGGGCTTTGACCACTGTTCATTTTATAGTTTGTTCATGTGATATCAGAATTTTGAAACCCTTTGTTTGATACATTATGTAAGTTCACATTTTTCATCACTAATGCACCTGCAACTCAGGCACTGACTGTCTGGTTTCTTTGGAACTCTATTAGTTGCCTCATGTTGCTTTGAGGACTCACATATCAAAAGTACTGATCGTCAGCCCTCTTTTGTAGTTGAAACATATGCTAAATGGCATTCAGTCTAATATGACTCCCCTTTGTAGCTATGTCTGTTATCAAACACTTTTGCTGTACAACATTTTAGCTAATTCATCTTTCACAGTGAACTACTCACATTGCAAACTAGTTACATAGTCACATATAGTATTTTATAAAAAACAGATTATTTTTTCTGAAGAGTAAATATTGTAGTTTATTTGACATCCATTGTATCTTATATATTTTATTGTTTAATTTTACTTAATCTTGTTTGTCATATTTTACTTTTTTAATCTTATTATATAATGTTCATTGTGTCCAATGGTGTCTCTGTCTATCTGTGCAGTTGTAGCAGAAGCAGTTTCCCTCCAGGATCAACAGAGTTTTTTTCTGATTCTGTTGCTGATTCTGTTTCTGATTCTGACTTGGTATCTTCAAGTTGGTGTTTCCATTCTCTTACTCACCCCCAGTAGCTAGTCTAGTGTATTCATTACATGCTAATTTTGTCATGCATTATTTAATTCCTTTAAGGAAGTTTTTTCCAAAGCAACTTACATATACAGTAACATAATCGGATCCTTTAAAAAAAAAAAGAATGCATGGATCAAAATGGTATGAAAGTATTTTAGCCATAGCTATTCATTTTCTATGGAAAATAGATGTTCTTACAATAATAAGTGCTGTTAATGAAAAATATCCATGCCGGTTATCACAGGGACATCACTGTGGCAGCTTTGTCCCTATTAAGATGCATCTCACTTCCCCTCTTTGACTCATGACAAATGTTTCGGTCAGTCAGGTTAACAAGCCGAGGAATACAGTTCCTCTGGGTGATCATGATAAAGCACAAACATGAAACATGCTAATGCTAAACGGAAATAATCAGGAACTGGCAGGACACCGCAATTCACTACCCGAATTTTTACCAACCCATCCTACAGGGCAGAAGGTGCTCTATAGGGCTGTAATGGTTCATGTATTTGTTGTGTGCCGTTCGGTACACCATTTTCAGTTTGATATGCACAGTGAAACTAATGAACACATTTATTGATAGAACCGAAATCCACAAATAGATGTTCAACACGAAAAAGTATATACTAATTGTGGCTGTAAGTTGGTTATGGCTAATGCTTGTTCTTGCTAGTCATAAGCAGTGGTTGATAAGACCAAGACTGTCTGTTGGCTCTTTTAAACTGAATTTGCAAATGTTGCTGAAAACAAAAGCAAACGTGCTAACTTGTTTGAGACGACATCATCTGAGTATGTGTACGCCCAGAGCAAGGCAAAAACAGCTTCTGCAAGTTAGTTTCCCTGTGGCAATTAAGACACTTTTGCCAGGAAATTCAGAACACACTGAAAAATAGCTATAGGCTATAGGGATGTTTATCACTAAAGATATGCAGTCATATTTGGTAGTAGAGAACACGAGATTTTAGTTGATTATTGTTGTTATTATATTATATATCTCTTTCATTCATTTATTCAAAATCCAAAATAGAAATTAAACTGTGCAAAAAAAGTGTCTCTCAGGTTTTGTTATTCGGACACATTGACAGACACATTGTAACTTTTCCTAATTGTGCAATAATAATTTAATAATTTAGCATAATTAATAATGAATTAATTTCGACATTTCCCCGCTACACCTTATTTGCACTGAACTGGGAACTCAAAACCAAGGTTTGTACCGAACCATGAGATTTGTGTACTGTTACCCCCCCTAGTGCTCTAATGACTTAGTAAGGTACCTGTGACCAGTATACTGAATTCCACTGATTTCCACAATAGTTTAGATCCTTCTGGACTTCTTAAACAGAACTGCTTCAATCTACATCATGATTTATGCACAGGAAGTATGCAGAACCTATTAGTTCACATCAGTCAATGGCAGGCATATGAGAAACATCTTGGTACTGTACAGGTTTGATGCACTTTTGCCCTGTAAACAGTGTGTTACATTGGCATTCAGAAGTTCTCAGAGGTGATCAACAAATCAGCCCACTCAGCTCCAGAAGAGGAGCTTGTTCCTGACATTTTAAAGCACTTGGGTTGGGGTTCTTCAAAACTAGAGCCTGGATCTCCTGCAATCCCACAAACCAGTGGCAAGGAAATGGCTCAGAGGGAGGAGGTACATCTTCCATTTGCCGAGGGGACTTTCACGATGCAGGCAGCCAGAATGCAGATAGAGGTGGACGGCAAATTATGCTTCACGAAACAAAACAATAAATCCGCATGACATTTGTGGGAAAACCTGTGACAGTTCTCACGAAACAGAATTTTCATCTATTTTCATATTACAACTTTCTTTCAACAATCTAACAAACATTTTCCCAGCCCAGCCCATAATTCTATTACAATAAAGGCAAGAATTATTCAGTTTTCATTATGACTCTCACTCTAATACAGCTTTTAAATATCCAACAATTTTCCTTGCATTATTGCAGAACAAAACCCCTCTTTCCAAAACCACATAAGTTAAGCAATACAAAAGTGACATACCTTTCCTTGTGAGTATGACAATGTCCTAATCTTTCCATAAGCTACAAAAAGAAGACATTTGTACTCCTGGTTCTCAGTGGTTCTTACCGTTAAAAAAAAAAATGCAACTACGGCTGTTGTACAACTACTGTAGATGTGAGGAATTCTCAATGCTCAGATTATGCTCTCCTAGCAACAGTTACTAGTAACTTGATTGCAAGAGACCAGAGAAAAGGAATGTATAAAACAGCATTCCCAAACCGTATTCTTAAACAGCCTTCCGTTAAAACACGACAGCAGGAGACACAGCAAACACCAAAGCTGCTATAAGTCAGTTTGCATTCAGTTTTATGTCTTAAATGTTTTTTTTTTTTTTTTTTTTCGTTTTACTGAAGCTTTATAGGTACTATACTGAAGTAGAAGTAGAAACAAAGTATGTAAGGAATGTTAAGTCTACACACAGGGAAAAGTCAGACTGATTTGTCTTTACACTACTTATATGTATACAGGCTGGACTTGTGGAGACTAATCCTCCCGGCTGCTACAGCCGTTTCACAAAACTGGAGAAAATGTCCTCACCAACTTATTGCGCTTTGTCAACTCGCTCGAGTGATTCCGTTTCTAATTAGTACAGATTTGACGTTAGCCAGCGTCGGGTAGAAAGCTGATTAAAATACGGTAACTGTGGGAAAGCGAGGAAGGTCGAAAATAACTGCTAATAATTCCTGCGCGAGCTATCGAGTCCCGCTTGTGTTTGCTGAAGGAGATGCTGTTCACGCGAGCGCGCGTCGAAGCAGTCCTCACGGTGACCTTGAGCTTGTGCTTTAGGACGCACGTTTTAAATAAAGAAAGCTGGTATTTGATACCATGTATTTTCACTGTAATTGCGTCACAGAAATCAGGATTTTACCCCGTATAGCATTCACAAGAAACTCCCTTTTCAATGATTACCAAATTTGTTTTTTGCTTCTACTAATCTGATTAATAGCTGGACTTTAAAGGTCTCCTGGTGCCAGTCCCAGAAGGCCTGCTGTTGTACCCTTGAGAAAAGTATTTAACCTGAACAGAATTTTAATAGATTAAGAATAGTAATACAACAGATTAATAATGCAATATAATATTCAGTTAAGTTTACAGTTGTACAAGAGGTAAGATGCTAAGCTTGGAGGCATGATGGGAAAATGAACCCACTGACGTTGTAGCTGTGTTGGGAGAGACCTGAAATGAGAGCAGCATTACACCACTTTGAATAAAAAGGTGTAGTACTTCTTTTCCAAAGAGTTCGAATTAAAGATGCTTATAAGTGACATTTCTGAGTTTTAATTTTTATACGTTTTCATACTCCAATGTAGCAATGCATGCAACAGGCTGACCTCATGCCAGCTCAATCCCGTATTTCCGAATTAATGTTGTCAGCATCAATCACGATTTCACAATGGCTGGAACAAGCCGATCGGCTCGATGCTAATTGCCCTGAGACCGAGAAGCACTAAACACCAGACAGAGCTGCCAGTAGATTCAAACGCGCGCCTGTATGTGAGGCACATTTTTTTCCCTTGAAAAAAGTCATGACCTCCATTTCATTCACTGTGAACACGATGACATTCCCCCCATTACCGGCGAAATTAAGAAAGGCTCCATCATAAAACACAGCCCGCTACATGCAGCGGCTGGTAGCATTTTAATATGAAGGGTCGATGCGAGGCACATGTGTGCATTATGTAGAAATACCCCGGAGACTTCGACGCGACTATTCAAAGGAGCACTATTCCCTAACTGTGAAATTGCATTAAAACTCAGCATTTGATCTTGAAAGATCAATCTTGCGGGGGAAAAAAGACGGAAGATTTTTTTTTTAATGGTAAACTCTCAGACATTCCAAAATACATCCCCGAAAGACTGAAGCCCCCACTTAACCGGATCAGTTTTATGGACAGGGGATGGCCATGCATTAATAATTAGCAAAACACTATTATTACACAAGCTGCGGGCCCGTGTGGCGGCGTGTGGAGGTGCCAAATTGCACATTACAAAGTGTCTGGTCCTCGCAGCTTTTCAGTCTGACTGCCGTGTAAAAAGACGGCGATCGCCGTAGCGGAGACGTGTGAGGTATTGCAATTTATTAATTTATTAAAGGCACTTGACACGGAGGTTAAGGGCGTGATCCCATTTATATAAATAAAGGGCGCGTCCCTCGGTTTGGTCAAGACGCGGAGCCAAGGGGAAATAAAAGCAGCGTGTGAAGCTAATTCAAATTCTGTTCAAGCCTTTTAAATCCAAGTCATGCATTTCTCTAAAGCAAATAAATAAATAAAGCCTCAGTCCTTACATAATGGCACATACCCCGGTGCAAAGCAATTAGCCAAATACCAGAGCCCTTGTTCCCAGCAGAGTATTTTTATGCGGCCCTTGTTGCAATAATAAAAAAAATACATTTATTCAGTCGCGTTACCCACGCTGCAGCTGGGTAAATGTAATAGGTATCATAGCTCGCGCGCCATGCAAATCAGTAATATAATCCCCCCACCGTGTCCTGATCAACCATGCCGCATTAACGATTCCCGGGAAGAGGGATGTCATTTAATTAAAGTCAAAAATTAGAGAGAGTTCTCTATCGGGAGACGGCCAAAAGCAGCATATCACAACTCACATAGGCCTACATATGCAGAATGCTTGCCATTTTGTGCTTATAGACACACAAAAAAAGTTATAATATTTAATGGTATTCGATTACATTCAAGCAGAAATATTATGGTCGTTCCTGCATCGCCTTTACCGGATTATCTCCGTTTGTGTAATTAAACAACAGAAACGAACCGCTTAGTGTCTTTTCGCAGCCATGGCTGGTCTGTTTTTTCAGCCAACTTACATGGCATTTTTCAGAGTATACCACGGTAATATAAAGGTAGGGGCAGGTGTGTTGGCGACAGACCGCCGAACTCCCAACAAGCAGTAAATGCGCCCCCCACTAGCAATTTTCATTATAGCCTAAAAACCTATCACTATATAGCAACAGGTCATGACATTAACTTTAAAAAAAACTTGAACGCTAGAAACAGCTCCAAATATTTAGGTATTTTAACATACATTTAAAAGGAAAACTTCAGCCAGGACTATACTGTTAGTCACGAAAATTACTCATGGCTGTTAAAACTATCCTTGTCTTTGAAAAATAAGAATATCTCCTTACATGAAGAATAGCTGTAAAAGTACAGAGTATCTGTTGGACAGAAGGTGCTTTCAAAGCATTGGTACTGTAGCGATAATGTTGGCAAACTCTGCCAGGCCCAAGAAGCACAACAAACATTAGACCAATGAAGAATCAGTCATGACAAAGAAATGAGCAGATCGTCGGTATGACTGTAAAACAGATCTATCACTGCATGAGAGAGCATTTTGTTTGAAAACCTCTGGGCTGATGGTGATTACAGTATTTGCTGGTTTATCTTTGAAGAAAATAAGCCATTTGAATTGAATGAGTACAGCTATAATACATAAAGGGACCTATAACATAGACAAAATGGCTGCCTTGAGTTACCAGATTCTGCATCTGTTATTAAATGTTATAATTCCTGAAATGGGGCCACGTAGCCCTGCACCATTAATTTTGTTAGCAGAAGTAAATAAGGGTGCAGATGCTGATGAAACATTTGTGTGTCTCCCTCCCAGCTTCTTATACTACATGTAAGCCACATTGGCAAAGCACTGTAAGTGACAGATCCAAGATGGCCTCCGGATATATTCACTCAGTATTCCTGCTGTACTGGTCGAGTTTTATGAAAAGGCAGATATGGCGCTTCAGGTTTCCAGAGAGATTTATTTCAGAGATTACGCACCAGATATTTTGTGAAACTTCCTAGAAATCTACTTGGGCTCTAAAAGGAGTATGTAATGTGTCTGGAATGCCTTAATACAGCCTCAGTCACTGATCACCCTGGGTAAATCATGCATGATAAAGGATAGATTTCACCTGATAACTCTGAAAAGATGCATCCGTGTCATTTAGACAATTCCCAGTGAAACCTCCAAATGTTTGCTTCACACATACACTATTGTGGTCCAGCTGCACATATTTGGATTTTTTAAAAATTACAATAATTATGCAATAGGCTATTTAAAAATCCTATATCTGTTGCGACATTGGGTTTATTTACAAGTGAATTTTCGCAAACAGACTATTAACGTGTGAACAAAAGTTCCTCCCCTACGAGGCTGCTGGTGAAGTGTGAAACCAGGGTGTAGAAAGCTGTCCTTCCTAATCATGTCATATTTTCATGATGGAGCCCCCCCCCCCAGCCCCCCCAGCCCGCCTGATGT
>JAODLC010000133.1:6819036-6833845 GCA_026781145.1 Hippopotamyrus pictus
TTTTTCGGTGCAAAGGTCAGAAGGAGCACCTTGGTTGCGGTGCTGGCTGTGGGCCCCCCGCTTTGGCTACTGACAGATGTTTGGTACACCCGAGGCGGCGGCAGATTAATACACAGTCATCTCTCATTATTTACACCCACCACACAGCGCCATGGATGCCCACAAACGTTCATCTTCCTCTCCTGCCAGAACCGGTGTCTCGGGAACGCTTTTGGAAAATAGACGGCGACAGACCCGCCAGTGAGCTGCTGTCTGCGTGGTGACAGTGGGAATAATGCAGACCTGCAAAGCTAAGAGGAGCTTTATTTTATTTTATTTTTTTTTTTTATGAATTCCCTTGGAGGCTTGTTACATGTCCCAGGGGAGATAAGAATTCACTGGGAAAATGGTGAACAATTCGGAGATTTTGATAGCTTGCACCTTCGTAGGGCTGTGCTAAAGGTCATTCGGAGGACACGGAAGCTTTGTGCGGAGGGAGAGCTTAAGCTAACTGATTTAATGTACACAGCAAGGTCCTGTTACAAAAAATGTGCTTCTGCTAGCATTTCCAGGAGCACAAGAACCATCCCGGTTCTGGAGTCCAGCTACCAAAATGTCAAATTACACTCTATTGACATGGACAAGCTATAAAGGTATCAGGGTAAACAGTCATTCATTGAGGACATTGACAGCTTGAATCTCAGCCACAATAATTTATAGGGGTCTGGTTATAGATAGCGCAGTATCACTTCCTGTTATCAATCCTCTGGGTAGGCTTTCCTTATGACTTTATAACATTTCCGGTGTGAACTCGTCATCCTGCCAAACAACGTGTCGGCTGCTGTACCACTCAGTCTAAAATAACATCAAAACAACCTGCTTCTCTCTCTCCCCTCCCCCCCCCCTCAAAAAAAATAAAATAAATAAACCTTCTACAGCGATAAGAGCCACGCAGCTGCTAATGGACATTTTGTCCATCCCCTGTTCGAATGACAAGCCTGATATAGCGAGTGACACGTGGATGTGAACTGACAGCTACAGTGAACATTGTTTATTTTTGGTCACCATCCACAAATGCACATAAAAACAAGGCTTAAAGATGCCTTGCCTTTGGACTGTCCCTCGAAAGACAGCACCATTTCACTGTCATTTAAGAGGCCAGACATGTCCCAGGACAAGAAATACACAGGATTTAAAACCAACTAGGCTGTATTTTTCGTTAAATTATGTAAATACTGTGGTGAATAGTTATGTAATCCCTGATGTGAAACAACAGGCTATATGTGAATATTTATGAATATAACATATTGTCTGGGTGAGTTACAGCTCTCTAAACAGAAAATAACATTTAAAGAAGCCCTTACAGTAATAAAGCCCATAAAACGTGTACTTTCACTCAGAGCATTTAAAACTTGTAATGCAAGAATTGACATCCACCCTTTTGATCTATTCAATCGTAAACTTATAATTTCTCTAGAATGAGGGTACATTACTTATATGCTTAACAATGCATTATGGGATTATCGATGTAATGGATCGCCTCTGTTCGCAACAAAACAAGCGTAATTTCTGACTCTCCAGTTAATAGTTTAACGAAAAAAAAATCACTAGACTTAAATATGGCAACGTAACCTCGAAAAAATTGTGAATTAAGCGGCAGTAAACTAAACAATCAGTCTAAGGCATTTTACTGTTATGCAGTTTCAAAACCTATTTTCATGCTTAGCTGCAAGCACAAAACATTACAAGATTGTCAGGCTAGATATACTGGCTAATTGTGACTATGTCTAAAGATGTGTCAGCTGAAACTACCGTTTTTTCAATGACGCGCTCTTCATTTCAGTACCATGTGCCTTAAACTGGAACCGTGTTTGTCGTTCCTTCACTGGCAAACGGAACTGTTAAATACATCTAAATAGAGTTTTTAAATAGCATCGTCGTTTATCAAGCCGTGCATTTGTCCAGCAAACTATCTTGTCAATATGAATTTGTCTATCCATCTTTCACGGCTTAATATTTGGTAGCCTGAGCTTATTTGTTTCCTTTTTTCCTTTCCTGCTCTGACTGTCATTAAGTGGACTGATTAACATTTCAGCACCGTAAACTTTGTTGCATCGACACACTGAATTCGCAATATTTGCAGCACAGCATGCAAATGCTGCAGATTTTTAAAAAATAAAAAATTTTTTCGTGACAAAACACCAGATGTACCATCTCTACCAACCAGGTGAATGTCAGCGTTTAGTTCAGTCTCCGCACGGAAATGCCGTGGTCGGGGCAGATTAACTTAGCGGCTCGAAATGGGCAGAAAAGAACGGCTCTTATAAACATACGGCGCTCATTTCAAACGAAACCGCGTTTGCAAGGTCAACTGGGCAATAATTCACGTCGATCGTGCAACCAAAACACACAGGGGCTCTTAAGAGCAATCGCAATAAGACAGGAAACTTTTGCAATCGGGTAATGAGGATTATGGCTCCCTTACCTGCGTCCGACTGGACATAGAAGAGAGCGGAGCGATCGCCTTGACGGAAGGATGCTGCTGTCCGGCCGTAACAGTATCCCCTGGCTTCATCAAGGGCGCTGTGGGAAAGGCGCAGACAAATCCATTTTCAGCACTACTGCGACTCCCCCAGCCCCCTTTCCCCCTTGGGCTGATACAACCAACTTACATGCATAAGCTTTAAAACACTAACACGGCTATACTAACCGCAACAGCTTCGCACCACTTA
Organism: Hippopotamyrus pictus; assembly: GCA_026781145.1. Lineage (NCBI taxonomy): Eukaryota > Metazoa > Chordata > Actinopteri > Osteoglossiformes > Mormyridae > Hippopotamyrus > Hippopotamyrus pictus. The sequence continues at coordinate 6,821,748 of JAODLC010000133.1, forward strand.
TTCCCAGGTCACAGAGCAACGCGGCAAAGGCGCAAAAAGATTGTGATGCTTCGTCTAACGCCTGTGAATGGCATTGCTACTATACAGCACGTGATTATTAACTGCTAATATTAGTTCAACGGCATGTTATTCTGGGTTTTAAATATCTTTTTTATTAAGCTTGGCCTCTAGTTACAGGATTGGGGGGTGGCACTTAAGTAGGAGGGAGCCACAATGTTTTGGTAACGATGCTTCTATTACGATGTACATATTTCAAACGCTGCAGCAATGATTAGACTGTTGCAAGAAGGGAGGGAAACGTGCTTCCTCCGCCAGATTATTCACAACGATTAAAAAAGATGATTCTTCTGCACTGCACTGAGTTCGGTATCTAACGAAGAAGAGAACTTCACAAGGGTCTGCAAAAAATATCTGAATTACAACAGGTGCATCGAGCTGCAATGTCGTGCATTTTTGTGCATTGCGACCCAACAGCTTTATTACAGCTCAATACAGATCAATTCCCCTAATTGCCACGTTCGCATAAATGGAAACGCCGAGGAAGCTGAACAAACTTGCGCTTTGTAAACTGAAAGAGGCATCCGCGACGTTTCCTTACCTATGTGTTTATGTTCCTATGAGCACTGTGGAGTTTTGTATAAGATCCTGCCAGAGAGGCCAAGGGAGTCCGAAGTAGATTTAAGTGACTAAGATTTTTCCATTACGTACCACGCATGCAGGGCCTGAGGGGAGCAACTGAAAAAAGGGGCACAACCGAGTGTGGTTTTCATTGACAAAGGCATTACCGTGCTTTTAAACGCTTAAAGATGTAGACTTTATTTGCGAATGAATCTTTGAAAAATGTGCTATTTATGTGTATCATGATATCCTTGATATTTTGGCAAGGTGTAACCAAGTTTAAGGCATCCGATGATTTTTTTTTTCTCTATATAAGGAGGTCTGCGCAGGATTTTTTAAAGAAATGTCTGTAGCACAAGTTTTATATATGAACATGGTACTTTACCATTTACAGTAACAGACAAGGCGTTGTCGCTACGTATGACATTTTTTTTGGATGTGGAAATTCTTACTACAACATTTTCCCTGAGACGACAATAAACAGTAGGCCCGTGTGTGCCCCATTCCAAGTAAATCGAACCTCGGGCTCATTAAAGGATTAAATGTCAAGGACTTTCCAGTACAGTACAGCAACGGAGAAACTGTTTGACCTTAATTTCCCCTTGCCATTTAGTTTAATGGTTGCATAAGAATCAGAACACAGTTCTTACACCCTTATGATTTATAGGAATCTTCAAGAGCATCTTCCTGTAGAACGGAACGGGAGTACATCATGTGAAGTACCACATCATGCAGGAGACGGAGTTTGACATCAAAGAGGGGAAGAGGCTTTTCCCCCACAGTAGCTGTCAGCGGAGGGAGGCGTGAGATGTTTTAAAAGAAGTTGCAGTCCCAACTAATCATCTACGTTATGGTCTAATTCAACATCTTAATATGATACATAATACTCAGCATATAGTACTTTTTATTTAACAGATGCCTTTATCCAGAGCAAAAATAAAATTGAGAAAGAAAGCTGTCAATCCCTGGAGCTATCAGGGTTAAGGGCCTCACTCAGGGGCCCAGTGGTGACATCATTCTGCTGACCAGGCCGGACTGGTCAGTGGGAAGTCTGGGAATTATTCCGGTAGGCTGGTCTGCCTTTCTTCAGAAAAATATACCAAGGGGGACCCCCTCGCCGACCACAAGATCTGAGGCCACTTGACAAATTCCACCCCTGCTGCTGAGCACGTATACTGAGACGACATCCATCCGATCAGATACGGCATCCTAACCCAGTGAGACACACACCGTCACCATAGACTCCTCCAGCATGAAGCTTGAATGTTGGTTCTTCAGCACAGCCACAGATGATCTCCAAGTTGAGATACACAGCTAATTTTACAACAGAAGCACAGATCAAACACCGATAAACACAAGTCAGCATAGCATACCGGAATACCCAAGATCAGTATATTCCAGCAAAAAAATAGTGTCGTCTGAGGCCTCAAAAGTGGCTTTGATTCCTTCCCATGGCTGAGGCGTGGAGACGGGTAGAATGCGCCTGGCAGATGGCTGACTGACCATTTCACTGGCCCGGCAGGTGCCTGCAGAGGGCTGAACGGTGCGTGAGCAGATGGGCAAAGGTGTGTTTAATATTCACTCAGCAGCGCACAGTCATGACTCTGAGGACCAGCCAAGTCATCGTTATTCAAGCATGCATCCAGCCACTGAGAGACAGAATAGTTTTTTTTTTTTTTTTTTTTTTTTTAACAATGCAACATACTGGTGACCTTAAGAGGGAGATTTCTGAGGTGAAATGAAAGGCAGGTGGTATCCAAAATGAAATCAAACAAATGCACTTTGAACATAAATATGCAGCACCAATGCAAGGTTACATATGTCTGTTACATCCAGTGCTTTCTTCTAATAAAAAACAGAGAATTCTGGCTGACGTGCATCGTCCCCTTAAAGGGAGCGACACGTTTCATCGCTTGCAGTGTGAAAACAAAGCAGTCACAAAATACCGAGAACACTTTACACGCTCCTTTCAAACCACATTTAGCCACTTTAAAGGGAAACGATGCAGAGCACTTTAAGTGAACGAGCACCTGGGGAGGTGTCGCGGCCACCGTCACAGAATCGATCGCTCAGTACGTAACAGCGCCACCTGCTGGCGAACTCCTATATTCCATTTTTAGTGCCGAAAAGCAACGTGTACATATACACAAAATACACCCCGTTTAATCTCTTTAGGAAGACACGAGAATTCCCCGTCAGTGTCAGGCGCAAAATGCATACTTAAAACATAATTAAAAACTCTCACACCTTGAACACAAGACAGAAATATATATACGTTTTTGAGCATAATTTTATTTTGAAGTGCTGCTGTAAATTAATCATTAGGGGTTATAGCTGAACACACCCTGACATCCCAAGACACATACAATTCAATTATAAATCTGGAAGTTCCTTATAGGGTTTCAAATTTATGAGGCAGAGAGAAAGGTGACCCATCTGGAAGTGCAGGTGTAACCATAGCCAGATCAGGGGCATAACTGAGACTTTAATATGCACTTACTTCCCTTAGGTTATATGCAGGTTGGAGAGACAAAGTACCTCAAAAAGAAAAGTGCTAACCCTGCTGGCCCAGAACTATAAATCCTTTGGAACATACTCCCTTTTTAGCTGTGTGACATTTACAGCAAAGTACTCCAAAGCAATCGTCTGGGCACAGTCAAAATGAGCCCTTTACAATATGTTCTGAAATTTTGTGCATGTCTGTCTGTGACAGGGAGAAGCAGCTTCTTTTACTGAGGTTTCAGGCTAGGAGCAAAATTAACAAGACACAACTAATAAATGACCCAGAAAAAGGTCCTCCCTTAATCCCGAAATGTTTTTATATTTTTCAGCAGTATAAGAAAGAACATTTATTTTTACAAAAAAATAAAAGTTTTAAGCTTCGGCTGTCGTGGGTAGAACTCGAACGTACAACGTCTTCATGTTTAATGTCTTCAGCGAGATGTCTTCACAGATTTCTGAAAAAAATGAGAAATGGAGAACTTCAATTTTTGAATATGAACACAGATGATCGCGCCATATAAAAATTAAGACTAGAACAGCAAATGAAGTGCATATTTAGAGGATATTTATATGAAACTAATGTGAAAAACAACAGCATGGAAAATCTAAAGATTTCAGACCCTTCGCAGACTGAAGCAGCAATGGAATTATACAACACTATACAGGTAATTAAATCATCGTTCTCTAATCCTTCACTACATTCACTCCTTTGAAACATACACTAACACACCGGCTTGCAGATATAGACTGTCCATAAAGACCACAAGCCTTATGAAGACAAATTATTGGACAAAAACAAAAATACATTTTCAAAAAGCCCAAAGACAAATTGTTCTGACAGAGGCTGCCTCTCTAGGTGGGTGGGGTACATTCTAGTCAGTAGTGGTTGCTGACAGCACTACAGATCAATAAAACGAAAAACAACTAGGGGGACATTTAAGTACAAACTCTCTATTATATGTCCAGGATAAGAGGGTGGAAGATGGATGGCTGGACAGATACAAATACTGCTTGACAAAAAAAAAAAAAAAAACTTAAAGGCCATGATTCACTAAGTGCATTTTTATTATAAGGAAGATTCACAATTAGATGGATTTATCAAAGCAGTAAAAAGTCTCCAAAATAAAAGCTCTCTTGATACGTTACATCCCTGAATGACGAAATAAGATCAGCCATAAAATATCACAAAATATCTGGCGTGAAGGGAGCGAGTGAAAACAATGAACGCCAACTCTGAGCTACATTCAAACTCAGGATACTGCATGTTCAAGGTGGGTGGGGACTGAATGAAAATGAAAAATAAATAAATATTAATTTTGATTGGCAATCCGGCCAAACCCACAGGCTCGCGTCTGATCCACACGCCTACAGCTACTGGAGCCTCAGTTGAATGTTCTTCAGTCAAATATCGGCACAAAGCCGATGGAGTGGAACAACAGGGTGCTCCCTGTGCTTTTTAACCAAGAGGAACACTTTGAAATCATTCAGCACCAATGATCGGAAAAGGGTTCGTCAACAGACTGTATGTCAGGGTTCCTTGATGACAGGTGAGCTCGGGCAAACTCCTATAAATATGAATACTGATCCTTCACAGGGAGCTAGAGAGATGAAGGACCAGACATATCAGTGTCCACAGATCAAGAATTCACTATGAGAACATAGAAAAAGTATCTGCAGCACATTCCTGATACTCTAAAATAAACTCTACATTCTAACAATTCATCTTCCAAGACCTTATCTTAGTCAGAGTCATGGAAGGGGTCTGGGAGTCAGATGTAGCATGGGGCATAAGTTAAAGGTACAACTTAGGTATATGCCAGTCCATCTCAGGGCACAAAGATCTACAATGAAAACAGCCTAGGAGGTCTCTGGACTGCGGAAGGGAACACTGGGAGAACGGGCAAACTCTACACATACAGAGCAGAGTCCCAGCCCCAGTGTCAGGCAACAGTCTTACCCACTGAGTGTTGTCTTTGTACCCTTTAAAAAAAAAAAGGTTATATGACAGCAAAACCATGGAAAGTGGAGTTTCCTGATCTCACCTTCAGTAGCACTCTCGTCCAAGTACAGCCGGAGTCTCCGACTGCGAAGGCCAAATACCTTGGCAGTCTCACTGAGCAGCCCGGCATACGTCAGTCCATTCTGGTCCACCGGGTTTGCCAGCAGCAGAGTGCCCACCACCCCGGACTGGCATTCTTCAAGAAAACAACACACTGTTGGGTATAGACACTCGAGAGTTGGCTCATTAAATATGAAGCACTCCACACAGGCCAAAGAGTAAGCTCCACTAAAGTTGGGCGCTCTCCTACAGCCACTCCATGGCCTAAGAATACAATCTTAGCAAAGAGGTCATGGAAATTCATAAATAATCCAGCTGAGTGGATGGATAAAAGTTTAGCCACCACAAACTTAAGCAATAATATCAATATAGTGCTGTATGGAGAAGAGAGGGTATAATACCAGAAGGTCGGCAGTTGAGCAACTGCAAATTGACGTAGGGGCAGATGATGGGGTCAGTGCTTGAAGAAGCAGGGGGGGTGGTCCCTGATGTCACCCAAAGTGTCTGTCCATGCAGGCTGAGGAGGTCAGTTTTACTGGCTAGTTCTGCAGAATAAAACAGGAAATTTCTGAAGTGACTTGAAAGAATTGCAACTAGCCTTGCGGTTAAGGAATGAGTCTTGGGCCTCAAAACTGTGACTGAGGCCTGGCTACTGAATCCCTGGTCTATGTACTTTATGAAGAGTGCAAAAGTGACATTCAGGAGTTTATGAAATTGGGAAATGTGTAAAATTAAGATAATAGATCCTCACTCATCAGGCAAGACATAAAAAACAAAATCTAGAAGGAATCATTTGTTGGAATCGCTAAGATGACATTAATGAATCGTCTTAAAATGTATTTGTCATGTCATTTTCTGATGAGTGATTTTTTTTTTCCAGCAGGGATGCATTTCAGTCCTACTGGAAAACATGAGCCATCGTTTAACCCAACCCGTCACAGAAAGCGTGGTCGCACAGGTTCCCATGCGGTAATGCCTGGCCATTTATTAATTAATAATGACAACTTGAGGGCAAAACATACAGCTGTCTACCAGCTGGATCACGATGAAAAGCATGACAGTGACAGTGATTATTATGCATGTGTTCAGCTAATAATGTTCTCACAGCTGCTGCATTATTTAGTCATATCCTTTGCGCTCATGAGGAACTCCAATGAAAACCTTGAATACCACATATGAAGTTCTACTAAATGTCATCAGAAGGCATGCATTTGATTCTGAATCAAGGGTCATGTGGAGGACTCATCTGAGTCTTCACAGAACTGACTAGAGGTCAGGCTGATGAACTACCTTACCCCAACCACTCACATGCATTGCAATATCCACCCTCAGGTCCTTCTTGCCTACAAGAGCCAATGAGCCAGTTCCGCGTGGAAGATCCAAAGCAATAGGATTACAATGGACACAGAAAACCACTGTAGCTGGATGCAGGGCAGGTAGAAGCCCTTTCCGTGTCCATTACAGCCTTGGTGTGACATACAAACAGAAGTCTGTAGACCACCTGCCTCAGATGTCAACCCACATAATCCCAATGGCCGCCACAGAATGAGATACAGTTGCACACCTCAATCACAACTGACTGCTCTGTTCCGATAACCAAATCTGCCAGTCATAAATCTCGACTCAAGAAGCACATTGCATCACCAACGAATCATCTTAAACTCCGATCTCACAGAAACATCTCTGGCTCACGTCAACACAGCCATCTCTACTAGAACAGACTGTAAAAGCATAGCTGGTTTGGAGGGTGAGAGCAGAGGCTGTGGACCCACCTCTCTCCCCGCTGGAGATGATGAGTTGGGTGCCTGAGACATTAAAGATGCTACAGCAAACCTCCTTCAGGCGCTTCACGTCCAGCAGGTTGTCGCCTTTGGGGTTCTCCAGAAGGACCACACCCTCTACAAAACACAAAAAGCCAATGGGGGTTGAGTCGTCATTACACCTCATGCCCCGCTTCCGGTTTTCCCAGGCCAGCAACCTACCCTGTTCTTTGCCATCCAGCTTCAGCTTCAGGTTGACGAATGCACAGGCAGGACCTGAAGAGGGACTAGGGGTGGACACTCCCTTCACAATGGTCAGGTTCAAGTCCGAGCCCTTCAGCTAACATTGAAAAAGCAGATTAACGTTACTTGTGCATATCCAAGGCTTTTATGCAAAGCAACTTGGAGACCATTTGAGGCCACATATACATATTATATAAATTTTACTGGACATGTCCCTGGCGCATTTAGGGAACACCTAGCTGAAACATAGGAAGGCAGCAAAGGTCCACTATTATAAGAAGGGCCGTTGCTGAAGAAATTACTAAACTTGTAATTCCAAGGAAGGCTCAGCCCCATACCTGAGTCTTCTCTTCCATGATCACATTTGCCATGCTGGTCACAGGGTTTGATTTGAGAGGAGCCTTGATGGTGGACAGAATGAAGTCCGTGTGCATCTGGATGACCTTGTCCAGATACTCGCCAGCAGGCTCGCAGCTATAGTGCACCGTTATTTCATCAGAAGGGACCAGGTGACCCTGGGAAACACATCAAGATAACACTGGAATCCACAGCAATACCTGTATGGTATACACACACACTTTCACTTTGCTTCATGTATGGCTCGAGTCTTAACAGCCTGGACGCTCACTTTCCGACTACAACCTAAAGCCCCAAGTGGCACAGAAAACAAAAGCATTCATTCCACAGAAAGATGGGAGTGGAACCAGCTAGGATTTATTCATTCATCGGCTTCTTCAAGACAGTCATCTTCTGGATGACAACTCCTACGGACACTTAGCGCCTTGGTTACTGATGTTTAAATAGTATGACCTACACTGCGGCAGTTAATTTGCATGTGAAAAATGGGTGGAGACAGTGTGGACATGAATTAGGTGAACAGATGCCCGCTTCACACTGCCTCCTGACAGACCCAAGGCAGTAGAGAGCTGGCAACGTGCGGATTCAGACCGAGCATGGGCGACGGCGACTGAGACCGAGCATGGGCGACGGCGACTGAGACCGAGCATGGGCGACGCCGACAGAGCCAGGAACCAAAAATGCAAGCGAAAAACGAACCCTAAGAAAATCAGATGAGACTGATAGGTCTGGGACTTCTTGCTCTAAGCCGTACCTACAAGACAATACAGCTGAAAGTGGACTTATTCCTGCTGGACTGAGGTTTTATCGTATCTTACCAAGCGGTAAGAGAGGCCAGGAGCGGGTGGGCTGGTTCGTGTGTGGCACCAGACTCATTAAATCACTTCTTGCTGGTACACTTCCATCTCCATACCAATATCAGCGGTTGTGACTCATAAAGGGAATTGTTAAAACGTGCTTTCCCTCTCATGTTAAAATCGCTGCAGGTTCCAGCCAGGCCTTAAACAGCATCTCACACTCGCACATGTACACATGGCAAAAAGTCAGGGATTTCTGAGGGGGGGGGCTGCTTATTAAAGAGAGAGAACACTTAAAAAGACTCGTCTAAAACCGCATCTTAATAAGTGCACAGTATCTTTCTTTTCCCAGAAAGCAACACAAAGTTCCAGTCAGCATCTCAGAAAGGCTAATAATGCTCCTACTTCAAAAAGAAGAATGACTGACAAGAGACCAGACCAATGACACCATCGCTAATAGCTGCTCTCTTAGAAACAGCAGACAAGGAGGACCCAGAAGGACCTCAGGAATCAACAGCTGGGAGGTCCAGTATAACCTGACGGGTTCACCAAGAAAACTAAAATCCCAAGATACAAGATGTAAAACCGGCCAGTGAGCTCTGGAGGCGTGTGCGAATTAACTGGACGGCGACACAATGGGCTCAGCCAAGCAGATGTCTTCAAAAAGTTATTCTGGGAGAAAGTCACCGGAGAAGTTACCGACAACTTAAAGTACCGTGCAGAATCCCAGCCCACTCTTCAACTCAATGTATACAAATGCTGTACACATTTCAACATGAATGACGGCGTCATCCATATCAAACTTAAAAGTATACACAATTGTTTGTTAATACCTTTTTGCGCAACTTCTGGATGCGATTAATGACTTCACGGGCCACTCCTTCATCCACCATAGACTGATTGGGGGTGACATCAAGTAAAACAAGGACCTGGTGGAGGAATTCAGATCAATCTTCTGAAAAAAACACACACACACTAATACTTTTTGAACATGTTGATTTTTTTTTTTTTTTTTGCAAAAATCTCCCCTACCCAACCAGAAACATATCCTCAGACCAGCACCTGACTAACTTTTTTGCATGTATTTGCACATTTTACATCTTTGTCTCCACATCCCTGTGTCTACACATCCCTGTGTATACCTGTGCGTCAGAGTGCGCTTCGTACTGCGCTCCAGAGGTCTGGTCGAACGTGTACATTAATCTGAGGTCTTCCTCGTGAAGCTCGTGCCCGTCTACCACAATAGTGCCTGAAAAAGGAAGTAAAACCAGCTATCAAGTCAAAGTACTTTTTAATGCCAACATCAAATATATGGTGTATCGGGTCATAAACAGAGGCATAGTACACATAGCGCAAATGAGAACGTTAGAATATAAATACTGAGAGATAAACAGAATAAACAGGACAATTTAAGAAATGGACTTTAAGACATGAAAAGAAGTACCAGTTATTGAACACACAGATCAGAAAAGACAACGTTCAGATACGCAGATCAGAATGTAAAACTAGTTCGTATTTACTTGTATTGACCTGAAATAGCATCCAACCCATCTGTCATTTAACTGCTTATCCTGGACAGGGTACCTGGGAGCACCCTGGATGGCATGCGAGTCCGGCATGCGGCAAACACACACACACAGACGCATGCAGTAATACACTACAGGTAATTTAGACACACCGATTAGCTTAAGTATGTTTCCCTGTACTGCAGGAAGAAACCCATCAAACACGGCCCACAGAATTACCACCAACATTTTAATGCAAATAAAACCTCAACACAAAAATCTGTTTATAACCGATACTGGCTGGATCGTCATGGGTTATAAGACTTACTAATACTTAATACTTATAATTTACCCAGCTGACTTGCTAGTAGAGTGTAGCGGACGGCTTAAGGTGACGGATCCACACCCACATGGGAAACACAGTTTTCCCATCATGCCCTATTCAGGGCTCTGTTTCACAATCCCTGTGCAGTTAATAGACAGACCTCCACCTTCCCGCCACAACCCCTGTCTCATGCAAAAGCAAATGCTCATATCAGGGCAATAAATAATTACTTAGGCAGCATCTAATAAAATAGCTCAAGTAGCAGATAAATGTTATGTATCAATTTTATTACGTGTTACGGAGCCTGTATGTATGACATGACAGGATGAGTGTCCTTAAAGCATCCATTAGAGCCAATAGTTGCTGGTTTTGGTGATCAAAGGCTGTGGCTGTTCGTAAGTCCTTGGCAACTGGCAGATCTTCACAGGCAATGGAATTTACCACCTGCCTATATGCATTTACACGGGGAACCCTATCGGGTACAAACAGTCACGACAGTGTTTCCCAACCCGGTCCACAAGGATCCCCAGACAGTTCACGTTTTTGCTCCCTCCCAGACAGTCCATGTTTTTGCTCCTCCTAGCTCCCTGCCAGAAAGCTCCCTATCGAGAGCTGGTAAGGAGCAAAAACATGGACTATCTGGGGATCCTTGTGGACCAGGTTGGGAAACGCCGAGTTTGGAGATGCTGAAGCAGCGTGTTGTGCTAACCAGCTATCTGAGGGGAAAAGGAGGACAGGTCTGATGGTTCAGGGGCCTAAAGTGACCTTTTGAGAGGGCCCCCAGAAACAACAAACCAGGCCCTCAACATGGTCCTTCTCCAAAAACAGGTAGACCCTGTGCAAACAAGCTAAAAATCTGCACGACCTCACCTCCCACATCAGGGAGATGCTGTAGCTTTCAACAAGCCTCATGTGACCTCACTCGCCAAGATCACACACACACACACACGCACACGCACACACACCTGTCTTCTGGAAGCCCTCCAGCTCGGTGCTCTTCAGCTCCTTGATGGCAGCCATGACGGACTTAAAGGCCCCCTTCAGGCGCTTGCCCAGCACCATGTGATCAGGCTCCGCCCTCAACCTGATACCATATTTGTCTTTGTCAGTCGATATGGTGAGCTGCCGGACGTTAAGCTCCTGGGGGCAGGGAGAATGAATAAAACTGCTCAAAGGTTTATACACTGCATAGCTCAAACGAAATACAGGCATTCACTCAACATTTACAATGGGGATTAAAAAAAATTTAAAATACAAGAAAGAAAAATACTATCCAACTACATATCACTACACCCCACATAAAGGCTCCTCTGCTGAAAGACAACTGATACATGCCCACCCTCTTCGCTACCTATTTTTACTGAATAGACATCTAAATGTCAAAATGGTGTGGATTTCCATCGGAATCTTAATGCTGATGAAGATCATGAGATCATCCCTCTTTAACCATTTTAAACGAGAAAACTCATTACTGTCAATATAAGTTGATAATTATCTATATTCTGGACAGAAAACCTCTCATATAAACAGGAAGTGAAAAGGCATGCAAAAAAAAAATACACTGTTTGCCAAAACAGAAAATGTTCCTCTTAGAACTAAAACTTACTCTTTGAAAGCATGTTTCTCGGTGTTGTAAATGCAGATACAATACTAGTCAGCATAACATTATGACAAACAGAAATATTTCCCTCATGATATACATACAGTGGTACCTTGGTTAGCGAGCATAATTCGTTCCGGAAAACGTGCTTGTAAAGCAAAGCACTCGTATATCAAAGCGAATTTTCCCATTAGAAATGATGGAAACTCCGATGATTCGTTCCACAACCCAAAAATACTCATTAAAAAATGATACATACAAAATATAAAGTAAAAATACATAAAACAAATTAACCTGCACTTTACCTTTGAAAAGAATCGTGGATGGTGTGA
>JAODLC010000133.1:6870185-6902015 GCA_026781145.1 Hippopotamyrus pictus
TATATATGTGTGTATATGTATATGTATGAGGGAGAGAGAGAGAGACACACAATTTTAAAATCTTAACTTTCTACCCTTTAACACTAGAGGTGTGAGCTTTTTCCACCTCCTTTAAGTGCCAGCAGCTGTACTTCAGCGTTTCACACCTGAGTTTTTATTTTTGGGCCATCGCATTAGCATACCACACCTCCATCAAATAAACAACTAATGGGACAGTCAGTGATCCTCACAGCGGCAGACTTACTGTCACCCCAAAAATGCCGTAAAACCCATAATACAGTCATGTTTATGTCATATTTTATTGCTCACTGATTTAAGTATTCTTTTCGATAGATCAATCTTGTGGATCTTAATCTTACATTGGTAATAAAATAAAAGCCTTGTTTTAACATAAAAACCATATCACTTTAAATCACTCTAAATCTGTATTACAAGCTTAATATCTGGAAAAGACATAAAAAGTGATACATTTGTATTTGCTGGAGTAACAATGCAGACGGAATGGCAAGCCGTTACATTTCTTAATTAAGCGTTTCACCTGAGTTGATTTGCATAAAAAAATAATGTTACTTTATACAACTGACAAAATGCGGAAACTTTGACGACATGAAATTACCAATAAACCGTCTATTTATCATTCGATAAAAGACTTTTTGTCTTTACGATTTCCAGCCACTACTATAAACATTATGGGTTTTCGGTTAAGGGTGTTAGATTTGCTGCTGCTATTAACACTAACGGCACATTAGCGTAAACAAAAGGGCTGCATACGCTGAAGTACGCCTTGCTTGGCAGCTAAAGGATTTTGCCATGAACATGACAATAAACTTAACTTTAGGAACAGGAGTTAACAGACTGGCTTGTACAGTAGGAGAAAGACTAGCAAAACCACAATGTCCTCTTTAAAAGACAATAATAATCTGGTAGATCTCATGATGGTATGGGTGGGAAATGTTGATGTTAAGAAGAAACCAGAAAAGCAGGATGTGTGAAGACAACACCATCAGCCTGGACTGCATAACTACCAACAGACCATAATTTCAAACCTCTCAAGGACTCCTTTCTAGGGTCTCACCTCCCACTCCTTGGAGTACCTCATCACGATGTTTCGACACTGCTTATTGTACTCGCCGATTCCCATTTTGGCCACGTCCTCAGGCCCCTTGATCCCGAGGCTTTTATCGATTTCATACTCCTTCAAATAGAAACGAGATGTGAAAACACGATTTGCAGCCATGGCGTGACCATTAAGAATTGCATGGATTTAAGCTGGTTCATTCTAAAGAGCACAAATCGATGTTGGGGGTATCGGAGGTTGGCACTCTACCACGGGGAGGCCATGACAATCCCAGCCGAAGCGACGGTCCACATGAAAGCCACTCTGGTGGGCGAATCGGGTAACGATGTCTTTGATGGTGCCGGCCAGAATGTGCCCATAGTGAGGCAGGCCGGTGGCGAAGGGCGGCCCATCGTAGAAGGTGTACCTGCAAGGGGTTCACACAATGACTCAGAGGGTCTTTCAGCAGCACCTCAAAACTAAACCGTAAACAACACACCGGCCCACACTCAAGGGTGAATCCAGCCAAGAGCCTAACTTCCACTGTATGGCCCCAACGATATTAAGTGAATGGGTTTCCTGTAGGTCAATTGGGAAAGCTAATAGAGGGGGGCACAGTATAGCAAAGCATCAGTGTTTCCCAATTAGGCATTTTAACCACAGGGCTAACAAGGTGGGTGGTGGGCCAGTGGGCAGGGGTGCTCTACCGCATTACTCCCGTTGGCAGGATCACCTTTCTAGGACATACCTTAATTCCACTCTCACATACCACTGAAACCATCAGATACCAGTACCTCAACTGCATTACTCAGTTTTAGTTGCTTAGTTATTAACTTCATGCAAGGCCAACCATTTACAGTCTGCGTTTCATATGCATACTTGTATTTCTAAAGAAAGTAATCATTTAAACGTCAAGTCCTACATTGGTCCAACACGGGGTCGCTACGCTAGCTGGTCTGAAAGCCATCTTAACGCTGTCCATGTGGAAACCGGTAATGTGCTTTCCTCCTGCAGTTAGGTTAACTGGAGTCACTAAATGGTCCACAATTAGTGAGTTTGCACCATGTGACTGACTGACATCTTGTCCAGGGTGGATCCTACCCTTATGCTCCAGCCCCGTCCCCCATCTCCCTCCACACACCAACACGATAAGTCAAGGAAACGGGCAGTGAGTATTTGAAAATTGACACAATTACATTCACAATATTGCTGTAATGCACTCGCTACAGTAGTAGCTTGTTACTGTTTATTCATTACAAGCTCAGTCTAGTTTCACTTGCATTTGGCTCCTCGAAAGCCATACGCTTGAGATTTATCATCTGTCTCACCTGCACTTCATGTTTGACAAAAATGGCTGCTAAAAGAACACACCTATATGTAGGGGTGAAAAACAGAGCCGACAGAAACATGAAAATGTAGGAATAGTTGGATAAGAGTCGGGGACGATGTGCAATTATGACTGAGATGTTTGAAGATACAATGAGGACACAGCAAGCAACATTTCTCAAGCCTAAAAGTACAAATATCAAGGGAAGTTAAATAAATGAATTGCATCTCTTAGTAAAAGGTCATAATACTGGTTTCTCACATCACAAGTAATGGCACAAGTAACACTTAGTATGCGATATTTAGAATGCGTATTTCCCATGAGCAGGACAAACCATACTATAAACAAGGAACAAGGAAGTTAAATTAAGAAAATGTTAAAATTTCATTTTCATTTTACAAGAATACTGTTTGCATGGACAAATCTTCCATCTAATCTCTTAACCAGCTAAACAACATTCATTTCACTCACCACCTGCCTACTGCATAATGAACCTGATCAGTCTTAATCTTTTAAAATGGAAAACATCTCTTATATGGCAACACTAGCAAAGACTTTTATTGTAAACTGTAGACATGAATTTGCCCAGAAAAACACAGCACACATGTAACTTCTACCTTACACCAGGACATTTTTTACTGCAAGTTATGTTATTCAATATTAATTGTTAATCATTTACAGATTTTTTTAGTTGTGGCAGAACATCAACTTACTTTGTGCTTATTCGCATAAAAGCAATATTAGACTGATAAGATTGATAATTACAGTAAGATTTCACCCAAACCTTGAAAGTCTAAGCTCAACATTAACTTATGGCTCAGTGTTTCTTACTTGGGCCTATTTTTGGACTGTTTCAGACACTCTTGGAAGCAGTCATGGTCCTTCCAGAACTGAAGGATCTTCTCCTCCTCGGCAGTAAAGTTAATGGATTCAGGGACTTGCTCCACCATAGCGTCTGGGAAAACATCAACAAAAACCTGAATCCAGGCACCAATGTATAACCTATAGTATAAAACAGCTTAAACCTAGAATTAGATTACAGGCTCATTGAGAAAGGTGATTAGGTGTCAAGTGAGGCATTTCTTCAACATGACATGCAGTCTTGAACAGACAAGTTATACTGAAACTAAGAAGTGTACTGTACATGCATTCTGACTGGCCTACTGTCAGTTACAAACTGCTGTCCGTCAAAATTTTCATGTTTCACGTCTGTGGTTCTTTCTGAAGCAGATAAAGATTTACTAGTCAAATAAAAATGTTTTAAATATATTTAAGATATACGAGTGTTATAGATATAAGAATGTGTCTTATGACTTGCTGATCGCATTGCGAAACGTAACTATTAGATGTTAATACCCGGCGTTACACTGCAGACATGATGACACAACTTATTAGACTTCCATCAATTAAATAAGACTCTCATAAATATATATATATATATATATATGTATATATAGCTACTAAAGACGCAATCGAATTCTGCCCTACAAAGTCTGTCTATAAAGAAACGAAGCGAAGGGCTGTTATTACTTTATATTCCTACAAGATACATAATGAAAACTCACATGCTTTGCAGCCGGAACACCAACGCAGCACCGACTTCCAGGGGAATGATGATGCAACTGGAAGAAAACATGAACGGAACCGGAAATACGTCTCCCACCGGTGTATTTTTTTTTTTGTAAAAAACTTTATTAAAACAAAATGTTGTGCACATAGTAGACGTCAGAAACATTCCTTTTTTTTAGTTACATCATACTATATGATAAGGGATTCAGCTCTTTTATACTTTCTTAATTTGATGTGACATTCAATTTTATCACTGAAGATAATATTATCTTATCTATAACGTTATTAATAATGCTAATGAAACAAAGTGAAATAATCTGTATCACATCTGCTTTGTTCATGTGACCTTCAGCGATATCCCAAATTTAATATTAATATAATATTAATTTTTGCTACATATTCTACAATAATTTATTATCACCATTATTTTACCACTGTCCGTTGTGTTGTACAATCATGGCCAAAAGTTTTAAAAATGACAGAAATATTGTTTTTCACAAAGTCTGCTGCCTCAGTTTTTACGATGGCAATTTGTATATACTCCAGAATGTTATGAAGAGTGATCAGATTAATTGCAATTAATTGGAAAGTCCCTCTTTGTCATGAAAATGAACTTAATCCCAAAAACCCATTTCCACTGCATTTCAGTCCTGCCACAAAAGGACCTTCTGACATCATTTCAGTGATTCTCTCATTAACACAGGTTAATGTTGACGAGGACAAAGCTGGAGATCACTCTGTCATGCTGATTGAGTTAGAATAGCAGACTGGATGCTGTAAAAGGAGGGTGGTGCTTGAAATCATTGTTCTTCCTCTGTTAACCATGGTTACCTACAAGGAAACATGTGCTGTCATCACTGCTTTACAAAAAAAGGGCTTCATAGGCAAGGATATTGCTGCTAGTAAGATGGCACCTAAATCAACCATTTATTGGATTATCAAGGAGAGAGGTTCAATTGTTGTGAAGAAGGCTTCAGGGTGCCCAAGAAAATCCAGCAAGTGCCAGGACCGTCTCCTAAAGTTGATTCAGCTGCGGGATCGGGGCACCACCTGTGCAGAGCGTGCTCAGCAATGGCAGCAGGCAGGTGTGAGTGCATCTGCACGCACAGTGAGGCAAAGACTTATGAAGAATGGCCTGGTGTCAAGAAGGGCAGTAATTGGAAGCCACTTTTCTCCAAGAAACACATTAGGGACAGACTGATATTCTGCAAATGGCGCAGGGATTGGACTGTTGAGGACTGGGGTAAAGTCATTTTCTCTGAATCCCCTTTCAAAAAAAAAAAAAGATTGTCCGGAGAAGAAAAGGTGAGCGCTACCATCAGTGCTGTGTCATGCCAACAGTAAAGTATCCTGAGACCATTCATGTCAGGGTTGGGGCCATTCTGGAATGCATTCGTCAATTCCAATCCAAATCAGGAAATGGAACTAGAGTAAAAATTTAAATCCCCCTGAAATTCAAATTCAATTCCAATTCTGTTCCCTATCGTTTTTTTCCAATCCCAACTCCAGTTCCATTTCCTGATTTGGACTGGAGTTGATGAATGCATTCCGGAATGACCCCAACCCTGATTCATGTGTGTGGTTGCTTCTCAGCCAAGTATGTTTAAGTGTGTGAATAGCATGTGTGCTCTCTCATACGATGGTGCCCCAATAGGGAGATAGGCTTGCCACCTTAGATTTGTGGAAAAACCGGGTCGCTGACGTTTTTGTCGGGGTGGATTTTTCAAACGTTCAGACTCACATTTGCATAAACTTAATGTAACTGTCAATAAAAGCCTTTGACCCTTATGAAATGCTTGTAATTATACCTCAGTATACCACAGAAACATCTGACAAAAAGATCTACAAACACTGAAGCAGCAAACTTTGTGAAAACCAATACTTTTCAAAACTTTTGGCCATGACTGTATTTCTAACCATTATCTATGTAGCTGAATATACTAAATCAAGTCTGAGGTGTAGTTTTTAAATATACTAACATGAGTTTAGCAATAAATGTCAGTATGTTTAAGTGTGTGAATAGCATGTGTGCTCTCTTATACGATGGTGCCCCAATAGGGAGATAGGCTTGCCACCTTAGATTTGTGGAAAAACCGGGTTGCTGAGATTTTTGTGGGGGGTGGATTTTTCAAACGTTCAGACTCACATTTTAGAATTAATAATTTGATGCGTTGTTAATATGTTTACATGCTTCTTTTTTCCTCTTTAAGCATCACTTGTCAATCGTACAAAGTGCTATGAGTGTGTGAAGTGTGAAAACTACCACAAATAGCCTATAGCCCAGGAACTCTGCTCCTGGAGAGTTACTATCCAGTAGGTTTTCTGTCCCACTTGGCTTCTGATGAACCACACCTGTTCCTGGTATTTACCAGAGAATACACATATCCATTTTTATTTTTTTATGAATGAGCTTTAATTTTGATGTGAATATTTGTGTATATTGTGAGACAGAAAGTGAAAGTCTTTCTTTTTTTATTGTGAGCGTGTGAAGTCTTTTTGGAATGGTATGCAAAGCTGGTTACCGTCCAAAGAAACTGAATAGCTGCCCTTGACAATGAAAACAGTCGTTTGGTGTTTTGTTAAAAGCAGAATCTTGATGTTTGTTATCAACAAGTTTTGTATACACATATGTACATACTTGAAGACTAATCCTAGGCTGATCCATTGTCTCTGTGAGTTAAAACTCTTGAGCAGGTCACTGAAACATGTGTTATGTCTTAAAATGTATCTTTTGTGTGTTCTATCAGTTTTCTGCTCCCTTCTATGAACAGGCATTGAAGATAACAATGTAACAAGCAAGTCCCTGACCCTTAATTAACAAGACCCGTTTTGGTTGGCTGAGAAGACATCTTGGTTGGGGATAAAAGCTTGGCTGTTCCTGTTCAGAAATGAGAGAGGGAATCACTTGGTTGTCCCTGCAGATTGGCTGGTTGTTGTGGCTGTTTTGCTTAGGTTGCAGGCTGTTTGTGGTTTGGCCTAGTTATATATATACAGTGGTACCTCGGTTCTCTAACTTAATCCATTCCGGACTCCTCCTATATCACGGATTTTCACCTGTCACTAGTGGGTCTGGAACGTAACTTCTGCGATAGGCTGGGGATCACTGTATCTCTTTTGTCATTTTTGTATTTGCTTTTTTTTGTATTTTCTCACCGTGGGGCA
Source organism: Hippopotamyrus pictus (assembly GCA_026781145.1). Classification (NCBI taxonomy): domain Eukaryota; kingdom Metazoa; phylum Chordata; class Actinopteri; order Osteoglossiformes; family Mormyridae; genus Hippopotamyrus; species Hippopotamyrus pictus. Next base: position 6,877,301 of record JAODLC010000133.1, read on the forward strand.
AAAGAAAGCTGAAATATAAGACTTGTAAATGTGCTGTGTTGATTTGACTGTATATGTCATGTCCTCAAAAATTCAACTTTATTTTTCTACACTGTGCAGTGTGATACATGATTTCTCCACCAGAGAGCACTGCTCAGCTCTCCAGTGTACACTTCACTAGGAAAAGACCTCACCCATTTAACACTGGATACATTATTACTTTACAAAACAGTGAATAAATGGTGTTACTTAGTTAGAGTTAGAGTGGCACTGCTTTCATAGCCATCTGGGGATGGAGGTTTGAATCCCGCCTGCATTCTGTGTGTGACATTAGTATGTTCTTCCCATGTCCTGTGGGTTTCTGCTCACAGTTCTAAGCCATGCAGCTAGGCAAGTGGGCATCAGAAGTGTACAGCTCTGGAAAAAATTAATAGACCATTCTATATTTAAGAAAATAATCTGCATTTTTAAATGCGGATTTAATCCTGGTCCTGCTGGCAGAAGGTTACACTGAGAGGCAGGCTGCTTCCAGGCTCAGAGTTTCTAAGACAGCAGTACACAAGAACAAGGTGAAGCAGGAGACACTGGAAATGACCAAAAACTAGCCAGGTAGAGGGCAGAAGAGACTTTCTAATGCCAAAGACAACCATCAACTTATCCAGCAGTGCCTCATGAATCGGAGGATGACCTCAAGTGACCTTCAAAAGGAATGGGAAACATTAAGTGGTGTGAAGTGCACTGTTAGGACAGTTCATAACAGGTTTTTAGAAGCAGGACTGAAGACCCATAAAGCAAGGATGAGGCCCTTCATCAATGAGAACCAGGGAAGAGCAAGGCTGGAGTTTGCAAAAAATGTATATTTTACACATAAATGCATTTTTTTGAGCTGTATGTGTTCCGTGGTGGACTGGTACCCCACCCAAGGTGTACCCCTGCCCTGCGCTTCCTGGGTCAGACTCTGTGGCTCTGCCAAGGATAAACAGTTCAAATGTTGCTACAATGTAACATTTCTTTGTATTTGGTTTTACAAACAGTACACAGTGGCATACAGTGACTGCATTTCAGAAATTGCCTCCTTTGTTAATAGATGCTGTAATTTTTCTTGGCCCTGTAGTGAGTACACCCCCTCCCCCAAAACGCTCTCAGCTGCCATGCTAAAAAGCTACATGTCTCCCTCCAATTAAGGTATAATTAGGGGGACATTCACCAGGAATGACCTGGCCTGGCCCTTGTTCCATTCCGTCGTCCACCCGGGCCAGAGGCATTGTGTCCTGATCTGGGTCTCTGACGGAGCCGTCGGGGTGGGAAGGTGAGGGGGAGGCTGGCAGAGTGACGGACCCGCCTGCGCTGCTGCTCCCGAGGCTTTAAAACCACCCCCAGGAGCAGGAGACCCCCCATCCAGCTCAACTCCTCTCCCCCCAGGCACACTGCACTTCAACGCCACCTCTGAAGCATCTTAACCATGGACGATATTTACAAAGCAGCGGTGAGTCAGATACTGTGATGCGAATGGAGATTTAACCAGTTGTTCACACAATAATAATGTCACTCTGTAATTCAAATCCATGTTGGGTATAATGTTGAAATTTCTAGGTGGGGATATGAATGGGACAGAAATTGTATATAGATCGTTTTAGTTTTTACATAAATACACACAATCAAAAGCATCCTATGACTGAAAGTTGCATTGACTAGACATAAATAACCATGCGACATTACGCAATGTGTAGTATTGATATTCTTGGAGATACAGATACTGTACGCCATACTGTAGTAAATAAATATTTTTGGAATGGACATCACTATTTCTTGCTGATCTAGAGTTAAGAAAATGATTAAAGTGATGATTTTAATGTAATATGGCACTATAATGTGAAAATGTAATAACTCTCAAATTACAAACATTTTGTGAATGACTGCCTCTTTAAAACAATTATGAGGGGACTGGGACAAAGTCAACTCGTATGATTCTGCAAATAATTAACCTGAATAATACGTATTTTGCATTTAAATAACATTCATGGCCCGCACAGTCATCAGGAAATGATGGTATAGATCAGACTTCTTTTTGAGAAACATCAGCTTGTTGCCAATTTTGTCGAGCTCTGTTACGTTCTTGTAAAAACGTATGGTTTGTCCCTGAAGGATTATCAGCCTTGGACAGGATGGGCTCCCGGTTGACTTTGGGACTAATTCCATGACTACAAATAGTACTGATGCCTTGCCGCAGCTAATTTTGGCGACCCTCTTGGAAGCATTTACCCACACCCGCATGGTGCCGGGGACAGAACATGTATTTTAGATAAGCCCAAGATAATCTTTTGAATTCCAGAATTATCTGCCAGGGCTGATGGGACAGTCCATCCATCCTGTCCCTACATTACCTCCTCTCCAGCCTTTGCCGAAGAAAACTAAAGCAGGCAGTTAAGGAAGTGTAGGAATATCTGGCACGACACTGGGCTCCTTACTCCCTAATCAGCGTAAAATACCAGACAATAACTAACAGAAACAGCTGTTCTCCTCATCCATTCTCCGGCCACTTTTCCCAGATTAGACCTACAGATATGCTAATTTGAAGGGTACATGTTGGGTTCCTTGCCGGTTTACTGCTCTTATGGTTGGTATTTTTAGCACGTACTGTACCAAATGCTAGTTTACACTCTCCGCATGCGACACATCGTAAAGCTGTTTATTTTTCCCATTTTTATCCTGTGACTCACCAAGAAACATGTGATGGTGTAAATAAATACAGGTTCAATGTGGGTCACTTTTCTGTTTAATTTCTAGCCCTAGTATTTTTTATCAAAGTGATAATAATAGCAGAATTTCTGAAAATACTTAAAGTAGCCTAAGCTAACAGTATACTACAGGAGCCTGAGAATGAAATGTTTGTGGAAATGCTGAAAACGGAGTGAGTACAAACGAAATAAAAGCATGAAAAGAAAATAATTATAGCTATTGTATTTTTAACAGGTTGAGCAGCTCACGGATGAACAGAAAAATGGTATGCGTCCCTCCAAGCAATCAGTGACCCCCTTTCTGTACATCAAGGGAATGACAGCATGTGCCTGTCCCCCCTCCCCGCCGTTAAATCCCTCTGCCTGACAAACCGCAGTTGCCGTCAGTTGGGAGAAGCAGCGTCCCTTTTGTCTATTTAGCCGCTACCCCGGGGTCAGAAGGGCTGCCCTCTCCTCTGGTGCCTTCACAAGCTCAGTACAGCTGTATACTTAAGTCTGACATAGGAATTACTCTCACACTCCTAAATCCCCAGTGCCCCTCTAGAATGGTCTGTGGTGTCTGATGTTGACCAAAGTGGAAGCTGAACGGTAGTATTATTCACTTAAACAAAAAAAAAAGAAATAATAATAATAATGAAAATAAATAAATAAATAATAAAGTATGTGCGTTATTTTTGGTAGCAGGGATATAGCTGTACAGTAAATGACTTCCATGGTTCTCAGGCACCTCATTCCTGACGGCCCCCTCATATTTACTGCAGAATTCAAAGCTGCCTTCGACATATTCGTCCAGGATGCCGAGGATGGGTGCATCAGCACCAAGGAGCTGGGGAAGGTCATGAGGATGCTGGGCCAGAACCCTACACCTGAGGAGCTGCAGGAGATGATCGACGAGGTGGATGAAGATGGTAATAACGCTAAATCCATGTCTACAAGTTAACGCATTCTGTGTCCCAGGATGCATTGCCAAGTAGACTTTTCTTCTGATTCTTTCCATTGTGTTGAAAATCCTTTGTAAGCTGAAACTTGAAGTCGAGTGGTCATTTCAGGTCACATGAGCCGCTTGAAAATGTAAAATCTGGATTTACACAGTTAGTAAGGAGGGGGCCTGGTTTTCAGGGAGCGGCACGGTGGACTTTGACGAGTTCCTGGTCATGATGGTGCGGTGCATGAAAGATGACAGCAAAGGGAAATCTGAGGAGGAACTTGCCGAGCTCTTCAGGATGTTCGATAAGTGAGTATGGGCTTCAGGTAGAGGTGATTAAAGATCCGCTAAAGAGTGAATGCTGAGCTCACTGTCCCGGGCGTGACACTCGTCTAGGAACTCAGACGGGTATATCGATCTCGAGGAACTGAAGATAATGTTGGAGGCGACTGGTGAAACCATCACTGAGGATGACATAGAGGAGCTCATGAAGGACGGAGACAGGAACAACGATGGAAAGATTGATTATGATGGTAAGAGATGGAGGGTGGCACAACTAAGGGCTGTAAACCTGCTCCCACCGTCTGCACGTTCTCTCTGCGATGTTCAAGTTCCCTGCCGCAGTCCTTAGCAGGTAGGCTAATTAGTGCCTCTAATTGTGTGTGCTTGTGTCCTGGGTATCCCGTCCATAATGTGCTCTTATCTTGTGCTCAGTGATGCTTGGCATGGGCTCCAGGCCCTGTGACTCTGCTCCAGATAAACAGTTGGAAGACGGACGGATGGATGGATGATTTCAGAAGACCTGAAATTTTGTCATATGGCTAGAAAATCCAGAGCAGCATATAAATATACTATTAATAAATCACAGTTTAACCATTCTTTAAGGAAAATGTACCGAGTTTAGTAGTACTGTAGTTTGTTTAGGGCTTTAGTTAGGGGGCAGGCGGGTTTATCAATTTCTCTGTGTTCTTAATACCTCTTTTCTCTCTTCCTACAGAGTTCTTGGAGTTCATGAAGGGGGTGGAATAAATATGAGAAGAGCTCCTGTCTCTTGATGTGTGAATGTTTTAGTGAGATTCAAAAAAATTCCTTCAAAGGACTGTGTAGGCTGGCACTATTGTTTATCAACAATCCAGCTCAATGACTCATTCAGACTGACATTATTTACATCTCTTTTTTGTATATTGTTTTGTTAAAGGCGTTTACATGATTATATATTTAGTTGAGATCTGATGCAAAACACAGCTAACTTATAAAAACCACGTTTAAATGTACTCATTTAGATTAAAATAGATTAAAATACAGGCATGGGTAAAAATTGTGATTTATGTTTTATTTGGGTGTTTAGTGTTGGTTCATCTCAGCAATAAATGTATTATGTAAGGGCACTGAATGTTCTATGAATGCATTATAAAGGCATCATGAAGGTGCAGTTAATGTAAAGTGTTACCATATATTCAGCATATCTTAAGATTTATAAAAATTAGTTACAGGAAATATCTCAAGCTAGGCTCCCCCCCCCCCACGTCCAGTTACAGAAGAAGGATTGATGGATGGAAATATCTCAAGCTTGTAGTATTGTACAATCTAATAACATTTAACTGAAGGCTTTGAAACACTAATAGTCAATAAAATGTGAGAATAACTGAGCTGAATGCTTTGAAAACAAAATCAAATTAGTAAAGGTGTAAAATAAATCTTATGTTTATTAAATTAGAGTCCACAAGGGGACAAGCTATCAGAGAACTAGTCAACACCGCTGGGATGGGCTCCAACCACTGCCCCACCAGGACCAGTCACTGGCTGTGGCTGAAGAAGGGCGACATCACTTGGGCAGCTAAAGTGATCAGTTAAGGCACAAGCTGAGGCACACAACTGATGATGTGTCCCGCTGGTGAAGCCCCCTAGCTGCCATCCCTCAAGACGTCCCCATTAGAAGCGACGCAAACATCAGGGATTGTAACACCTAGTCCTTTCATTGAATCATGCATTCCAAGAGACCCTGGAGTACTTTGGAGGGTTGCGTTTCATGGGTAGTGGTGTCTATGGAGATAAAACCTCGCAATAAGCCAGCACACAGATGGCAACAGTGGGCAGAAGCAGATACTCCAGGATAATGAACATGGCAAACGAAGAAAATGAATCAATCACAACTGGCAATGTCGGAACCCAAAAACCCGAAAACATCTTCTAGGTGCCCGTCTTTGGCAGCATAAAGCTGGGGGAGACTCTGCATGGGATGCCAGATGGTTGCATGGCATGCTCACACATGTAATGATACACTATAGAGAAACTAATTAGCCTCTTGGCATGTCTTCAGCCCGCAGGAGGAAGCCCATGTCACATGGGGAGAACATCCAAGCCGCAACACACAAGGTAATGGACTATGAATAAAGGCAGAATATTGGTATAATCTGAGGAATCATCTTGCACTCCCAAGTGCTCATGTTTCTCTCACTCTCTAACACCACGGATCGCATCTTGGGCCCGACTGACTGGCCTCTATCTAACTGGCAGGTCAAAAAAGGTTGTCATTTAACAGCATCGGTCATCTTCTTCACTCCTATGTTGCTGCATTTCAGTCCTACAACATTACCTGGTCTGGCTTATAGTCCTACAACTTCATATTTTATGTATTTAGCTACTGCTTTTACCTAAAATGATGCACGATTGAGAAACTCAAGGTCAGACAGTCCCTGTAGCAGTCGGTGGCTAAGGGCTTTGCTCAAGGGCCCAACAATAAAATCTACAGACAAAGGGTTTTAGAATTTGGTGATCAGTGATCAGTGCACAACAATGAAATGTGTCCTATTCATTTAACTCGTATGTGACATTGTGACATAGCAGGGGGCAGCTAATTCAGCCCCCGGGGAGCAGTGCTTGGGGGCGGTACCTTGCTCAGGGTACCTCAGTGATACCTTGCTGGTCGGGGGATTCGAACCAATTACAATTACAAGCGCGCTTCCCCAACCCTTAGGCCACCACTGCCCCAAAACACTTGGCAGCGGTGGGATAAACCAACAACCTTCTGATCACAGGCACAACGGCCTACGCACACCACCGTCATTTCACCCTCGAAAGATGGGGTCTCTTTCAGGATCATACCTTCCAGTCCCCCAGCCGTTTGATGTCTCTCACCCCCTCAGTCACCACAGCTGAACTGTCAGGCATGTGCGGGAATATCTGGGAACGATGCCAGATGCGGCATTTTCCACCTCCGACAATCACTTGTGGGTTTAGTAGGACCATCAGTCAACGACAGCGCCATAAAAATTCCAGTCAAAATTCCAGATGGTACAGGGCATACCCACTGCAAGTGGTAAACAGGAAAAACAACCATTTAAGTAGCTTTCACCATTTACCTATAGTTCAAACTGGCAAGAAAGAAAGTTTCAACACATGAACAATCCGACTTCCAACCACTTATCCAGGACAGGGTCATTGGTGGGGCAGTGGTTGGATCACATCCCAGGCAGCATAGGGCACCCAGCAGGGGTACAGCATGGACAGGATGCCAATCCGTCACAGGGCACAGACACACACGCTATGGCAAACTTAGAGATGGCAGTTAACCTTACCGCTTTGTCCCTGGACGGCAACTACAAGAACCGACACACGCCAGGTATTCTCTCCATGGCTAGCAAACGCCAGGAATGTCCTCTGGCCTCATTAGCAAGCCTACAAACTTGGTGCAGTTGTTAAGCTGCAGCTATGAATAGACCAGGTGATGATGGGCTCTGAGAGCTCGGGGGAACAGCGACACATGCGCCGCGGACAAAGAACATGCCGCGTAATTAGCTACGCACCTGAACAGCTTATGAAGTGTCGTGGAGCAAACGGTGAGCAGCTTCTTGGATGTAAAATATCAAACACGCTAAGCTGCACTAGTGCTTTATAAGACCATGGATGTTAAAGCCTATTTAATTACCAGATCAAACCTTTACTTGTGTGCCACAGCATCGGTCAAGTTCATCATAATTTTAACAAATCAAAGCCCCTTTAGAAACCCGTAACTCAGATATGCAGCCATATGACTCTGAGCTATTAGTTAAGTTCTCCCCAAACGCGCTTGATGGGCCAAATGGCCTCCTCGTTTGTAAATTTATGTTCTTATAAGTGTCATAACTTTTAGCAGCTGACATTCACTCCAGTATGACAAAGTGAATAAAACACCTTCCTTTTCATATATATACACACACACACATACTGTATATATATGTTGACACACACTCACTGCACATTAGGTACACCTGGCGATTACCCACTTTTGCCTTCAGAACCGCCTTAATTCTATGCCTGCTGCATGCCCCATGCCCACTGTCACCTGTTTCCTGTTTTTAGCTGACAGGAGTGGCACCCGGTGTGGTCTTCTGCTGCTGAAGCCCATCTGCTTCAAGGCTGGTTCTGTATTCAGAGATGCTCTTTTTACCTTGGTTGTAGTAAGTGGTTATTTGAATTACTGTTGCCTTTCTATCAGCTTGAACCAGTCTGGTCATTCTTCTGACTTCTGCCAGCAACAAGGCATTTTCACCCAGGGAACCATTGCTCACTGGATGTTTGTTCTTTTTCAGCTCATTTTCTATAAACCCTAGAGATGGTTGTGTGTGAAAATCCCAGATCATCAGCAGTTTCCAAAATATTCATACTTATCCATTTTCATCAATGCAACTATCATTATTACCACCTGAACAAAGAGGGGAAAAAGGATCGTGTCGTGCATGTTTGACAAAGGATGTTAGGTGTCGTACATGGGAAAAGCTACACATGACCATTTATGCACTTACATAAAACTGGTGTCTCCCTTCCTATTGTGCTGTTTTTCATATTGCTCTGGTTATTTTGATTTAAAATAAGGTTTTTATGACAGATACATTGGGGAAGCTGCACAGAATACAAAGCTTTCAGGAGTTGTAAATTACGTATGAATTGGCAACACCGGTCCTGGATTACAAGCTTTTAAAGGCCACAGGTGGAAACCTGGATTACATTCTTTTCGAATTCACATTTTCCCCCATTTTTGCTGCCCTTACCCAGCCATCCAGCACTAAGCAAACAAAGTTAAAAGACAGGGAGATACACATGAAAACATAAGAAACATGAAATAACTGAATTACACAAAGTATATTCTAGTAATTAAGGTAGGATTACTCAACTGATCTTTAGGCAACATCTCAAAATGTTGCAAATATATTTTAAAGACTTAAGGATTCATGAGAATCCTGTGAAATGACAGACTGGTTTCAATCAATCCACTGCTTTATTCAAGTATAAAACCTGAGTCAGATGGAAACAAGCAGTCCACACAAGCGCTGTGATACAGCCACATCCACAGGGACGCCCCCAGTTTATTTGGCAGCCGCCAGCTTCGCAGCCCTTGCCTTCTTCAATCCTTTCTTGTTGTGCTTCTTAGCAAATCGCATGTTCCTCAAGAATTTGGGGTCAACCTACAAAGAAAGGGATTCTGAATGAGCAACTCTGTGAACTTCCAAACAACTGAGGTACATTCAGCAATCAGAATTTCCAACCAAACGTGGTGAATGAGGGGAAAAGCATACAGAAATCCCTATAGGAGGCAAAAACGATTAAAGCAGAGCACAAACTCACCATCCAAGGGTACGTCACGAGTTTAATGGAATAATATCATTAAACGCGATTCTGTGCTTCTCTGCATAATCAATTTCCAGCTAGCTATCCAGGCATTACAAAAATGTCACATGAAAAAATGTTGAAGGTGACCACATTCCATCTGTACCCGCTTGCCTATTCAGGGTCGCTGAGGTCCGGAGACCATCCCAGAAGCTACAGGCACAAGGCAGGGAATAATGCAGGACTGGGTGCAAACCTATCACAGGGCACATGTAAAATCCAAGCAAAAACATATAGATATATTTTTTCATTTAGAAAGTTTTCATTCTGCCGATCTTAAGACCCATTAAATATAAAATTTCATCATCTGTAAACGATACAGCACACTTTACATGTAATATAAACAAGCCAACCCTTCAATCCCACCTTATTTTGATTACAGTGCGGAGCCCAGATCCAGCAACCCATGTGAAATATTAAACAGGCTACCAGCTTCACCCACAAATCAAACACGTTATTGTCAACTTCATTTTGGGTCTTATAAACAACTGACTGCTGTTAAATCTGCCAAACTCAGGCTTATCAACAAACGCACATGGAAGGAAAACAACTTAAAGGACACTCAGCAGACATCAAACAGTGAAACAAACCGGCCAGCTGAGAGATACTGGAGGGAGGAAACCCACAATTTGAGTAAACTGCGTAATTAAATTTATACAACTAAAGAAATTGTAGCAAGAGAAAAATTTACAATACATAATATATTTAGACTGTTCAGAATTAGTTCAGTATTTAATTTTAGCGTATGCAAGAGAAACAAATGCCCAAAAAAAACACTGTCCAAAGCAACAGGCACAGCTATCTGTAAACACCAGGATTTGAACAGATATTCTTCCTTGGTTCACAGCACATATCAGGAAGTTCAGCTCATTTCATCAATGGTTTAAAAGCACTATCTATAAAAGTATCGCCTTTATACCCATAAGATTTCATTCAAAGAAATCATAGAAACGGGGAAATTATTCTCCAAAGCAGCCAAATTAATGTAGGAGCGGAAAAATGTCACTTACACCAAATGCACAACAGCCTGAGCTACAACTAATCTTATCAACAGATACGATTTTAAACCATGGCATCAGTCATCATTGGTGAAACTAGCGATTTCCAAGGCCAGCTGTTAAATATGCGGCGGTCTCTGGCACTTACCCCCTTCAGAGACTCGTATCTGTGAGTCCTCGGCTTCTTGATGCCGTTTCTGTGAGCTTTGCGGGCTGAAAGGGGCACACAACAGAAAAAAAAAAACTCACTTCGATTGAACATTGAACTTCTACATGACGCAGCTTGCTGAAGTAACTTACACTGGTTGTGGGTGGTGTGGTTCTTTGACTTTGCCATTTTGATGGTCTAGCTGCAGAAACAAACACAAAGTAAGGCGACCAAGCGATGAAGGCCGCTCCTCCATACAACAGCGTAGGCTAATGCGCGTTACAGAAATGCTACTGCTATACTTTAACGGGGCTCAAGCATACACAAGGCATGTAATACACTACGAATAAGTACAAATAGCACCGTCTGGCAAAACAAAATTATTCCACTAAAGACTAATCAAATAAGTCAAGTTTAACATATGCTTGGCGAACGGCAGGGAAGGCTACATACTGAATCAAATTTTGTCTCGGGCAAAGCAATCTTTCAAAAAATACACAATTCAAGCGGTTGTATATATGTTATCGTTAATTAAACTGACTTCAAACATCACATTTTCTTTTCATATACTTAGGATTAATCAGGGTTTTCGTAAGTAAAGCGCTGAATAAAAAATATACACCTTCCACACGTATAGAATCCCAATCGGAAGAGGAAGAACTAGCGCGGGGAATTATGGGAAATCAACCGAAAAACTGAAAGAACCATCGAAATCACGGGCGTAAACGATACTTCCGCTTTAGACTGCAGACATCAATATGGTGGCAGGTGCACCCTAAAATTGCAATTTCCGGCTCTTTATGTCACTTTTTACTTTTGCATGTAATACATTTTGTTGTTAATAACATGTATGTGATTTGTTAATTTTAGTAAATTGTGACAGGCTAAAACTTTTGTTATATGAGAAGAATTGTTTAAATTGGATCGGTTCAAGCCCCGAGACTAGAAACTATCCATCCATACATCGATCCATTTATTTCCTATACCCATGCACTTGTCCTATGCAGAATCCTGGGAGTCCTGGAGCATATCCCGGGACACCCAGGATGGGGCACACAGACTATTCAATAAAAACTATTATTTAGAAGCTATTCAGTCAAATAAAAATCGCTGAACTTAAAAGGCTCAAACCTGTTAGGTCAGCAGCTGCTGCCTGATTTGTTATAACTAACATGTTTGAAACCTGTCTAGTGAATTTACTGCTTATTAAGCCAGGATAAATGTGCATAGCCAACCAGCAGGATAAACGTAACTATTAGCCATAAATCTAAAGACTCAAATAGCTAAACACATTTAAATCATATGATTTAATCATTCACCAATTTAGGAGAATGGTGCCGTCATGCAACATTTCCGATTACTTCGATTCCGGTCTTTGCCGTTTGCTTTGTATTTCGGCTTATGATACTTTGGTCAATAGGAAGCAAAATACCCGTTGTGCCTGTTCTTCTGGGAATTTATTAAACGAGACCATAACAAAGAGGTACATAATGTCACCATGTGAGCAGGAGACAGAAATCTTATTTTTTAAAGTTTTTTTTTTCACACCCTGGAGGATGGGGTGAATGGCACTTTTAAGAGGCCACATTAGATACCCAGAAACCGGGAAAAACAATTCAGTCTTCAGATGTTCTCTAAAGATGCACATGTACGCCTCACCGCTAGTGAGAGCGAGAGACGTACAGACATAGCCTATGTGTTACCAATTATTTAATAATGTCTAATGCCAGTTATTTTTGCCTTTGAAACCCCTGTACATTGTTGATTCATATTTCCACTTCAACTTTACCTCATGCGCTTCAAAGGCATCCAAAAATTTTCTCTGTATAGGAACTTTAAACACATATTCTCTGATATTGATCAGCTGTTTGTAAATTACACATAATGTGTACATATGTGTCCTGAATTGTACTGGCATCCTGACTGGGGTGCTCTCTTGAATTTCCAAAATTTAAACCTTAAATGTCACATTGTAAGACAATTCTAGGAGTTAAAGGTCTAAACTCTAAAGGATATATGGTAAATTATACAAAAACCTGTGTTGAAAATACCAATAGCTCAGTTCTTGTATTTAACAGCCTTTACCAGTTTGAATTATCCACATTATTGGTTGCATTTTTTCCCTATGTTTGCAGGAAACCTTTGATTCACGATGCTTCTGTGGAAACACTGGTAGGTCCTGATGAAGATAAATATATATGTATAAATGCAATCCATTTACCATTTACCATCCTGATGAAGATGCACAAATGCAAAACAATATCCAGCAGGGGGCGATATCATTTCATTTATTTGAAAAAGAGTAAGCATGATCTCCAGAGCTGCCAAACACTCAAGTACCCTTAAGCTGCTACAAAATCTTTATTATGTGTATCACATTTGTTATATATTCTTTCACGACTTTAGGAATAGTTTGTATTAAAAACAAAACACATATAAAGACTCGCTTGTGAAGGGTCATTTGGGTAATTCATGTTACCATGAGGGACCAAAAATCATCTATTTCTAAATTAGGAAACTGCAAAAGATTTTTTTTCTTAAATAGGACTTGGAGTTATTAGAGTAACCTGGCAGGAGCACGTTTAAATTGTAATATAACAATCTGCTAGCTAATTGTTTATTAGAAATGTGCTAATTATCAGTAATAAAACGATCGGTAATAAAAATTAATAAGGGTGATTCTGTTGCCGATGCTTTAAGGCAGTGGCTGCACAGTAACACTTGGCTCTGCACAGGAAATATGTGCCTGTGGAAAAAATGGTTCAATTATCTCGCTTGCATGTAACTAGAAAAGTACTTCAAATGTCTGCTTGGCAGGTGAGATAACAGAAGTAGGTGAGAATGAAATAGGGCACATTTTGAGTAATTGAGGATGTTATATCAGCGCTACCCCCGACTGTAGCGTGTATCGTGCAACCAGGTCGATCGCGTCTCAATGAAGCACTGAACCAACAGAAACAATACCTGACGTTTCTTAAACTAGGTTTGCTAGCACTGTCAACAGTGAGATAGAAATTAAATTATCTTCACCAGTCTTCCACTGAGAGAATAAAAAATCCATTAAAATACTTTACGAAAATAAAAACAGCTACAGAGTGGTTTTGTACTGCACAGTGCTATCCACGCAATGAACATTTTAACCTCATTATGATTTTATAAGCCAGTAGTTCACCATAGTTTAAATAATAATGAGAGAAAAAAAATGTTTTGCTATTTTTAGAAGCTATGGTGTGGTGGGTTTTTAGTTTTTTAGTAATTTACTTATTAGTTATAATGATTGTTTACTTATTGAGCACAATTAGCATGGCAGGTGGGTGATGAGTTCAGGTTGATCTTTGTAATGTGGCCATCACACAACACAGGAGGCGTGATATGAGGCGCTCTTGCGCGGGAGTGACGTAAGCCCTACCCCCCATGTCGCCTATGGCACCCCCCAACCCTCCCCCCAACCAGCTCAGCCATGGCAAATCTCATCTCGTGCTGAAGTAATGGCATGGCATCCTATATTTAGCCCATTCCCAAACTAGCAGTGCAGCCTGGCTTTTCACAAGAATGCTATTTCAGTCCTCTGACTGATCCAGGTACAGGCTGTGATTTTTACGCCTGATTTTTTTTTGTACCAAAAAAATGCTAATTTCTCCTCTTTTACAGATTGAAAAATAAACTTCTCAGTGGTATCATTACTGTTTGCTGCATACTTTACTCAAATACAGAGAACGGCTCACAGTGATGTTTTTTTCAACGTGCTGATTAATCCCAAAGCAACGCTTGACGGCATTAACATATTTACGCGCACCGCTGTGACACGTTACACGTTACGGGCTCGATGTTCTGCTGGATTCCCAGACTCTAGACCTCAGTGTAGCTCAGTCACCTCAGTGAATTAGGGCCTCTGCTCAAGATAAAAAAAGAGCAAGAACATGACATCATTGTCATAGTTCTGAGTCTCTGTGGAGGAGTGGATCTCATGGTGTATTCGAAGGAGGGAGCTCACCCCCAGCCGGGTCCCAGACCTGGTCTAGGCTGTGAAACCGATCTCTGAGTAGGCTGGGGAGGAACTTGCTTTCATTATTTCAGCAAATGCCGCTTCACCGGAGAATTCGATACCCTTGACTGGCAAACTGCTTTGCCATCAGTCGAACTTCCAAAAAAAAGAAGAAAGAATCTTATTATGTTTCCCCTAAATCGGGGGAACAGTATGGAGCCATAATTCAACATGTAGCATTCTCCTTCCTCATCGTCATCTCGCCACAGCCCAGTCCTCAAGTGACACCCGCTTTCAGGCAGGATTCCTCTGTCTGCTTAGGATTTCAAAGACAAAGACGGAAATGTCTCCGGAAAAAATAAACCTTTTGTTCGGCTCTCGCTACACAATAATCCAAAACCATCCCTCGGAAATACTGTCGCTAATTAGACTTTTCTTTGGCCGCCAGATGATCGGAAATTAAGTCCTTCTGATAACATACCAGGTTTATTGCAGATTTTTTAAATGCTGATAAGAAGACAGCGCCATGCCAAAGAAATACACAAGTGATTAAAAATGCACCTTTTCATACAATGGTAAAATAAAAATGATGGATGAGGCAAATCTATCAAAGCAACGGCTGTATTGAAGGGTTTGAAATACTGGGGACTGTTTTCAGTTTGTTTCCCTCAATAAACCAATAAAACAGCAGAGCACACATTATCTTTAGTAAATAAGTAAATAAGACATAATCAATATGTTCTGCCGCACAATATTTGCAAGACAATATCTACTGTCAATTTAACCTCCTTCAAACAAAGCGGCCTCTGAATTTCCCCTCATTTGCCAGTAAAAGAAACAATCTTGCTTTTTGTCATGATGCAATAAATAAACTTAAAGAAAAGAACCAACAGAAGGTTCCGGGACTACGTAGTACGCAAGCGACACTTCAGGGTGGCGGCTCCAGCCACGGTTGAACAAAGATGGAGAGTGGGCGGGGCAGTTCAAAGCCCATAGTTCGGCTCCCGGCTCTGAGAGCTCACCGATCAGTCCTGGCCACTCCTGCTTGCCCCCCGGTGCCTGTGGCAGGACCCCAGCCCCACTTCTGTCACCAAGAAAAGCAAAGTGCAGATGGCACACCCCGCCTGCCTCCCCCTAAATATAAACATCACCCACCCGTCATGTGGGTGGGGATGGGTGCGACCTGCAGGAGTGTAAGGCGTCGCGTCACAGAGGAGCCCGACCTGCAGGAGCGCATGCCCCGGTTAAACTGCCCTCGGGATGATACACAGGCCAAAAGACCCCCCAGTATATCTCTTAGCCTGACGCCGCCTCGTGGGTCGACACGGGAATAATCACGACAGCCGCCCTGGAAGTCCTACGGAGTGCATGTGTCCTCTATTACAGCTTTGTGTCCCGCATCTGTGTATCCCAGCAGCCTCTGCCTGTGGCCCCCACAGCACGGGACATTTGGAAGATATTACGTGCTGTAATCAACCCCCCCCCCCCCGCCCCCAGCATCAGTTTCAAACTCCTCCTTCAGCACTTTAATCAGAAGCTGAAAAGACAGCCCCCCCTTAACCACAGCCACCTGTGTGCCAGCCTGGGCTTTATACCATGACCCCCATGTATATGACTCGATGACATCAAAGGTCCCTTGTGACCTCTGTGCCCTTGGCGTACCCAATACCCATGACCCCTGCACAGTAAAACAAAGCCAGTGAACATCAGTTTGGTATCACAGCAGTTAAACACATGGTATTATGGGTAAAAATGTTTAAGTGGCAGTAAGGTTAAACTAAAACCTTGAGTGTGTTCATCTAAATGATTTGAATAAACGTCTAGCTGTACAATTAAAAAATGATTGGGCATTTTATTGAATAAAGCATTGAATAATTGAATAATTACCCATAATCCCTGTGTTTACTGCAGGGGCATCTTGGAGTAAAGGTTACAGAAAGGGGAAATCAGAAAGAGGAAGGTGGGGTGGTTTTTTTGCATGGTGTGCCTCCACTGTCAGCTGCTGGAAAATGGGAAAGAAGGAAGCCAACCTGCAGGAGTGTAAGGCGTCGCGTCACAGAGGAGCCCGACCTGCAGGAGCGCATGGCGTCACATGACGGAGGAGCCCGACCTGCAGGAGCGCATGGCGTCACATGACGGAGGAGCCCGACCTGCAGGAGCGCATGGTGTCACGTCACGGAGGAGCCCGACCTGCAGGAGCGCATGGCGTCACATGACAGAGGAGCCCGACCTGCAGGAGCGCATGGCGTCACATGACGGAGGAAGGAGCCCGACCTGCAGGAGCGCATGGTGTCACGTCACGGAGGAGGTGACAATGCTGCCACTCTGGGCAGCACTAGACATGAGTCAATCTGACCTGCCAGACCGGAGGTCTGCCCGCATGACCCCAAGTTACTCGCTGTACCCTGCATCCCACCCCGGCCTGTCGCATCTTTCTTCCCTGTGGCATGATCTGATGGTATGTGTGTGCAAGCCAACATCAGTGCAATGCAAACCTACAGGCTTGCTGGGCCAATTTATGGATCAGCAAGATGGGAAACTCTGCCTATGTTAAGAAGGTTGCTGGTTCAAGTCTGGGTTTTATTAGATCAAGGTTTAGCATTTGACACAATTGATCAAAAAATACTCCTGGACAGGCTGGAGACTTGGGTTGGCCTCACTGGAACTGTCTTGAACTGGTTCAGGCCATACCTAGAGGCCAGAGGATGTTATGTTGAATTTGATTGTAATAATTCAAGGTGGACATCTAATAAGTCGAGTCCCACAAAGATCTATCCTAGGGCCACTCTTATTCAACTTCTATATGCTTCCTTTAGGTCTAATTCTCAAAAATAACAATAGTTACACAGAGGACACACAGATCTACCAGGCTCTGTCACCCAGTGATTCAGACCCCATTGATTGCCTATGTCAGTGCCTTCAGTAAGCTAATCACTGCAAACAGCAACTCAACAAAGAGAAAACTGAGGTGATTGTTTTCCAGAAGAGAGAGAAGCAACTGAAAGTTAGTGCTTACATTGAGTCTAAGACCATAAAGACTAAGGACCTGCTCAGAAATATAGGCGTACTGTTTGATGAAGATCTCAGTTTCACTAACCATATTAAGGCTATAACCAAGTCTCCCTTTTATCACCATTTCGGTAATGCCTTACATTAAGTGCACCTTCATAATGCATTCATTATGCAGTCATAGAACATTCAGTGCATCTTCATAATGTATTCATAATGCATTCATAAAACATTCATAAGCAGCATGCAAGTACACCTTAACATCCTAACATCCCTTAATAGCTTTATTATACATTAATAACATATATCACATGATTATACAATTATAATGTTTGTTATTATTATATAATGTTTGTTATCAATATATATTACAGCTGTTAAGGGATGTTAGGATGTTAAGGTATACATGCATGATGTTTATGAATGTTACTTAATGAGTGCATTATGAAGGTGTACTGAACGTTTTTTGAATGCAATATAAAAGCATTATGAAGGTGCAGTCAATGTAAAGCATCACCAAACATTTTTATTCTGCAGTGCCTTTGATTAGCACTGCTAATCAGTGTTTCCTTTAACTCCTGTTTTTATTGTCTTGTAGTTTTTACTCTTGTTTTAATTGGCTTTTATTTAATGATTCCTATTACTTGAATTGACTTTATGTTCAGCACGTTGAATGACCTCTGTGTGAAAATGTACCATATAGAGTACAGTACAGTGCAAAAATGCTTAAGGCTATTTATCTGCATAGTAAGTGTATATTTGCTCAGAAAAAAACACATTCATCATTAAAACATATGCAAATTAACAGTAACAAAACATGAACAAGAATTTCTTCTGTTCTCCAAAAAGTTTCTGGTGTCTCTCTGGCTGGCTAGATGGACACCACTTCAGTTCCCTAACCTCTCCTCAGGGGCACCCCAGCCATTCCATGCATTTGTTAAATTTCACACCAAGCTCACTTAACTAATTAAGTTAGTTGAAATCAGCAAGGTACCAATTAGTATAACAAGTTGTTTGGCTGGTTGACCTGAAAAGTACATGGGTAGCTTTGGACAGTTGCTGCAAATACTGGTATTATTTTAGGAGAGGAGTTCAAACGGCTAAGCTGACACACTTTAACAAACATGATATCATAGTTTCACACCAACATCAAGATCATTTCAACATCATTTTCTTTGACTGCCTAAGACTGTCGCACAATACTGTATATAAACTTGCCTTGGCAGAGTGATGTCACTATTTGGCCCGTAAGCAAGGCCCTTAACCTCAACTGCTTCTGGGACTGACTTACTCTGCTTTCTCAAAAGTGTATGTCGCTTTGGGTAAATGTGCCTGCTGAATAAATATTTTTTTAAATGTACAACCAGTAATAAAAATAATCATGAGTACTGAGGTATTAATTGAATCATTTGTTTAGTTGGTGGCAATTCTGCTTTTCTGACAGAATTTCAGTTCGCTTTATTAGCAAAGTACAAAAGTTTGACAATGTATTTGATGGAAAAGAAATAAAATGCCTCAGTTTTTGACTAAATTTATAAGTTTTGTGGTTGGAAGTCAGCTCCAGAATTATTATTTTTTTTTACTATGCACCACCAAATAAAGATTTACATTCCTTAGCATACAACAAAACTATTATGATACATTTCAATCTGATAAATGGTAAAGCTATGATCATTATTTTTAAACATTTTAATAATGTTACTTCTAAAATCAGCAGGCGGAAGAAGAAAACATTTGTGAGACAAAAGTTAAAAAAGTTACGTAAGTCTGAGTGACTCATGCTTCTTGTCACAAATACACACCAACTGCATTTTTAAGGCAGCTCTGTTGAGTAATCTGTGTTTCAGGGACATCTTGCTGTTCCTGACCTGGTTTATCCGTGGTCGGACAGCTCCTACTTCGTCTTAACAGCCCTGAGAATTCTGTGCCGCTCCCAGGGGGTCGAGCGAGCTTTCGGGCGTAGTGTGTCCCAAAGTGGGACAGTGTATCTGTTGGACTTTCAGGATACAAATAAGGAGAAGAAGGAGAAAATGTGTGTGAAAAGGACCAGTAAACTAAAAACTAAGATAAGATGAGATGAGATTGATTTTATTTTATTGATCTCAGGGGGAAATGGTGCATACAGCAGAAAGGTATGTAAAACGCCCAAGTACAAACATATAGTGCACAGCAAGACGGTTACATATAGTGCAATGACAGTACACACATGACCAAGCAAATTTTAAAAATTACACAGTTCTGAAACAGAACATCCTAAAGAAGAATGATAAGGCAATAAATAAATTAAACATAAATTTACAAAATGTATGTGAAATTAACTGTCTCCATTCAGTTGGTTTTTTGCTCAAGACTGACAGCTAAAATTATTTTAATGGAACAGTGTATGAATTTGCACACAAAGGGCCTTTCCATCTGACACCTTTTTACTGAAGCGCAAAACATTAGTGGGCCAAGCTGAAGACTCTGAGTGTCATCAGACATGAAATCTGTGTCTGTGAAAGTAAAAAAACAGAAGAACGAAACAGTGAAAAAGAGTGTAGCTGAATAAGCATGTTTATTTTACGTTTGTTGGTTGATGATCTGCTTTTTGTTTAGTTTTTGCTCATTAACCAAGGAAGATAGAAGGATAGAATCAAAATAGTGTACGTCTGTATATCTCACACGCTAAAAAGAAAATAAACCAAAACTCAGTTTTGCATGAGTATCCTGTTGTCATTTCAGAGCAGTGAGGTGAAGGTTGGACCTACTAGGTGCAGCAATCCCATGGAAGTAGTTTTCGTCCCAACAGGAGAGCCAGTGCTGACACTTTATTTTTTGCAATGACAGAGGAAAAAAGCTTCCAATTTACTGTCAGCGGTGGGATCTGGATGAAAAACGCACACACACTCCCAGAGAAAAAAAATACATCAAAAAAAAGAAACAAGTTCCTCTTTATGTTATGTTCTGTTTACAGGAAGTTCCATCCAACTGCATCTACCAAGAATCGGCAGGAAATAAAATGGAGGGAGATAGCTTCCTACAGATAACGGTTTGCCTAATTCATTTAGGACTAGGCTACTATTAAGCAGAGATGGGAACAAGTCATTCCAAGGCAACTCCAAGCCAAGTCTTGAGTACTTTGCCCTCAAGTCTGAGTCGAGTCCAAGTCTGTCCATCATTTTTGCAGTCAAGTCACAAGTCATAAAATTTGTGACTCGAGTCAAATTCAAGTTGTGAGTCATGTAACTTGAGTTCCTACTTATGTCAGTTTTTTTCCTTTAGTGATTAAAGCTTGCTGCAGCAAAAACCCACTACAGTACTTCACAGGATACGTTCTTTATTGGCAGATACGTTAAAAAGAGTGTCCACTTACAGATGTTCTCACACAGTTTTTACGTCCGTGTTTATGCAGGGAGTGATACGTCTTTCCAGCAATCTCTCAGGAGACCTTGCATCCAGCGAATTAAAAATGCAGAAAGCAGAGAATTAATATGCACAGAGATTATAAAATTAACATAATAGTATCGAGAGTGGGGGGGCTATAGCTAAGTCATAGGTTCCAAGTTGTGTCCAAGTCTTTCCATCAGTTAGGTCACAAGTCATCAAATTTATGACTTAAGTCCGAGTCCAGTCAGGAGTCAGTGACTCGAGTCCCCACCTCTGCTATAAGGGAATTTATATGACATTTCTTCAGTGAAATGACATGTGCTGTACGGCACAGGGACAAAATCCCAGTGACCCAGATACAGTGTTTTTAACTGCGTTTACTCTGATTCCATTGTGTCGTTCAGGTGGCATATGAAGCGATTGCTGTATATCGAGATGCTGGTTTGGGCCTTCTGAAGCAGCTCGATGCGTGTGATCCGTCACTGGTGCTGCCTCCACACAACCGTTGTGAGGCAGGTTGTGACATGCAGGTCTCCCGATGTCA
The DNA here is from genome assembly GCA_026781145.1 of Hippopotamyrus pictus. NCBI lineage: Eukaryota > Metazoa > Chordata > Actinopteri > Osteoglossiformes > Mormyridae > Hippopotamyrus > Hippopotamyrus pictus. The sequence goes on from JAODLC010000133.1 coordinate 6,898,639, forward strand.
TGGATTGGGATCGGTGCTCTTGACGGTTTTGTCACTCTCGATACTATCACGTGGCGTCTGTTCTGACACTACCTCCTCAGTGGCTGTTTTTGGAACAGCGCTCCGGAGAGCGACTGAAAGCACGTCTCCTGACATGGCTAACCAGGCTATGGCCTCCGGCACAGAGTACCAGGTACCATGGATCTCCCCTTGGTCTGATTTGCCCTTTGGTCACACAGCCAAGTCCCCTAAAGACTGATGAGCACTGAATAAAAATAAACGGAGGAAGATAAGGACAAAATAGTGGGTCGGGTTAGGACAGGTGACCAAAATGTTATAGGTGAAATGGAAGGTAGCTGTATGCTAACATAATAATATACTAACATATAATATACTAAATCTAAACTCGCTTATTAAAATATATCCAGTTGTAAGTGTGGCTGAAGTTTAAATTGAGGGCTATGAGCAAATCCGTGTTAAGTGACTAAACACTTTATGTAATTAATTCTGTGGAGGACTGAAAGGGGAAAGAAAGGCGTTCTGTGTTCAGCGGAAGACTCAAACTCCAGTGATTGCAACCCCCATATTCTGCTGACAGCAGGAAGGGTGAATCATGGTGACACTCACGATGAGCTGAGCAGATTATGGGGTTGGGGCCTGCTCCTTCCTGCTTAGCCTGCTTATCGACCATGTGTCACTGGGCCTGTGTAGCTCTAAAAATGGCCGCCCTTCCTATTCGAGCCCCAGGCTTGAACTCGAATGTAGGCCGAAGGTTTGCGTGACTCAGTTTAATGCTTTACTTATTTACGACATCACAATTAACTAAGCAAATACCATTCGTAAATGTTTACACATACTGTAATGTGTACAAATTCATTTACCTGAACAGGATGCTACTGAAAATAACAGAGTGATTGACATTGTCTATTGTTAATAATTAGCAGTCTAGAATTTAGCTTAACTGTCTCTTTCCAGGAAGAAGATAGATGGATGGATTTTTTTCTAGGTCATTTAGAACAAATTCTTTTGTGTTCCTGATTTTCAAACTGGCCAGTGAAGGTGGCTGATTTAGTACTGTTTAATCTTTGCTAAACTAAGCGGTACAGGTATACGACTGGATGAATGAACTTTTAACTTGTTACAGGGTAGGCAAGTATCCCTACATGAATCACCACCTTAGTGTGGTGGAGGGGTTTCTGTGTCCCAGTGGTCCTATGAGCTATGTTGTCGGGGCCGATTTCTCCTGGTAGGATCTCCCATGGTAAATAGGTCCTAGGAAAGTGACCAGAATAAGGGTGATTCAAATACCCCTTACGGAACACAATAAAAAGGAACCATGCAGAAACCTCACCTGAAAAGGGAGACTAGTGCCCCACCCTGGAGCCAGACCTGGGGGGGGGGGGGTGCTTGGTGGTTGAGCCCCTACCCATGGGGTCAGGCCATGCACAGCCCGAATGAGCCACATGGGACAGTTCTCCTACAGGAGCAGCCATGAGGGTACAGTCAAAGGAAGAGGCCTTGACGGGCCGATACCCGGCCACCGAAACTGGGTGAGCATAGAATGATGTATGATCAGTCGCAAACATGACAAAAAACATAACTAACTTGGGAAAAATGAACACGTCAGAGGTTGACGTCCCTTCAGATGTACAGCTGATATGAGATTGGACTGATTCAGGCCCTAATTTTTTTGTAACATCTGAAACCAACTCTGGACAAAATCAAGAGACAACTATATATGTATATATCTTGAAATTTTTAAATCTTGGTTTAATCCTGGTCCTGCTGGCAGAAGGTTATACTGAGAGGCAGGCTGCTTCCAGGCTCAAAGTTCCTTATACAGCAGTATATAAGAACATGGTGAAGCAAGAGACACTGGTAATGACCAAAAACCAGCCAGGTAGAGGGGGCACTTGGACTTGCCAGAGATGACTGTCGTCTGATCCGACAGTTTCTCTTGAATCATAGGATGATCTCAAGTGACCTTCAAAAAGAATGGGAAACATTAAGTGGTGTGACGTCCACTGCTAGGACAGTCCATAGCAGTCTTTTAGAAGCAGGAATGAACACCTATAAAGCATGGAAGAAGCCCTTCATCATTAAGAAACAGGCAAGAGCCTGGCTGGAGTTTGCAAAAAAATGTATATTTTACACAGACGCATACCGATAAATTGAGAAACTGAAATTTTTGCTGCGGCCTCTTAATTTTTTTCAGAGCTGTATTTATAAACATGCATGGAAGGTATCGTCAAGTGATGTCTAACTGAGTCTGGTGACAGTAATGTTTTGTGCTGGCTTTGTCCTCACAAACCATATATTTTTACATGATTTTACAACACTTCATGTTGAATGCCAACAAATAATGACATATATCTTGACATTTATTGCAAAGAAGGCAAAATGAAGTTTGAAAACAAAATACAAATAAAAGTGTTTGTTAGTTGCTCATGGACTGGTTTTATGGCAGTATTTTATAATTTTTATCAGGTCTGCGTTTACTAAGTCACATTTACAGATGATGAAAAAAATGCAATTTGCTTTTAATATTTATTTTCTTAGTTTGAGAAGGAAACATCTGTCTGAATGAATTTCTCAACAATGATGGGCATCATGAAATTAGCGTGACCTAGAGAGCCATATTTTTAAGAGGAGTGCAGTTCAGAGGGTTTGGAGACGTGTGCGTGTTATCTGAAGGTTGCTGGTTCAAATCCCGTATTTGATAGGGTGATTTTGTCATTGTGTCATTGAGCAAAGCCCCTGACCCTGCCTTCTCAAAAATGCATGTCACTTTGGATAAAAGAGTCTACTAAATACATGTAAAGCTTTTTAAGAGCCAGAACCTGGAACAGTGGTCTGTCTATGAGATAAGAGCCTTTGGTCGTTGTCCTAATGCATAAATGTGGAAAGGACACAAAAAAATGAGAATAAGGAATGAGTATGTCATCCTAAATTATATAAATCACAGACCCAATAAAGCTGTGTTACCAGTTATTAATTGACGCATACAATCAATATAATTAAGCTATAATGATGCGGTACAATTGATCAAATTGACAATTTCACAGCTGCAACTGTATTTGTGACTTTAGCAGACCCCTAAATGGAGATATGTGGTCTGTCTTTGTTGTTTATATCATGTGGTCCGGAGTGCTATTCCGGCATGAGCGTGTCAAGCAGGAGGGATTCGTGTGGAATTTAATTACGGCACGGCGCATCGCCTAACGGCAGCGGGAGCCATGAACGAGACTGGATGGGGCACCATTCTCATTCAGCTTCGCTGCAGTGCCTAGGAGGGGGAGCAGTGAAGCTGGGAGGGATGGAGAGAATGAGAGAGGAACAGAGATGAACGGGGTGCAAAGGGGAGGGGAGGGGGAGAACGAGGTGGGGGGGGGGGGGGG
>JAODLC010000133.1:6902115-6925085 GCA_026781145.1 Hippopotamyrus pictus
GCCGCCGGAGACAAACAGCCTGGCGACCAACCCACACACTCCCTCCATTGATCTCCCCAACCCCCCCACCCCGGTATGAATGGAGTGGTGCAGCCAGTCACATGATGGGAGGGGGGGGGACTGGTGTGTTCTGCAGCTGCAGTGGGGTGGCGGCTGGGCGTCATTATGTAGCAATCAAATCGCTGGATTTCTGACAGGAAGCCTGCTCGGCTAGAGATAAGATGGTCTAACGTGAACCGGATCTAACCGGTTCCACGCCTGCGAGGGATTTTTAGGCTTCAATAGAGCACACTGGCTGCATCCAGTAGATGCTGTTCACACAGAAAATAAAGTTCGCCCTGGTCTCTCTCCTTCAACACGGCACGGTTAAATATCTAATTACTGTCTGAGGCTGGGGGCGTGTGGGCTTGTTTCAGCTCCATTTCCCTAATCCTTCTGCAATGACGACGGTCAGCTTTTCCCAAGACACAAAAATCACTGTTTACAAGGATAATCAGCTACATAACCTTCATACTTACAATAGATATACATTTAGATTAATTTTTATTTAGCAGACACTGTTGTCCAAAGTGACATACAAGTGAGACAAATAGCAGATTACAGTGCTGTCAGGGAGTCAACTAGGCATAAGGGCGGCTAGGCTGAGCTTCCAGTGAACGCCCAGGTACAAATGTAAGAAGTATCGGAGCCAAAGCTGCACAGTTTCCAAATAAAGCAACTTAAAAAGACTCCTATTCAATGATTAAGATGGGCAACATCTAGAACATTCATGGAACATAGAGTGGTGTCAGGCTTGTAGAGATATTCCTGGGATAGGTGTTTGTTTCTTGAAGGTAGAGAGGGAATCTGTATAGATATAAATGCAAACACATTGATCTGGCTGTCACTGGAAGAAGCATGTATGCCAAAGAGAGCCAACACAGAGCAATCTGAATGCAGCAAAACCAGCTATAAATAATTTGCTTGCATGCGTGTTCAGCAGTCCGCGTCCTCCATGAGGGGTGAAAAATCATGTCAAAAGATGGAGGGAGACGGCGATGTTGTCGCAGTGAAAAATCATATCAAAAGATGGAGGGAGACGGCGATGTTGTCGCAGTGAAAAATCATATCAAAAGATGGAGGGAGACGGTGATGTTTTCGCAGTGAAAAATCATATCAAAAGATGGAGGGAGACGGCGATGTTTTTGCGGTGAAGTGTTCTGGAGAGACATGGTGTCACATTTTCCCACGTGCCGCACCTCGACAAACTGCAGCTGGGCAGATTCAATGAGGTTATCTCAGGAGATGAGGATCAGGTGACCGGCAGGAGAGAAATGCTTCAGCGCTGCTCTAACGCTTTCCAGCCTGTGCCAGATATTAGTCTGAAGTTAATCAAATAGCAAGAGAAAGCAGTCCCTTTCAAAATACTCTGGTTACACAACAAAAGGCTTAGCGCTCGTGTACGATGTGGATTTCCCTACAAGGCAGCCTAGAGATTTGCAGACTGTTATGGTGGTCTGGTTTTGTGTCCGTAAGTGATTCCTGCATAATCTCTGAAAGCTCAGGCTTTTTCAGACTAAACTGCTCACATGTTGGACATTGCAAAAATTGCTCTGAGTTTACTAGTGAAGTCAACCTGCCGAATCAGACCAGTTATCTGCATGAGTGTGCTTGATTCATGTGTGGTTCAATGATTCAAAACTAAAGTTGCTTTTTATGAATGATTTTACTGTACACAACATTTGACTAAATGGCAGATGAGACCGCAGTGTTGCAGGAAGCATATAAGTGATCAGTTTTGCATATTAATTTTTAATGATATTTTAATGATCATGTCAAAATGAAAAATTGCAGTGCTCCAAAAATCTTTATGAATCAAACACTAAGAGGATTAGTTAAAAATTTGAAAGTCTCTCAATTAAAAAATCTATTGTAATATTTTGTAAATTGCATATTGTCTAAGCAACCTTTTGCCCAGTACCTTTCGTTCTGGATGTGTGGATGGATGGATGGAGTTGTATGCAAAACAAGCTTTTATTTTAGGCATCAGCAGGGTCATAACAAAGGTACTGTGTACTGAAGCATTTAAAATTACGTGGTTTTTTTTTTCCAAGAGTAAAGGAATGACTCATTATTTATTCGTCATACTATAGGGTGACGACGCTAAACTGGTTTAAGCCGTATTCAGTGAGAACCTGCCCCTGTTTTTTGGATGCAACCAAATGACAGGAGGACAGATTTACAAAAAAAACCTTAATCCTAAAACCTATAGACCTCAAAGTCTTAACATGCTCCATTTCAAAAAGAAAATAAGGTTGATATGATGTATTTTGAGTAACTGGATTCTGTGTAAACTAAAATAAAGTATGCAGTCCCTGTAATGGGAGGAAGAGCTTATTTTGCCTTGTAGATTAGCGGAGTTTAGTCCAAATGTTGAGATATGAATCTTTTAAAACATATCAAATTAATCTGAAGGTTTGTTTTCATGATATGTTTTTTTGTCTACAGTCAGGGTGAGCAGTGTGGAAGTTTCTGAAACAGCTTCAGACCTACACAGGCACGTTATTTATGACTATCCCATTGTCATCACAGAACACAATGTGGAGGATGTGATTTGTTTTTTTATGGCTGCAGTAAGTATGAAAGTTCTGTATCTTTATGTCCTAATTAATGTACACTAAGGTTGGAAGAGTCAAAGAAAAAAGCTGTCAATACCTCAGAAGGTCAAACATTTGTTAAAATACACTCAGTAGGTGGCGAGAATCGATGCCGACTCAGCGTGACTTATCTAGTCAGATCCTACACAATGATGAAAGGGCGAGATTCAATATTGTAGAGATGAGAAAGGGGGCCTTGCACAATTGAGGTAAGAGCAACAACAGGGCTGGGGCCATTCATCAATTCTCATCCAAATCAGGAAATGGAACTGGAAGTGGAATTTAAATTTAAATTCAATTCCAATTCTGTTCCCTATAGTTTTTTTTTTCCAATCCCAACTCCAGTTCCATTTCCTGATTTGGATTGGAATTGATGAATGCATTCCGGAATGGCCCCAACCCTGAGCAACTGGACAGAGAACATGGGAGTAATCAAGTTCAGGACAAACAAACCGGTGGTTTCAACCAGGTTGCAAAAGACATGACAAATCACCATCTCCAGATAAGTGACCGTAGGAAATCAGACTCATGTCTTCGCTATATAAATATTATTTTATGCTTCTCCCAAAATGAATCCCATTTGCATGTTTGTCTATGGCTATTCTGAGGTCATGTCATGGTGTTGTAATACGAGGTTATGCAGATGTACTGTAGATGCATTTGGATGATCTGTAACTATAGTTGGTTAAGAACTAAAAGAGGATATGGCAGTTTCACATACAGGGTGACGAGTACAGCTAACAGTGGGTGGAAGGAGATAGAAACAGTTTTAAAATTAGCTCATTGCACAGAATTCTGAGTAAGCATTCACTGGTTCATTGGCACAAAATGTCTTGCAGTGATGTGTGTGATACACCTCATAGTCTAAAGTACACGCAAAATGAGGGGAAACTTAAGCCACAGAGAGCACTTTGGATGAATCGTCCATCGTGCTTTTTGAACCTTGAAATATTTCAAGTGAATGCAAGACATTGACGTCACTTCCACGAAAGGCGAGCCGTGGACTTTGGTTGCGGCTATCGCTGTTCTTGCAGGTTCCGGTTCTCTCTGAAGTCAGCAGTGTGGTGACTCACTCCCTGAGTTGCTGGTCTTAACTCCCATATCAAAGATCAACACCATCACCGTTCGCTATGAAGGATTCATCTCGGCCCAGATCTTCTCGCTCCTCCTCAGATGCTGACCTTTGCCCCCTGCCCCTTGACCCATTCATTGGATCAATATACAGTCCACATTGCATATGACTGGAATGCAAGCAAACGTTCCTCCTGTGTGAATTCATGCCAAGTAAGGGGAAAAATATCTGTTCATGAACAATGCTGAGTCTTGTATTCTTGGGACTTAATCTCATTGGTTTTGCCTTGATGTCCCATGCAGAGACTCACTTGAAGGACAAGCCTCAGATTATTGCAAAGCTGGTTGGATAAGAGGCTGCTGGAGGGATGGACGTATTATTCAGTCATATACAGTGTCAGAGCTGAATCTGCTCCCAGCTACCTACATGGGAGACTTCGCTGACTAGACACTTCCAGCCACCATGTGCTCATTACATTGATCTTGAATAAGAAAGGTGCCCATCTGATGACCTCAGTGGCACATCAAAGCCACCCCCACCCCCAATTTGGACATATGTTGACTCCAAGCCTGTTTTTTGAAGAATAGCTCTCAAGTCAACATCTATCCAATGTGTGTAGTTCTTCATTGGCTGTTGAAAGCTTACTTTAGCATGTAGCATCCAGCAGCTTATCAATGCTGTTGCCACTATATTAGCTCAGATTCATTGTTAGCTTAACACTGGCGCTAGCTTGGGGTTTTTTTGTCTTGCTTTAGCCCAACTGAGCGCGTACATGAAGGAAAGATGACAACTGGGAATATGTCTCCTGGTATAAAGGTACTGGTGGAGATGTAAAAGTCAGTAACATCCTAAAGGTTAACAGTTACCTGCATCCCCAGCTGACAGGGGAATGTCCGGAGCACATTAGTCCCCCTCAGTGTGTTTTCCAAAATGACTCTGTATTCTGTTCCAAAAGCTGTTTCTTTTTTTTTCCATTTTCTTTGTGCGCATGCATCTAATTATATGTACTGTACTTATATGTCCTGAGGATGTTGGCTACTTCAGAGAAATAGCAGAAACCGACAGAGCTTATTTGAGTTTAACCATAAACCTGAAGTTCCTGTATTTTTCAATATCGAAAGAAACATACATTAATTAAGCTGCAACATGTATTTGGTACAAAGCAACCACAGCAACAGCAGCAACAACAGCAAGCCGGATAAACCACTGACGTGACAGGAAGCCAAAAGAAGTACTAACTTCCAGGAAGAACTGCAGAATTGTCTAAGTGTGACTAAGCAGACTTCAAATAAGCCTGAAAATAAACGGTAGCGTACTTTTGCCATGAATGAAGTCTTTAATCTCACTAATCTGGAATTCCAGCACGGATAATCAATGTGAAATCTTATATGAATGACTTCCTTCTAAGCGTGGTTAATGGGCAAAGCCACCTTAAGCTTCCTGGGAGAGTTGCAGGGAACATGGCCCCTGCGCTCCAGCCTGGGGGCCCCCGGGAGACGTGTGCTCAGGCCTCTGTGGTCACGTCCTATTTTATGGCTTTCTACCTCAGTGCCTTATGGGCTCCCAAACCTGGCCGATGAGAAGCAGGTCAGAGATAAGCGTTTCACGGACTCATTAGCCTAAAGCATCCTGCACAGTTTACGGCTGTAGGTGGACATTCTGATTCACGAACACCGTCTCTCCAGGTTTCCAACATACATAATTCCCGTGGCAAATGCACTTCGCAGAGCCGTTACTGCACTTTATCAGCCACTGACTGCATATAGTCTAGTTTTGCATTGTCTGCATTCTTTTTGCTCTGTCAGTACTCTTTTGCACAATCTCTATTGATTTTGCACCATTTGTAATGTTTCGAACTGTTAGTATTGTTTTACACTCTCTGTAGTGTTTTGCACTCTCTGTAGTTTTTTTTTGTACTATCTTTAGACTTTTGTGTGGCTGAACCGAATGTGGCTGAACGAGCAAGCAGCGCAATGCACCTGTGGCATGCAGCCAATAAAGATTATGAATCTTGAATTAAACACTTTAAATTATATATATACAAAGTAGGCGCCATCTGGAGTTTGAGGGAAAGATGTTATTGTTTGACGAAATGACTGCCATTGTTGACACGAATAGCTAGGCTTTTTTTCAGCTGACCTCCTGAGGGTATTATAATCATAAAGATAATTATCATTGTCATGTAGTAAACACATATACAAAGCTCTTTAAGAACAAGCAACCTGAAATTAATTATTCTGAATTGTAAAAAGGATACTTGCTCTAATACACATAACAGGTCCAGTCAGGTAAACAGACACTGACTCACATCCATAAATCTATTTACCAACCGTAACGCTGTGCGGGGTCTGGGGGTGGAAGTGCTGAAGGATATTCAGACAGCATAGGGCACAAGACTGGGCTGCACCCTGGATGGGATGCTAGTCCATTTATCAACTAATAAATATTTTTCTTATGATGGGAGTTCCGGGCTTTCCGGCACTGGCAGGTTAAAAAGAGCCCCTCCAGGCCCTGGAAAGGCATGTCAGTGTTGAATCAGTTTCTTAAGTCAGGGGCTTAAGCTCTGGGTTTCGGGCTGTCCGGACTTGCCGTTATCCACGGGTTTGTGGCCAAATGGGGTATCATTTGTCTCCAGGCTAAGCTGTTTGGAAGTTACCGATAGAAGCAAAGAGTGGGAAAGGCATGTAAAATATACCGTAAACCAGGGCTTCCTAGCCTGCTGTCTCTGGACAGATTTCAGGGGGCTGTGAACTTTACGTCTGAAATTTACATCTTTGTTTTCACTAGGCTCTAAGTGAAGAGGAGAAGGGCCATCGGCTTCACCGGGCTGCCCGCCAGCCAAGAACAATACTTAATATGTCAAATTTAAACATGGTTTTAGGGTCATTTGCAGTTTTTGTCGATGTTTGCCACCGCCTGACAGTGTGGACACTTAAACTTGACTGTGGACTGGTCACTGGTTCCAGGCAAAGCAGGCCCTAAACTAAAATGGCATTATTTTTGAATGACTAATGTGACAATAATGTCAAGTTTTTTTGTGTTAATGTATTGCTGTTTAGTTTTATGTGTGTTTACTGTGCTGCCATGGACTGTACTTCCACGCACCAATTACTGTGTCTGTCCGTCTAATGTGAAATAAATGTAATGTTATATGTTATGTTGCATTACTTTACATTATGCTACGTTACATTATGTTAGCTAGATATGTAGTAGTCTGCCCTTAAATTATTATTAATTGTACAGGAATTGTTGGCACTATGTAAATTTCTCCAAAAACTTCACGTTAATATCGAGCTGCTGAGCGGATGCTAAAATTCATAGTAATTTGCAATGTTTGCAACACTTGGGTTTAAGGGTCATGACTGGAAGAACATAATGCAATTAGCATGTGTTCCACGGTGAAGCGACATGCCCCCTTCATAGGATATCCTTTTATGCTGATATAAATAGCCAGTTCAACCACTTCTGCAGCACAAGCACTGTAGGACTGGAACTGAAACATCAACCCACAATAACTATTTGACCTTTAATATGGTTTCTGTTTCTGTTGACCGAAGAGCCCATTTTAATAAAATCTTTTAGATTTTCTTTTCAAAAAGGGCATCGTCTTTGTTTCCGTAATCTTAACCTGGTGAAGACATTTTGACTGCTGTAAATATCTTTATACTGTATTTAGTCGTATGTTCAAGATTTCTGATTTATTTTATGACTAAGCCCGAAATTCAGCTCAGAAACTGTGTTCTTAAAATATTTCCTCGTGTCTTATTGAAAGAGATGAACATTCTGAAGCCATTTTCCACATTTTTTGACTCGCGTTGACTGACGTTACCGTGTCTTGAAATCCAACTTAGGAAAAAGGGATGCAGAGCAATGGGGTGTAGAAGACAATCTCACACAGTTTTTCCTGGCTAAATGAATGAGTGGGAAGCCTAGCCAGCAGCTCCAATGTCAGAGGAACCCGAATCAGGGCTGAGGAATTCTCCACATGGCCTTTTTAAGCTCATCCAAGAAACATTACTACAGTCCCAGGCACCTATTACCAAGCAGCCAGTTGCCAAAAGCTTCCTGATCTATAAGAGGTTTGCAGGAAAACAAAATAGTGCTTCTTTGACTGAGGTGGCAGCCCAGCTTGTGTAAAACTTAATACTGAATAAAGAATAGAAAGTTCTGGGGGGTGAGTATGGAAAAGAACAGAGCAGAGTGTTTTACATCCCACTTCTAACCCCGCAGAACACTACAGCAGTGTGTTCTATAACAAAACACTGACATAACGGGCTCTGTATGAGAGGAAGAGAGCAGCAACAATCAAATTCCGAGCGTTCCACGTTCCTGTTCTCTGTTCCGGGTCTCTGTTTGTTTGCTGTACTGTGTGTTTGCCATGAAAGCAAGACTAGTTGTTTGAGTGAGGATCCATTCTTAGGCAGGATTTTTTTTTCATGATTTTACCTTCACTTAGCAGTTATATAGACGTGGTTTTACAAAATTTTATACATTCAAAAGAGAAACTTAAAAGAGATCTACGACGTGTAAATATGTCAGCTATGGAGTAAATGGACTAGCAATTACATTTCATATACGATAAAAAAAGTCTTGAAAAAACAAGGATAATCCAGGCTGAAGTTGAAAATTCAGTAAACACTGGGCCCTTTCACCAATGGATTAAATACTTCAGTACTTAACATCTTTATTTCAGAGGGCAGAGCATTAGCATAACTGACAAAATTTTGAGTACTGACCTTTTTGACACTGTCCTATACTGACCTAAACTGTCTGTAAGAGGTAACAAAAGTACATGAATACAACTGGTCGCATCATAGTTAAAGACAGGAACGACAAGAGAGTCTCAGGGTGGCCCTGATCTATTTTAATGTATCTGTTCTACTTTAAACAAGAGTTTCTAAGCATATCAGTAAAAATTAAAGGAATGTTATGTGCTTTGTAATTACGTTATAATGCCAGAGATGGTTTTCTTGTTCTGTAACTAGAGTCTGAGTATCATCGCTCTGTCGTCATTCATTGCTACTGATGTATTATTCACTTCTTTTCTGGACCATTTACATGAGATGGCTCCCTGTGTGACTTCGCAGAAGCGTGAGTTTTCCCCGCTGGCTCACTTCGTCTGGACTTTGCACTCAGCCGTCCTGTTTTATTGATGCCCGCTGATCGGATCTTGGACATTAGCGTGGGATAACAAGCTCTCTGCTCTGCGGCTCAGCTTTCACCCTCCGCCCTGTAAAAGTGATTACACCAATGACATCAAGAGACGATTCCCCATCTCTTTGTGAGTCTAAACCCTCCTAAATGTATCACTTTGATTGCTGAACAATCATACAAAGACAATGACATTCATGCTTAATGCCAAACAAATAAATAACAATTGAAAATGATCTCATATATGTCAATATCCCATTCAGAATGTCTTCATCTTTGTGCCCTTTTCTCCCAGGGTTTAAACATCAGAATCACTCTGACTCTGGACTAGATAAGTAGTATCAGTGCATGAATGAACAGGTGGATATCTCACTTAGGATGATCTTCAGGTTTAGTTAGCGCATCTGTATATTCCCAAAGAAGAAAATATGAATCAACATAAATGGCTCTCAAAGCTCAAACCCAGGTTGGCACTATGTAAGTTCTAAAGCTAAATTCTCGCGTTGGCCCCATCCTTCTGAATGACATAAGGCACACTCTCGGTTCACATAGGTATTTTTAATGCCATACATTCTCAGATGCCTGGCAAGCTGAATGAAGTCCTGCGAAGCAGAGAATGGAAGCCCCATTTTCTAAAGGGGTGTAGCCTTCCCCGTTATGGTGATCGCAGCTGGATTTTATATACAATAATATCATATATAAGGGGCAGCATGTGGCTCTGTGGGCTAAGCGTCAGAAGGTTGCCAGTTCATGCCCAGCCTCAGCATGTCTGTGGGTCCTGACCCCCAGCTCCCAGGCGCCCCTATGGGTGGCTGCACTTTCTGGCCAGCTGACTCTCACCTACTTTACGCGGATGCGTAAAGACAACTTCCCCAAAGGGATCAATAAATATCAATTATTATAATTATTTCATCTAATGAAAAATGACAGACTTCCTAAAATATGAATAAAATCCAAATGCAGAAATTGTATCAATTGCTTTATTCTGAAAAGCAGAAATTTAGTTTATTCAGAAAATGTATTTATTCGGTCAGTATACGTTTATCCCCTTTGATAAACACTTGCTGTGGGAACATTTCTTGAATAAGTAATAAGCCGGGAATAGATTACAAAGATCAGATCTTCACAAGACCTACATATGGCCACATGTGACAGATAATGAAATGAGTGCACCCAGATGTTATGGAGATCAACACGTTCACAGTTTGCGCTGCTGCCTTTGATATTTATGTTTGACTCTGGATGTTACAAAATTAGGTCAGGTGCCATCTGTGATACTCTGCCAACTGCAGCCATTTTAAATAGCAGAACAAACCTGGTGTCAGTCATGGGAAGCGAGCCGAAATTCATGTGTGACAAGTCAGCGTTTGTTATTTCAGACTGCCATCACTTATCATTTCATGAATAATTGCTATATAAACAACAGTCCTGCTTCATGCAAATTTTGCTGCTATCCTTAACTCTGCCCCAGATATTTCTACAGAATAATATTAATCTGAGAATTAAAATGCATAATGTATATTATATATTTTGCATATATCTAGGCCTTGGATAGGAATGGAGCCTCCCAACACTGTCCAGGATAAGCAGATGGATGAATGGGGGACATATACTGACCAGTACCTCACAAAGAACTAAATGTTTTATGCAAGCAGCTTAGGATGTGTGTAAAAGGTGCCTCAACTGAACGTTAAGTATAAATGCCTAAGCAAAACAGCATCAGTTTGTTTAATGGTAAACCAAGGGTCCCTGTGCAACAGGGACAGTGATGCTATCTTCTGTTGTGTCTTGTGATGAGGGCAGCGTGTGATAAGATCTGTGCAAGCCGTGGCCTTGATAATTTTCTCACCCCACTTGTGAAACATCTGCATTGCGCTAGCGTTTCGGGCGCGTTCCCACGCCACCGTGGGCGTTTATCGCGCATGCACCCGCCACACCAGGTGGGCACCAGATAAGCAGTAAACCTTCAAGGTGATCGTAAACTGCGGAGTGAAACGATGCTTTTGCACGGGCGAGTTGAAAAACTTTACAGCCGACTTGAGCTTCTTTAAGAAACACAAAGGTTAGAGTGAGGTTCTAGGGCCTTGCTGAGAGCATAAGCGAGAAGGGGTTATTGTGTAAAGGAGGGGATTCAAACCAGCGACCTTCAGATTACATGCGCCAAGGCCTACCTCTCTGAGCCACACACCACATACAGTAAGCAGTGAAGCATGCACCCAGTGGGACAGAAGTGTTTGCACAGAATTGCATGCATATATCCTGTGTGGGCAATAACAGAAAAGACCTCCCCTTCAGAATATAATATAATTTAACATATGTAATGTAATCCATCCACTCAGTTATTCATTTTTCATGGTGAGCTTGGATCCAATTTAGGAAGCTCAGGACAAGATGCAGAGGGGGCACCCTGGACAGGACACCACCCCATCTGACACACACTCTCACTCTGCTCCTGACATACAAGTGCACATCAACTGTGACATCCAATGTAGCCTCTTTCAGAAGACATCACACTGGAAGGAGATTATTCTGCAAAGCCTTCTGGTGCTTTTTTTTTTTTTTTTCAGTTCAATGCTGAATTTGTCTGACCGCCACTAACATAACACGACCCAAAATATAGATCCAGCAGGAGCACGAGCGGATAGATCACATGTAGCTCTGCCTGCGCTTTATTCTGAGTGATGATGAGAAAACGTGAATTAACCACTCGCTGCAAATTTGTGCCAATACACTAATGGATTTAGGTCTGCCTCCGTCGTACACTCCAGGCTCAGACTCCATTTATGGATGCTGTCTAGCAGTCTTAACATCCTCCCAAGAATTAAAAAAGCCAATTTTATTACTATCCGCTTTTTTGCATAGACTTTTTAAAGTCTGGATTTATTTCCCATAATCCCGATGAGTCCGGGAGCTCCATAAAAAGATTCCCGATCGATACTCCGCAGAGTTGGCGTTCTCGTTCTTCTGTCACAAAGTGACGCGAGTATGACACAGCGGCTGCTATTCTGGCAGTAACGAATGGAACTCTCTTCCATCATTTATGTGTTATTCACTCGGCCTGACCAGAAACAGATACATAATCAATTTCAAGCAAAACAAATACATGTATAATTAATCATTTTACTGGTGTGTGTTTGAAAGGTAGCAATGTGCAAATATAACTCATTCATGTAAACATGCATCCACCACTAATATCACTGTGTAGGAATCATGTTAGGATAAACATAACAGGCATCCTTCTAAGAACAGACAAAGTTACTGTGACGTTTTTCCCCTTGGGTAGGGATTTGAGTTTAAGCTGAATTTGTGTACTCTGTTAGCTTGGTTATCTAGGCATCGTCTATAATCTGACTTTATTATTGTGCATACAAGCGGGCACTTGATCACATGTCACATGATTCCAGGAGGAGACCATTTTGCAGTGCCAACGCTCAGCCAGCAGCTGTGTAACGGGCATTTGGGCGGGACCAAGGCAGAAGCCAACCAGTATTCCATTGGTCAGAGCCTACAGTAGATCGGCCCCTTCTGGCAAAAAAAAAAATCCAAATCCAGGTTCTGCCCACATTCTCAATTTATGCACCTTCCCTTGTTTACAAGCACAGTACTGCCCCACTTTGCCTACCTACAACATACTATACTGTATTATTAAAGTTTTTATCTATTTTTTTTTTTGGGGGGGGGGGGGGTTATTTTATTCTTTATAATCTAAAATCTACAGCATGTATTTCCTTGTGAGATTTATCGATTGCACTTTCTCAGAATAGTTGCATATCTGCTGCTAATGCTGCTAAGTTTTTATGGAGAATTAAGATCCCCATTTGCATTAACAAATGAATTGCTAACACGTGCATTTGGGTTATCTTACAGTCACAAACATATGAGCCGCGCATCTTAGAGGGAAGTATGGATATCTAGAGTTACACTGCTGTACACCTTCTGTCGTAGTCGTACTGTAAACTGCAATGTGACTTTAAGCTCCCTTGCATTTCTTAATTATACTTTCATCATTCTGGCATATAGACGCTTTGTAAACTATGTCAAAGGAATAACCTGTATCTAGTATAGACTATGTTTTATTAATCTTTAATTTCCCTCAGTGTCCCTACCTGACGATGACCTTCCATAACCACTTTACTCGTATGGGCCTGTGCTTATTGTTGATAACGTTGCAGTAATGATTTGCCCCCAGTAGGAAGGCTGTGATTAATAGCTGTCCTGCTGTTGGTTTAATCACATACAATCAGGGTTATACAGTTATTATTTCCCCGCACATCCATTTTTGGTCTATAGGAGGCATACTGATTAAGTGCGTGGCTGACTGGGTTGAGGTGACCCCTCTTGTATCCCCGAACTAGACACTTAACGTGAAATTGCAGTTATGTGAAGGTTTTACACTCCAAGTCACTGTGGGTAAGAGTCTGCCGAGGGATGCAGTTCACTTTAATTCACAGCAAGTAGCTTTTTAAATGTGTGTTGTTCAGGAAAAATGTAAGAGTTCATGATTCTGATTCAGTGATTCAGAAACAGCTTGAAAAGTTCTTATAAAAAGCTGAACTTTTATATTCATTGCTATATATGATCACTGTATGGGGGGCTCTGTGGGTAGTACTGTTGCCCGATACCTCTAGGGTTGGGGGTTTGAGTCTAGCATCTACTTTCTGAGTGGGAAATGGTTCCTTCCCGCATTCCTAAGACATGCATTTAGGCCAGTCAGCATCTCCATACAGCCCATGGTTTGTGTGTGTTCCATGCAAAGAACTGGCCAGGTGTACACAAAGCTTGTGCCCTATGTCTGATGTGGAATTCCCACCCCCTACAACCAGAATAAGTGGTCTAACGGTGAATGGATGGTCACCATGACCGGTAAGTCTCAAGGAACTTATCTTTCATATATTCCTGAAGATACTTTCATGCCACATCTCTGCAAGGTAATATAATAAAAAGCACCACTGAGAAAGACTGCTGGCATAGAATAGGCACTTTAAGCTTCATATACAGTGCAGCTGGACATGTCTTACATTTCTGGGGGGAAAATGTCGAGGAGATTAACTTTACAAGGAAAAGGCGGTTACACACAACAGTCTCTTTTGTGATGCTTGCGGCAAGACCCTCGACTGTCTTCTCTAAATAAGCGTCTTGATGCTTTCCAGGCTGGAGAGCTGATGCAAGTCACAACACTGCAAGCTTTATTCTCCCCTTTGGACAAAAAAGGAGAGAAAAAAACTCCTGACAACCTCTTCCTTTTTCTGCCTGCCGTCTCTCGTTCCCGCGCTTTCTCCGCCGACGGCCTCTGGGCCGCTGCCAGGAGCTCCAGGACGAGACAGGATTCCGCGTCATATTAACGTCGGTCTGGGCAGCCGTGATAGTGAAGGATAGGCGGGTATCCACTGACCAGGACAGCTTGTGGGCTTCTCATGTTTATCATGTGTCGTGGTGGAATTAAATGACATTTTTGGCTTGTTCATTGTTCACTGAAGTTAGATTAAATGTGCATAATGGTCAACGAAGTGTTTGAGAGTTGTAGTTGCATGATTGAATGACATGAGCAGAGTTTTAAGTGCTAAATGCACATAAAAGAACTGTTTGGAAAATATATTTCTGCAATTAAAATACTGAGCTGGGTGGTTCCGAGCTGGGTGGTTCAGTAGCTTCGCAGTTGGCACTGAAGCCTCACGCCTCCAGCACTGGGGGGGTTTGAATATCACCTCTCGCGTTGTGTGTGAGTTTGGCTGTTCTTGTGTTTGCGCGGGTTTTCTTTCACAGCCCAAATAAGCATGCGGTTAGGTGAAGCGGTGACGTCACATTCCCATGGCGACTGTGGGCCCTACCGTGAATTGGCATCCAATCCAGGGTGTCCCCTGCCCCTCACTTCCGGGGACTAACTCAGGGCTGCGATGCTGTACCAAATAAGTCTTTAGGGAAGATGGAAAAATAGCTAACAGATGTATTTGTCTTTCTCTCAACATTATAAACATGAGCCTGTTGCAAGAAAAGGAATATTTTCACACATCTGTCTTCCAACTGCTTACCCTAGTCGATGCAAAAGGGGGGCCTAAAACCTAAAATAGGCTGGGGGACACCCTGAATGGGATGCCAATCTATCACAGGACACATACACACACACACAACCAGAAACACTACGGGCAATTTAGAGACACAAATTTAGTCAGACTGGCTTTGGCCTGTGGGAAGACACCCCCAGGACACGAGGAGAACATGCAAACTCCATAAACAGAGTGGAGGTGGGATTCAAACCTCCAGTAATGGAGTAATGAGGCAAAATACTGCCCCTGTAATATCAGCACTCTCATGGGATTCCTACTCTGATACCTAGAGTCGATTTCCGAAATGGTTACAAAAAGGGGTCATGAGACATATTCCATGAATAACTGAAGCAGAGTGCATGCAAAGCCATGAGGGGGTGTACTACTGTAGGCCTGGACGCTGTTTCTGTGATCGGCAGGTTGCCCGTTCAAATCTCAGGGTTACCAGAGTGATGTCGCCATCGGGCCCATAAGCGAGGCCCTTAAATTTACTTGCTCCAGGGACTGACTGACCCGGCTTTCTCAAAACATGGCTTTAGATAAAAGGGCCTGCTAATTAAGTAAAATGTATCAAAGACAGTTCCACATGGTTTTCACACCTGGCACACATGAGGTGGAAAACGAACCCCAAGGAAGCAGAGCGACAAAAAGGGCAAAAAACAGGGTGGGGAAAAAAAGCCAAGTGAGTGGATACAGCAGGCTAATGCTCACCGCGGTCTTTTGCTATATACACAGCCTGGAACTCCCATAAATGACATGCTGGGTATGATTATCCCTAAACAGTGTAACGAAAGCGTGGAAGTTCAGAGGAAAATGGGCCCCGTCTGCAACCGGAGACCTAGGGCTCTGAGCAAATAGGATCAGTGAGAAAAACTCAAAACTGAACCCAAAAATGGCAGAGTTTTTGATAATTTTATTAATAATCATTCATTATAATCGCTCCATTGTGTAATACACTTGTATTCTTTGTGTGTTTTCTGAGTTTTGGAATTTCATCGTAAACACCAGTTAATGTTGCGTACTGGTTTACGGAAATGACACGGGTGTTTTCTGAACCGCCGAGAAAAGACAAAAGGCAACGACGTGAAAAAAGAATGACTTTGAATTACTGGCAGTGGCGGCTTTCCTTTGAAGTGGAGTCCAGGGGAAACTTCATCCCTCCACCAGTGACATCAGATACCAGGGGGCAGCCTTGAGTGATATAGGATCCCGCTGTTGACCAGAGCAGGGGAAAAAAAAACACAAAGTAGCTATTATTCAGTTACTGTTCCTGAAAATGACATGATTCTACACGGGAAGAGTTTCCCAAGATAGATCTGCCTTTTTCCAGTTCTGAGAGCAAAACAACAATATATCTGGAATAAATGTTATTGGTACTTGCAGAAATGTACGTATAATTACATTGATTAATAGCAGTTGCTCTGATTGCATGCCAGTGCCTTTTGATGAAGAGGTGGTTTCCATTTACAATGTTCAAAAAAAAAACAAAACATTGTGAGATGGTGAGAATGGCTCCCTTTACACAACAGGTCTGGCATTTAGCCTGAGGATGAGCTTATGTGAGCAAATGATGAGTATGATCTTGATGCACGGTGTTGAGCCATCGTGGAACAGCCCAGAGGCTCTGATGTGTTGAGGCGGCACTGGTGGAACAGACCTACCAGCACATGGATGAAGCTCCACCCTGGCAGTACTGTTGCTTAAAAATGACTCCGACTGGAATCTACTCAGTCAAGATCCTTTGATTGCTAGCCTCTTATTCCAAACGCCTGCCTAACATGTAGGAAAGGACAGGGTCGAAACAATTTAATTATTTATGCGGCAAAAGCTTTTATCGAAAGTGATGCACATTTGAGAAAGCAGGGTCAGACGGTCCCTGGAGCAATTGAGGGTTAAGAGTCTTGCTCAAAGGCCCAGTGGTGAAATCAGTCTGCCACCCCAGGGATTTGGGCCAGTGACCTTCAGAGCAGAAGCATGGTGCCCTAAACCACTGAGCTGCAATTATTCAGTGGCAGTTCTAGGCTTTAGCAGCAAATATCTCAGAATATAAGTCTTATGACACGAATGCTAAGCGCAACATAGCAAACTGCAACTACTTGGGCAGAGTCAAGCACACAGGTAGGTCTGACATGCCTCTAGCATTCCCTGGAGTGGTTTTTCCCAACCCAGTCATTGGGGACCCCCAGACAGTCCTACCAGGAGCTGTGAGGGAGCAAAAATGTTGACTGTCTGGCAGGGAGCTGGGAAGGAGCAAAATTTTGGACAAGGCCCCCAAGGACTAGGTTGGAGAGCAGAGAGCAGAGCAAAGCTCGGGGTTCCGTGCCAAACTGTTTAGTAGCACCTTCACATCCAAACAACCAGGACTTCTGTGGTGCTTCCACTGCTGCCGAACATTCATTGGCCGTGGTGCTGGACTGGTCTCTGAAGGACAACGCTGGCATTGAGAGAGATGAGTCTAAGTCGGATACCCATTAGGATGGAGCCCAGGGACTCCAGACCCTGCAAACTGAAAGCTTCGCCCAGTTAGGCACAACTAGACCTTAAAGGCCATTAGGAAACAGGACTCCACTGTACCTAATTTCTTGTCTGGTCGCTTGGCTGTTGCGTCCGGTAATGGTGACTAACAGTTATCCATTTATACAGCAGGATATTTCACTGGAGCAATTCGAACCAATCCCCTTACTCACTGGGTACTGCAACAGGGCGTATCTCGTTGAAAGAGCAAACTTAAAGCCTCTGCCCTTAATCACGTCCCTTGTGGGAGGCACTTTCAGTCTGAAGCTCTTAGGATGATTGTTCTTGGGCCCTGTGCCGGTCAACCCACTGGACAACACAGCACCACATGGGCTTCGACCCTGACACCCTCTGCCGCTATGCATTTGATTTTAACTTAGTATTCTGTGAGAGATCTGGTAAAGAATACCCTGTATTACCTAGCTACTCATCTGAAATATTTAAAAAAACAACATAATGATTGGCACATGGGATCTTGTGATTTATTCCCTCTTAAAATCTATTATAAAACATTATAACGGACATTTGAAAGTGACTAAATAAAGATGCTAATTTATTAAACAGGAAACCTGCAATTATGCATCCATAGTGTTAAACTCTCTTTCAAGTTGTGGTAACAGTCTGTCTGTGCCAAACGCAATATATTCCAGACCAACAGGTATAAATTTTCAAAGGTCACTGTTGGGTAACATTTTTTTGTTCCTTTGATGGTTCTATGGTTCAAAAACATATTATATTAGTTGCAGCATTATTTCGAGGGTATTAAACTGAGAGCTCCACGGTGCTACCTTGATCTTTTTAATACAATTCTTAAAGCACCTATCATTATTATTAGCTGTTCTGGTTCTCTGTAATTCATGAGTTTGTCCATTTTTCATCTAATCCCCATTTGTCTCCCTGTTTTAAACCCAAATATCCTGCCTGCAATTTTAATACTTTCGGTCCACTGAGTTTAAATAGCCTTGTGAAACGAGTGAAGGCCACCACAGCCTTTGTGGGGTTAAAAAATATGAGCCATTTGACCCAGACACAACATTCCAGCCCAAGAGGATATTTGCACATTATGATATCATTCCTGAGTTCCAAAGATTCTGTTCCCATGACGTTTAAGGGGGAACTCTAAGCATCATCGCATCTCAGCCACCCCAAATGTTTGCGTTCGTTTTTTCATTTTCAGCTGTCGTGGGTCTTACGATGATGCAAAATACAAAAATTTTACCGTCTAGGACTGCACTACTATTCTAACTTGAGTTTGAGTAAAGCTATATTTTCTATGCTTTCCTCACAGAGCAAACTATGAGAAAGTAAAACTGGGAACAGGGACTGAGTTAACGACATAAAATCAGACGGATGAACACTGCATCACAAGAAATGAGCCAACAGATGAATCAGACGAGGCAACAGGATGGCAAAACATCATTATTAATAGAGAGGTGCAGTTAAATCAGTCATATGGGACACATACTGCTCAAATGTGAGAAAATAATGGAAAGCTGAATGGATAGAAGAGAGAGACTAGACTCAATAATGAAGCTCACCTGGGAACACAGGGTTCCAGCACCTTCAGAGATGTATGAATGCTAAAGAAAGAGAAAACGCAGAATCCACAGCCAGCCTTCGTTTATGCCTCCTTGACAATAGCAGTTAGCACATGCTTCTTTTCAATCTAGGTAGCACAGCCCCTTCTCATTGTAATATTCTAGAACATTCTACTGACTAGACTCTGCTTGTTCAGCTGGACAGCACTCTGGCCATGTGAAGGACGATGCAAGCTGGACTTACAGCAGGAGAGCGGTCTACCTCAACTTCAAATGAAGGAACACGGATACATATGGACAATCTATGCCTTCAATGGGTTACAACTGGATGTTCCTCAACAGTAGGGTTACTATACTGTATGTCTGGATTTCCCTGGACATGTCCTCTTTTTGGCCGCCTGTCCTGGCGTCTTGTCTTGCAATCGGCAATTTGTCTGGGTTTAACGCTGCAACCTGTATAACCAATCAATCAATCAATCAATCAATCAATCAATATATGGCAGCCACTCAGTAACATTACACATGGTTAACAATACTCGTGCACATGGTAACTTTAAAAGTTAAACAATATGCACATCGCTGCCTGTCACGCTGCTCACATGTGTGGTCAACTTCTGGAAACCACTGGCACTTTGACACTTCATTTTTTGTTTTCATGTGAACAGTTGTTTTTTTTTGAGGTTTAACAAAATTCAGGTTAGTGTTTTGTAACATTTCTTGAAAAAGACTTGTATGTACAGTATGTACAGTAAAATGCCGTTATAGTGGACTCACTTATAACTGAATATCGTCTATAACGGACGAGGTCCTCTGGTCCCGGCCCCGCGCCTTTACGAACATGCAGAAAAAGCATCGGATATAGCGGACTCGCATATAACGGAATTTTGCTGATGACGGACAAACAATTTGGTCCCCAGGGCCGCTTTTAGCTGTAGTTTTGTTTGGCTATAACGGACATACAGGCTCCGCCTACAAGGCTCGTGGCGTGCTGGTGATATCCAGCGCAGATACGTAGTCAGGACTATTAATAGTCAGGTAAAGTTGGATTACTACATGTACAATATAATAATCTATACCACAAGTGTCTCTGCTGGGGTGTGACATGAGTAAATGGTGTCCTGTAGTTGTGTTCTGGGCATACAGCAACTCTGGATATAACGAACTGTTTTGCCAGGTCCCTTGAAGTCTGTTATAACTGGATTTTACTGTATATTATGGCAATTATATGTAGATTGCAAAACGAGAGTGGATTGTAAGGTTACCATATGTCCAGGTTTCCCTTAGGGAAAGCTGAATTATATTCATAAGAGAAGTGCTACCTGATTGGCCAGTGAACATGAAAACTCATTAATATCCTGATTCCCGGACATGCCCTCTTTTTCATCTCATCTAATATGGTATCCCTGCTCAACAGAGTAAAAAAGAACAGAATACCAGTAGACCATCTGTTGGCACTTTTCCACTGCCAGAAATTGAGCCGTATCCAAGCCATACCACGAATGTAACGTCGCGTGCGGGCGAGCGAGGATGCAGGCAAGTAGAGCCGTGATTACAGGTAGAAACAGGGGTTTAATGGCAGAGAAACAGACGGCACGGCAGACAACATCAATGACTGATCTGGGGAGACTAACACAGACGCGGACCAAATACACAGGACAAGCGGAAAACAACGGGAAACAGGTGATAACAATCGGGAAGTCACACGAGGTAACGAGGTGGGCGTGGCACACAGGAGGGGCGAACGAGCAGGTCATGACAACGAACTGACAAGTTTCCCTTGTAAATCATCTCAGCTGTACCCAAGTCGTACCCATGTTCACTTGACCCTGCTTGCTGGCATATTCTATATATTATTCATAATTAGTAGTATCGCACATCGTAATGTATTGAGGCGTTCCTGATAATTCAGGACCTGAAAATTTCCAGCCACCTACTTCTGCTATAGAACAGCTGAACAAAATGGAGTTGTAATGCAAATTTAAGCAAATGAATTTGAGTTTGATGCTACCATAAGACCGTGATTCTCACCGACTTACAAGCAGAAATTAGTACAGAAATCATGATGTTCAACGAGCAAACAGTAAATAAGTATCTCTTTGATTTTACGTCACTGTTGCTCTCTAAACCTGATAACGCCATTACCAAGCCAACCCTTCTGGAGTGGAAAATTAAAGCAAGCTGGAACTGCACTATGTCTAGTGTCTCTTCATGGTATGGTTCAGGTACAACTCGGTTCCTCTGTGCTAGCCTCATATGACCTGATTTGGTGGCTGATGCCTCCCACATCCTGATCAAAGGAATTGTCATCCTGGTCACTGATCAAATTTGTCACCCGAAGTAATATCCAGGTGTCAAGTGAGATGACTCCTGGACTCCTGAACTCCTCTTTGGTGAGGAGGGGGGTGGTTATCGCCTATCCAGCAAAACAAACAGATATACTTGCTAAACCTCTCAGGAGCAAGAATCTTCACGTAATGGGACGCCATTGGCATAAATAAACACAAAACCCCATGAGGTAAAATGGCAGCAGCTATTATGAGCCGACTTTTCAGGGAGTCGTGTGGTGACGTTGTGGAACTTGTCACGGTGCTTGCAGCGGCAATAGGAGTGTTAGCCATAACACGAGACAACGAGAAATCAGGGCAAAAGACAGCCAGCAGTTAAGGGATAGACTGAGTTAGCCTGACAGAGAGAAATCAGGACTGGCTGGGAAATTCTGGAATTCCGTAGCAGTGCTACGAAAAGTGGTGGTTTCTATTTACCTGGTTTGGGGGGAGGGGTCTTTTTAAACAGGTCTGATCTAAATGATTTTCAGTTCATATTGCAATATTAGGATTCTTCCTGTGTCAATCCGACAACCGTATCAGAAAGCCTACACGCATCTAATCATGTAGAACATGCCGGAAGATACAAGCAGAGCACCCACTATCAGCCAACCCCCGCACACGTCACGAGTCAACAGCCCACATGTTGAGTCCTTTTTTAGTTGAGTCTCACTGGCATTCCACTCGGCACAAAGAGATCCACCTCCGCCAGTGTGATGCGAGGAAAAGCACCCTGCTCCTAATTCCCAGAGAACTCGTAAATTTACGGCTGATTCTCAAGCCAGTCATCCATGGCAAAAGTGTTACAGACATTCACAGCCAGCTGCTGGGCTCCTGCTGGGAAAATATCAGGCTGTGAACAGGACATTGAGGAAAAAAGCTGAATCGTACGCAGGAGATGAGAACATTATTTAAGGAAAAGTCAAGAATAGGTCATAGTTATGCTTTGATATGTATATAACCATTGGGAGTGAGGTAAAAGCCAAAGCTAAAAGGTATTATTAGTGGAAGATCGATAGTTATAAAGTGTGGTCTTAAATAATTTATGTGACAGATATACAGGCCCACCGTCTCAGGGGGACAGGTTGGGGGGGAGGGGGGTTTGGGTGAGTGTCACGGAGGGCTGGTTGAAGTAATTCTCTCCAAATCCTGGGACTTATACTCAGTAAACTGGCACATAAACGTAGGCAGGGTGTACATATTTTGAGGAGACCAGGAGCAGAACATAAAGAGAGCATCAAACGCACACACGGTAAAAAGCGAAGGTAAACATGAAAAAAAACATTTCAGGATTGAGTCCCAAAATATGCATTTTTTTTACCTTGAAAAAGAGGCTCCCAAACATAACACAGCAATATAGCAAACACTGTTTTGCCGAGAATGAAGGATATTAAAGGGCTTTGCCAATATGATGCGTTTTTATGTTATATTTGCAGTATTCGTGTGAAACAGTCCGGGAGTAGACAAATCAGCAGAGGCCCAGTCAGCCAGACAGACAGAACTTCACAGGAGATCCATTATCCGCCCACTGACCCTCAGTTAGCACACAGTACGGAAAAATCATTCAGGAGGCCGACTCATGAAGGCAGAGACCCCAGTGAGAGGCTAAGAGGAGTCCTGGCTTACATGTGGGATCCATTTAGACATCCGTATATCTCAGCGCACTCGGGGGGGGGGGGGGGGGGGGTGAC
>JAODLC010000133.1:6927808-6943404 GCA_026781145.1 Hippopotamyrus pictus
GGGGGGGGGCGGAGGGAGAGAGAGATTGGAGGTTACCCAAAGGACAGTGAGACAGTCCATTGGCTACTGACAGGCCCAAAGCACCATGATTTTCGATCTCGCTTGACTCTTCCGGAAAGTTCCGTGGACGGGCCTCTCCCAGCGTCGACATAACCTGCGCGTCTCCCAGAGGTGTTGATTTCTCACGCTCCTGCGCCTGGCAAAGGCTCATCCTGGAACTGATAATTAATTTCATCTCCTCGCAGTTTGCTCGCACACACACATCCGCTCTGAAGTCCTACCCCCGTCAAAAGTAATTGCACGCTGTAAGCTACAGAAGATCAGTCTGGCTTCTTGAAACGATTATATTCCTGGTGGTAGGTAGGGAAGGACGGAGGGAGCGAGGGTAGAACCCAATCACTCATCTTGGAGACCTTTTCCACACATGGTTCATACATCCATGTGCATTTATACCAATTAACTATCAATAAAATCAATGTGATATCATTCTCACCAGGCCAGGCAGCTTCCATGTAGCTGTGAAAAAGCCAGAGATAAAAATACCCACAATCACACTTATGGTATATCACCATGTCCCTTGTGTCCACCAGTAAAAGAGGAACTTCTGTTGCCAAACGCGATGCTGTTGCTGTACAGGGACACTTATTGGGGAACTGGGAAGGGGAACCTCTTAATGATACTTACTTCTCACATTTTCTTTTTGACTGTTCATAGATAATTCTGCATTAACCCAGAATTCCAAAGTATTATGCTTTACGATCTGTGATGGACTGGCATCCCTGTCCACGACGTCTCTTGCCTACTGTAGGTTCTTGGCTCTCATGGGACCCAGTACTAGGTATATGGTTGGATGGATGGATGGATGGAACACTTTATAGTAACAGAGTTTTCATAAAAGCTCATTTTGTGAACAACATTCACAGGTAATGTTAAATTCAATTTATCCATCTGTCAACCTTCAAACTGCTAAGCCCATTCAGAATCAGAGGAAACTAAATTCATTGATTGTAAGTAATTTGGGGTTTAACTAAGGGCTGTCAGACACCCATCTGAAGTCGTGCTGGATGTGCATTTCTGCAGCAGATAGGCAGCGTGGTTTAGCCGTCTGCAGAGCAGCAGCAGCCTGTACTGCATCTGGACTGATCTTTTTTTACCTTCTTCTTTTTCCATTTTTAATTACAGTCTCTGGCAGTTGTCCCAAAATGTATAGCAGGCGAGCGCGATAACTCATCTCTACGAACAGGGCTCAATGTCTGCTTCTGGGCTCAGCATCTACGCCTCCGGGGGAGAAGGCCACCACCATGTTTTGGGGCCAAACTAAATGGTTGTGTCTTTTCCATGTGAAAGAAACTCATTTTAAAGGCCACAGGAGTTATTTTAAGTTTTAAGGACACCAATAATTTAGCGATAAAAATGGGAACAGAGTTTGTGTGAAGTGTAATTTCCATGAACTATTTCCTTTTGTTTGTGTAACAAAATGTACAGTACAGCAATATTTCAGGTGGGTTGTGATGAAAAGATTATTTTCCTATTATCATTGGGAATTCACATGTTTTTTTATTACTAACATGTTACTTTCCATGATGGTACATGAATCACTTGACGAAAGAGATTAATCTACCCGCTTGGGTTTTTTGAGTGTATGGTTTTGGATGTAATACCAGACAGATTTTTGTACCACAAAGTTATATCCTGGCAGGTTTACTTGTACCCGCTCCCCTGCCAAACAATTACGGGTAACCCTGTATTTGCCGTTCTGTCATCTCTTACCCACAAATAAGTTTGTTACAATTATCCAATGATGAATTTGATGTTACAGTTTCCTCACCCCTCATTTGTGCTAATAGCTATGTTTTGGGTTTTTCCATGGCAAAAACAAAAAAACAAACACTTTTGGAATATTCGTTTTTTTGGTCAAAGTTTTGACATGAAAGCTAAGTTCCAATAGTACTCAGACTTATACAAACATACAAGAATGTGTTGTATGTGTACTTTATAAGAATGTATGTATTTATTTATTTATGTTTTATTGTGCACTATTTTGGACTTGCATCTTAATTTCACTGTACAGTGACAATAAAGACATTCTTGATGTTGTTCTAGATACAACAAAAATCTGTTTTCCAAAACATGTCTAGACTTCACTTTCATTAATATTCTAACATGAACATTAAAATACTCTGAATAATCTGTGCTTTCAGCCGGGGAACCATTCAGCTAATGTGACTGCAGGTTTCAGCCAAGGGGATTAAATGAATAAATATGAAACATTGACTAAGCTGTTGACAAGCTTCTGTTCTTGATCTAATTGATGAATTTCAGACATATACTGTTCTTTCTGTGTTGGCTAAAAAAGGAAATACCGCGAATTAAACTTTGCAATAAAAAGTTTTCGTTTCGTGCGACGGATGGGAAGATGTAAGGAAACTGCAGACATGATTCATGACAACTCAGACTGCAGTAGTAGGCGATGCTGGCTGTAAGCCAGCTGTGGCAATTTCTGCTGGGCCAGGGGAAATGGAAGGCTGTGCAGGGATCGGCGTGGCGATGGGAAGCCAGTGGAGAGGGATGAGAGAGGGCAGAAGGAGACGTGTCCGAGGGTAGCTGTCTGAGTAACGGGTCCGCAAATAGACTCCTGACAATCAGGGGCACAAGGGCAGTCTGAATGGCGTCAGGTTTTCAGTTTTCATCTCTTCTGAGCCCAGAGAAGCAGCTAATGATCAATTATTTGTAGATGTTTTTATTTTAACCCAATAAAACCAGTGCGTGGATTTTTTCCGCGTGGTATCTGAAGTTACATTCAAGTGGCCGTATCGTAGCTGGTGAGAACGTCCTCGATCCGTATGCTGGGAAAGCTCTTGTTGACTGGGCCATGCTGAACAGCATTATTTGTCATGCTTTGAGATGTAAAGGTACTGTTTACGTGTCAGGTTTCCCTTCCGATCTCTTGAGGAAGTTTCTGCTTTAGTAGCCGACATTCGTTTGTTTGCCTGTTGGTAGTAAAAATTACATATTATGCAATTACAAATTATTAATTTGTAATAGTGAATATTATCATCCATCCATCCATCCATCAGTACCACTATCCCAGTAAACACAGAGCATGTTGTAGGGGATGCATGTGCATCACTGGGCACTGAATAGATAAATATTAATGAATTACTTACCATTCTTTCTCTTAGACTTAATATTAGAGCCCTTTAGCTGCTCATAACCCACACTTTGCATCTCGCTGTCCTTGAATACCTGGCAATTGGATTCAATTACTCTATTTAAATCCATCCATCCATTTTCTGAAACCGCTTGTCCTATTCAGGGTCGTGGAGGGTCCGGAGCCTATCGCAGAGGCTATGGGCGCAAGGTGAGGAACATCCCATGATGAGGCGCCAACCCATCGCAGGGCACACTCACACACCATTCACTCACACACCATTCACTCACACACCATTCACTCACACACTATTCACTCACACACCATTCACTCACACACCATTCACTCACACACTCTTCACTCACACACTATTCACTCACACATCATTCACTCACACATGTTCTATTTAAATCACACCTTTGAAATTCGTCTGATTCAATTAGCTTTCTCTCTTTCATGAATTATTTGATTGCTACTCATATTTATCTTGTATGTGGTTTTTCTGATTTATTGCTGCATTAAAAGTACATTTGTTGTTTAATTCATGTAAGCCGACCTTGAGTGTCCTGAAAGGTGCCGTAATGTATTATTATTATTATTGATATTGATATTGGTATTCATTTGTGGCATCTAAAAACCTTGGACCTACTTAATCGGCACAAACACACCTAGGCTTCTTCAAGGGTCTTCAGGAAGCATCAACGGGAGTGAGGCCTGGTTCAGTATTTAATAATAATAAGCCACCAATCTTACGTAATTGAATGTTTAGAGTAGGAAAACAGCATCTACCAGAGTTGCCCTGCACCAGGACCAGGGCTGGGCAGCACTAGGTGGCGTCTTCTTGCCACAAGCGCACCTTTGTTCGGTGTTGATTCGATTCACCCGGCCGCCGAGCGTTTTGCTGATGACTTGCCTCTATGCGTTCAGACACTCCCTGTACAGACAATCGGCCCAGCTGCCTGGGTTTTAGGCAGACAGGAGCTGCTGATGACTAATTGAGGTGAGCCATCGGGGCCGTAGACAGGGGGTGGTGACAGGCTGGGGGCAGGATGGTGTGCCCTTTCCACCCCTCCCACTCTCGCACACATGCACGTTCCCCCTAAAATAGCCTGACAGCTACTGATCTCAGAACCACGGCCTGTTCCAAGTTCTGCAGTACATTTTAAATTAATTAAACACTCACCAGATAAGCGGATGGGAAACGGATGGACTTTCATTTTCAGTTTCAGATGGAACGCTTGGAATTAACTAACGTTATTTTACGTTACGTAACGTTACGTTTAATTAACGTTATTTTACACTTCTGCTTATTTTTGGTATTCATTTGCAACTCCAGCCCATAGGAATCTATATGAACCTCTGGTATGACACACACACAAGGCATTAGAACGAAACAAAGTTCGGCTGGATCACGCCAATCCCCAGTTTAACGGTTCAGTTATGTACCCCGCATGACATCACCGAGCAAATGTGAGGGTGTCAAGTGCCGAAGATGGGGTGTGTGTGCGTGCTTCACGTACATGTGCTGACCCCGCGTCTCACCGCTTGTCCCGAGCAGCTGTCCTCGCACACGTTTGACAGGCCCTGCATCACGCTGCTGCCAGGGGGGGGCATGGAATTCGTGCCGCTCATACAGCCGCACTCCTCTGATAAAGCGCGCTGTCTTCACTTCTCACGAAAATAGGTCAGCGCACATGGCACAGTCGCATTGTTCGTTTTTCCCCCCCCCCTCCTCTCAATATCTCAAGAGGCACGATTGCAAACGCAAGGCTCATCTAACAGTGAACGCTGAGAATTCTTCAGTTACGTTTAGCTATCGCCTACAAATTAAAAACGAACAAATGAAATCATGTAGTCGTGTAGAATATATTGAGAAGTTTTATGACACTGAAGACATGTAAATATGAAAGTGAAATTATGTTAAAAACTGGAGAAGAGGATTAGGAAAGTAGATGCCTAGATTAGGCTGCTGTCAGCCTGGTTTTAAACCACGACACCCTCTGAGTGGACGGCCCCTCTGTTTCCACACGCCCGCATGTGCAAAAACCTTCCCTGAGAACTGGAGTCCTGCTCTGCTTCTGCTTGACGAGGAAAGGCGTGGAGGCGTAGGATGGGGAGGTGCTGGGAGTGAGTGGGGAAAGTCCGCTGCATATCAGCAGCTTGCGTCAGACCGGACAGACTGGGAAGCAAAGAAAATGATGTATAATCAAGGCATCTCGCCTTTTGTAATGTCGTTTCCCAGAATGGCAAATAACATAGATAGATTTATATTTTATTTATATAGCAGACATGTTTATCCTGAGTACATTTTTGAGAAAGCAGGGTCAGATAGTCTCTTGTGCAATTATGGGTTTAGGACCTTGCTGAAGGACTCAACTTTGAAAACACACTGCTGGGACTGGAACCAACAACCTTCCGATCACAAGCACAGCACCCCACCCACAAACTGCACATTTGCCCCACCCATAAACCACACTGACATATGTAGATAGTAGATACATATGCAAAAAATATCTGCTAAAATAACACCAAAATTAACACAGTAGAGCTTTGAACTACAAACACAGAACCTACATGCATCAATCTTCAGAACCCAGAACTAATCCCAGAAACCATAGGGTGAAACTGGAGGTACAGCCCCATAGTCTAATCTTTGGGCCCTTGTGTGAACACACAGTAAGGGAAAAACAGAACTACCAATTCACCTCAAGGAGAAGCACCTGGAGCACATGGAGGGACTGGAACCTGCAACCTTGCGTGCATGAGATCACACTGCTCCGCTCTGAACCACTGGACCTCTAATGGCAGGGAGTGTTGGTTCTGGGGATTTCAGGTATAGTTGATGTCTTCGGAAGGAGGAGCAGGAGTGCTACCATATTACCGTGACAAGAAGATGGAGCTAAAACATACGCACGCTCCAGGTTACATGTGAGAACATATTTAAAATGAATAAGGCTGGATGGAGCTGAAAGCCGCAGCACCCCGGCATCATGACCCGAACACACCGCCTCGTCAGCTCCGAGCAGGAACAATTAGTGAGGGGCTAGACTTCTTGCTCACCTTCCTCTGCAGAGCCGGTCTGGGGAACCGTTAATGGCATGAATTACTCACTTGAATAAAAAAATGGCAGATACACAAATATGCTTTTTCAAGGCCATAAATATCTTAAGTGTCTCATACAATTACTTACATAATGCCAGTGTAGCCCTAACATAGTGTTGCCCTCTATATATAGATAGATAGATAGATAGATAGATAGATAGATAGATAGATAGATAGATAGATAGATAGATAGATAGATAGATAGATGTCACTTCTATTTATTTATTCGGTAGACCCTTTAATCCAACGCAATGTACAATTAAAAGCACAGTACCCAGGAACAATTGGGTAGTTAAGGACCTTGCTCAAGGGCCCAATGGTGAAATCACTCTGCCGAGCGTGAAGTTCAAACCAGTCACCTTCCAATCACAGGCACGTCTATACAAAAAAAAGCACACCAGTTCATAGATTATTCTGCCACCTACATTGATGAAGGGAAAACGAGTTCCTCTGCATACTTAAACTGCCTGTCTAAAAACAAGATATTAAGCTGTCCATGCACCTGTTAGACTACCCTAATTTTTATAAAAACCAATCATGCTGAACGGATTGCTGGTATACTCAAGAGGTTACACCTGACCCGACTCCCCGTGCCAGCAGCGATCCGGCCAAATCCAAACGTCTCCTCTGTTCTCAGCAGGCCATCCTGCGAGACAGTCAACAAATGCTTTCTGCTGCGCTGCCAAGATCTTAGCATAACGGAGGGATACAAAAATATGAACTGAAATCTCTCAGGTACTGGAATTGCAGCAGATGCCTCCAAAACGGAAGAGCACATTCCCAATGCTCACTCAGTCCATTTTTTGTTGTTTTCATGAGACCGTCAATGCCAGGCTTCCTCATCACACGTTACAATATTAGGAACCAAATCTCACTCAGTCCTCATGTACCCAGTGAAGAACTTTTATTAAATTTCCAAAACTCTCTAAGTCCACAGACATATATGCATACTCTGTGAACTGAGAGAGTTTTGGAAATTTGCTCTTCAGTTATTTTAAAAATGATTAAATTCTAAGGTATGCTGAACGTTATCATAGGACAGAGGAAAATAAACCACTTTCTTAATCAAGTTTCCAACCCAACAAAGCTCCCAAACACCAACAACAGCAACTGGGTTCACCTGGATATGTGTGCATGCATGATGCCCGTCTCAGAGAGGCGGGCCTCCCAGTACTCAAGGCTAACCGCATTGGGGCCGCAGACCACAAGATACAACGATGAGACCGTTGGATTGGACTAGGACACAAAACATTTGGACACAAAACTGAGCGACTAGAGAATAATTCAGAGGTCAAACCAGAACCCAACGGACCGATCCAACTCACTACACCCAACAGAACAAGGGCTAAGAAACCGTCAGGTCAACCCAGGTGCCCCAAACTACCAAAATAAAGCTAATGCAGGTAAATCAAGACAGAGTAAAGAACCACTAAACAGCTAAATCTATAATAGATTGAGCCATCTGGAAATGGGCGTGATCATGCAGAACAACCACGCCTGAGGCAGGTAGCTTGTGAAAGGAATTGAGGAACAGATGTGACAGACAAACACAACATGGGCAAAATAATAAACAGGCGGGGACAATGGTCAACTTCATGCTTCACTAGTTCAAAGGAAAGAATTTACCTTGCATTGTATAACAAGACGTATTTTCATCCTGTGCTGGTGCAGTTAAAATGATCACTGGTTTTATTTTTGGGAAAAGCTTTAACACAGCTGATACATCATCTTCCAGTGACGGGACAGGGTCACAGGCAGCCTATCCCAGGATGCACTGGGCAGCCTGAATGGGAGGCCGGCACAATACAGGGCATATGCACAGGCACACGTAGGAACTACAGAAGCACTAACTCACCTAACTGCATGTCTTTGAATTGTGGGAGGAAACCTGCACAATTCTGGGGAACAGACCCCACTCAGACACCCACAGACAGTGTGAGGTCATGCTTTCAAACCCCACTCAGACACCCACAGACAGTGTGAGGTCACGCTTTCAAACCCCAACTCTGGAGGCATGCAGCAGCAGAGTCACCATGTCACCCACAACTGATGCAACCCACATATGAGATATAGATCCAGATAGATTACCGTTTCCCAACCTAGCCCTCAGGGACCCCCAGGCAGCCCCCAGCTCTCAGCACACCTGAACCAAACAATCAAGCAATGAAGAACACCAAAGAGCTGGTACAGTTGTGCTGTGACTTGGGAGGGGGCAGAAATGTGGACTGTCTGGGGGTCTCAGAGGACTGGGTTGATACACACTGAAATGAGATGGATTTGTTGGTAAATCTTATGGCCTGAAAGGACTGCAATGCAATGATGTCATACAGATTTAATAGACTTAGTGGTCCTGTAATGATATTTAAAAATGACTGCGCAAGCTTGAAATAGCGATTTTATGAAATGGATTCTAAGGACCACTGGATTATTGGGAAATGTGTTTCCAGCATATAAATGAAAATTTGAGAATTCACAAACACTGTTCAACATGAGAAACAAAAGGACAACACTGTCTAATGGAGACATTTTTCATCAGAGTGATATTTCATATATTCCAGATGGAAAACATTCACAACTATTAAACATTAATGCTGACATTAAATATAGCACAGAACAGATGCTTATATTTCAAGAGACATCTTCCTTAACCAGGTCCTGGATCACAATAACACCCCCCCCCCCCCCTTGGATTCTGAAGTCCTGCTATTATGACAACCAAACCAATAGTCAATATGCAAGGTGAGGGCTGACGCATATACATTTTAGAAATTAGTAATTCTAATAATAATATATGATAATTCATGCTGATTCTTTACACACTTTTCAGCAGCTTAGTCCTGTAGCACCAAGCAAGGCTCCAATGACCACATGAAGCCATTGATAGAATGACTTGTCTATAACGAAAGGCTTCTTATGGCGTTAAATTAGTGCCAAAACACTAATTTAACGCCATAAAATAGTGTCTGTAAATTGACCCTTTTTATGTTCATTTATTTTATATGTTTTCTTTAGTAGGTATTACTAGTATATTTTGGCTTATGTGTTTTTTCCTGTAAGTTATCTAGTAAGGGAAGGCAAATCTGACTTATGTAAAATTCGACATACGTAAGTGTTTGTGGAACGGATAATTTGTTTCTAAACCACCATGTCATTACAGCTGAAAGAACATATAATATTAGCTATTAACACAATTTTGCCCAAATCACGAAATGGTTTGAAGCGCAAAAATAATCGGTGTGCATCGTTGTCTATGTACTGGACATCACGATTCTGTCAT
Organism: Hippopotamyrus pictus; assembly: GCA_026781145.1. Classification (NCBI taxonomy): domain Eukaryota; kingdom Metazoa; phylum Chordata; class Actinopteri; order Osteoglossiformes; family Mormyridae; genus Hippopotamyrus; species Hippopotamyrus pictus. The sequence goes on from JAODLC010000133.1 coordinate 6,937,339, forward strand.
TAAAAACGCCCCACCTTCCGTTAAAAGTTATTAAAGCCATAAAACTGAATATCGAATATGAGGCTAACTTAACCGCGGTCAGTGACAAGTTATCTTCATCTTCTACCAAAGCAAATAGCCAATCGTAGTCAATATTTTAAAAAACCAATCAAAGGAGCGGAGATATTTGCCACTGTTCCCGCCTGCATGATGTCAAAATTCATCCTGTTGAGCGGGCGAGTGCTGTGCAGACGCAAGCGCTTAAATAGGGTCCAGCGAACGTGAGCGCGTAGAGAGGATGGGTTTTCAGCTCGCGAGCGCACACGCGCGTGTGGTTCAACTTTTGGCACTAATGTAATGCCAAGCGAGCGAACGACTGAATGCTGTGCAAACACGAGCACACAGAGGGCATAGATTTTCTGCTCGCGAACGCATACGCGCACATGGTTTTTATGCGCGCGAGTTTTGGCACTAATTTAACGCCATACTCTTTGCGTTAACGCTTCCGTAAAGTCTATGTATGTCGGATATTTTTTGTGCAAGTCCAGATTTCATCATCCTGGAATGTATCATGGATTTAAACAACATATAACTTTGAACCAAACTATATGCAAATCTATATATAAGAAACTGTTCTACTCACTGACAAGATGAAAAAGTGCATTGCTAAAAAGGGTCACGATCAAATTTATCATACATGTCTACGCTTACACGGCATAGCTAATGATGCTCTCATCAGTTCATTTATTAACAAAATTCAAATCATTCCTAATCCTTTTCCTAGAGCTAATATTGCAGTAAAAATGCTGTTTTAATTGCCAATTAGGAGGCGGCAAATATTTGCATTCCATGATTTATTTGCTGAATTGCACGCTAATAGCAACCATTGCCAGTGCTTGTATACTATGAAGTCGCGGAATGTTCCAGAAGACTCCTGATGACAGCCAGATGGAGACGGAGCTTCCAAAGCCTTTCAGCAGGATTCAAAGCCTCGTTCACAGACGAATGCAGAAAGCAGCCCGAGAGCATCATTGTACAGCAGTAAAAAGGCGACAGCATTTCCATTTCCTCCCGTGCTAAGAGCTAATGTAATCCAAGTGACTTCTGTGCATGATGCTGCTTCGGGAAATGAAAAAGATCAATGATGCCGGCTGGTTTCTTTCATATAATGGCCATCTGTGAAGCATGTTGGGGGGTTGGTGTTACCATCTACATAAGTCAACGAAAGAGTGGACTTGGGTGAGATGTGTGGATCAGTGGCTTAGGCCTCTATGACTATGATCAAAAGGTTATTGGTTTAAATCCCATGGTTGGCAGTGTAATTTCACTGTTGTGCCCTTGACTGAAACATTTAACCTTCATTTGCTCCAGGGACTGGCTGAGCCTGCTTCCTCAAAATGTGTTGCTTTGGATAAAAGCGTCTGCTAAATCAGGGGTGGCCAATGTTACTCAGAAAGGGCCGTTGGCGGATGTAGGTTTTAGCTGCAAATTCCTAATTAGAGAACTAATTAGAGAACTAATTGACTGAAGAGTCCTCACATCTGGGTTTGAACAGCTGACCTAAAGGTTACCCCAAAAACCTGCATACACACCGGTCCTTTGAGTGTTACGTGCCGTAAGGTTATGCTGTGTTCCATTTACCTCGGAGGTCGGAACTCAAAACTGGGAATGACGTCACACACGAGTTAGCTGTGTTCCAGTACGACAAGTTCGAAAGCCATTTAGCAATGCCAGGGACCCGATTCAAAAAGCAAGATTTCCTGCTTAGCCAGATAACTTGTCGGATTTAATTTACCTCAGTTTAAACGGCATTTACCTTTGCTCACTTACACTTAGCCCAGACTACCTTAAATCTGACAAATTATCCAGCTAAGCAAGAAATCCTCCTTCCTGAAACAGGTCCCAGTTCCAGGCAGGTTAATTGTTAGCCATTGTTAGCAATTTCAGTTGATAACAACACATTATGTGGTATTTTGCACATAAAAACACAGCAACACGTCCACAGATAGTGCTTAGACAGTTCTGTGTGTACAACCAATTCGGTGAGCCACAAGTGAAACGTCAGTGCTCGAGTTCACAAGTGAGAATTCCGACTTTAGGGGGTTGAAATTTCCAACCATGAACTTGGAATTTCCAAGTTACGAGTTCAAATGGAATACAGCATAAAATTGAGCACCCCTGTACTAAATGAATAAATGTAATGCTCTAGGTGTATTTTAAAGTCTTAGCTAAGAGAGGCTGGTTTACTGTCGAAATGGTTAGCCCTCTTTTTCAATATGTATCTTATTGATAGGCTGTCGTTCCTGTTTACCATTAGACTTTCTCATCTGCTAGTTGTTTCCTTATGTGATGTTTACGTGAGATCACCCAATATTTATTTAATGGTGACCGTTTGGCTGAGCCACGCCTGACCCTGAGAAGGGCTCCTTCCCCCAGCTTCCGGGCTGCCGGCTCACGGAGCGGAAATGGCCTTTTGACCTGTCCATTTATATCACGGGCAGCTATTTTCAGGTTCAGTGACGCAACTCGACTCGGCCGACCCATTAGAGCTCTCTGACACCTGGAGAATTCCTCTGTGCAGTGTTAAAAGCCAGGCAGATGGGACACCGGACCTAAGAAGGGCAAGATGGAGGGAGGCTCGTATGGAAGCAGCCACCTTTGGACCCGACGCGCTGTTGTATGCAGTCATTTTGCCTGTTTACTCCTCTTGTTCTGGTTCTCATCTGGCTTTGCTCTGGGAACCTCATGATTCCTTTGTCATTAAGTCACGGCCCAAAGAAGTTGTCGACTGGGGGGACGGAGGGGGGCGGCAATAGTTAAAGTAACTTCTTTCTAAAACCACACACTTGGCAGCACAACGGATTATGGACCCGTTACACACTTTTGGGTGGCGACCCACCAGTTGAGAAACTTAGAGTTTTGTGGTGCTGCAGATCCACAGAATAAACCCCAGCCTTATACCTTATGCTGCTTGAGATAGGCTCCAGGCCTCCCACGACCCTGACTGGGATAAGCAGATAAGATGGATGGATGGATGGATGGATGGATGGATGGATGTTAATTGATTCATTTATTTAATGGTATCTATACTCCAGTTTAGAACATGTAGCAATTGTAATGTTTAGAAAGGTTAGCCGAGCATCAGTAAGGTGGAATACCGGATCCTATGAAAGAGATTATCTGGTGTCGCAGATGTGGATCTGGGGGGGGTTGGCGATATGCGCCCCCATTCCCAGCAGTATTCCTCTGCATTCCGTCGCAAACTGTGTCCTTATGAAACTTTTACACCTGGGGATTCGGCTTTCAGCTCCCAGATGCTGCTTAAATGCCATACTTAACTGTCGACGCTCCACAGATGCAGGCCATCTTACAGACTACACTCACCAGACGGGTCCTGGGCCACTGTGACCCAGCCAGGATAAGTGCTTACGGCAGGGAAACCGGACAGACGGACAAAAGATCACCCCCTCGTCACAGCACATAGATTTAGGGAGCTATTTTCCTAAGACTGAGGTACCAGTGGAAAAAAAGGATGGATATATAAAATAAATAAACTAAATCTACACAGCGGGAAGAATATGGTCAGTATCATGATGGTTATGGCTGATACCAGACAACTGGTGCCTCAAAACAAGAGGGGCCTGTCAGTAAAGAGTCGGTTTACATAATGAAGGCAGTTTGACCCTAAAACCTCACCCAAATTGTTGCCATCCATTCGAAGAGCAAGCGACAGTTTTGCACTTAGAATCACACGATGAGAGCGGGGCAAATGAGCCGATAAACACAGGTGCATAGCCTCCGCTAATGGATGCCACAGGTCATGTTAGCTGGGTCGCTGTAATGGCTAAATCGATGGGATCCAGTTAGACAGGCAGAACACCGCCTATTTGGGGGGGGGGGGGGGGGGGGGGGGGGGGTCGTAGCTCGTTTAACAGCATGCAGGGGAGACCGCCCAGCCCCGCCACCGCAGCATGTAGAGGAAACCGGAGAAGACGCAGCGTCACTGGCAAGAAACACCGCGGTGACTTCTCGATTGTGCGTGACGTGCCCGTTCCTGTCCGTGAAACCGATCCAGCGGCACCGAAAGCTGAACACTGAAAAGCAAACCCAGGCAGGAAGCAGACGATGACAGTGGGGGCATCATCCTGCTCTTACTTATTCACTGGCTGCGGCTCCCATGCTGGCCGTAACCTGGACGTGCTCTTTGGGTAAAGGATGCTGGAAGTGAATTTTCCCAGAATTCTTCTTCATGTTTTACATCACACGGTCTTGAAGTGCAAAATGCAATAAATTGAAAACCCATAAAAAATACAGAAGAAAAATAATACTTTTTTTTTTTTCATTTTCGCAGCATTTTCATTTCCGTTTATTTCCCTAATCTGATGTGTTTTGTACTTCAGGGTCAGTTTTCATCTGAAAAGTGATAGCATAAAGCTATCAAGCTGTCTTCTTTTTTTCATCAGGTCCAAACATGCCTTTTTTTTTTTTTAACTCATGAAAACAATCCTCTCTGTAAGAGCCTAAGATGTGTCTCAGGTTGCCTGTAAAATCCCATTACTTCAGCCCTAACCTGCTCACATCTTTTCCTATTGATATCACTATTACTAATGACTTTTTGAAAGTAAAGAAATGACGTTCGACAAGCATTAAGTGACAGTCAACAAGCATTAAATGACAGCCAACAAGCACTCATATAGTTCCTTTTATGCACCTATAACATCAACATAAACCGAAACATTTGAACCAGTATCAATATACTTTATATGTCAGACCAGAGATGTGAAAACTCCCCCCACATCACTCACCTTGTAAACCAACAGCATAATAAAAGCCAATGAAGTCTGATAGCCACGTACAGCCTGCCTGCTTCACAGTGCAAAATTAAGCCAATTTTTCCAGAAGTCTTTTATTCATACATGCGTATAAGATTTCACATTTTCACATTTAGCACATTTTGCTTCACATCCAGAATGTCCTGTCTGACTCTAAGGTGGCACTCTGATAATAAATAACTCTGGCAGAGTTCGGAACAGCAGCTGACATGACAGTATGCCAGAAGAGATCCTCAACAAGAGGAGCTTCCACTGCACAGGGGCTCTCCACTCGGACATTCCCAGCATTGGGAAGACCCTGACATTGTCTCATTCTATAATAACAGTGTGGAATATCTGATTTCTTTATTCAGAAGTAGGAGAAAGTCACTGCTATGTAATGTCTAGAAGGTTCCAGGTAGGATCTTGTAGGACATTCTGTAACTAGGCCAGAGTAAGAGCAGTTCATGTGTTCTTTCTCACATGACAGGAGCATCATAATTGATTGTTTATTGCCTTTGTTGTCCATCAGCTATCAACAGAGATCTACTATGGGTCACCTTCAAAAATCTTGTTGCACACACCCAGACATTTCCATACAGGTATGATGATCTGGTGGCTTTGGGGTGCAGAAATGAGGGACCTTCAGCATGCAGACCAAAGTCTGGTTGGGGGGGTAGTTGTGTAGTAGTAGAGGGTCAGGGATAGAGGTAGATAGCTCCCCTTCTTCCTTGTTAGTGTGACACCAACATTATGCACGGAAACTGCTTAAGTGGGCGCATCCAACTCAGCCACATCCTCTTTAATATCAGACGAACGCATGACATCACTGAGAAGATTCAGCAAAGATAACTGATGACTGCACCCACAATCCAGAGGTTCTTCACATCACCATTACCACCAGTGCACAACTTTGAGAATACCAAGAAGACCAACAGCTGTGATGGTTTCTAGCTTCAAATATCTATGTAGCACACCATGCAAGGACCCCACTCTTAATAGAGGAATTCTGGATTGTGTTGCTCTGATGGAAAAGGTCTTATTGCCACAACTGTGCAGCCTGGACCACATAATACAGGCTCTGTAGGTCTTTCACTTACAGAGAAGCCTCTCCATCACCTTAAAGAGCAAAGTATCAAATGCTAAAATCCTCCAGTGTATCCACACCACCAGCACTGGGCTCAGCAGACTGCCAGTTACACCACAGACAGCAAACATGAGTAAAACACCACAAAACTTGAACCCAGACTACAACAGAAAGTATTTTTTGAAAGGA
>JAODLC010000133.1:6956594-6968597 GCA_026781145.1 Hippopotamyrus pictus
CGGGATTCCCCCAGAGGAGCTGGATGAAGTGGCCGGGGAGAGGGAAGTCTGGGTTTCCCTGCTGAGACTGCTGCCCCGCGACCCGACCCCAGATCCAGCGGAAGATAATGGATGGATGGATGGATGGATGTCATCCAATAAGATTTGTGTGATAGGCATTGATAAGCATAAATTGCAGAGTGCACTGCATGCTTGATCATAGTGTTAATTTAGACCTATACTTGATATAGGGTTGGCATGGTTAAAAATGGGATCATAGTGCAAAAAGGTTGAGAATCAATGTCACAGACTACAGAAGAATAATCTATGCGCAAAGTGTGACTGAAAGTAACACATTAACCACCACATCAACTGCAAAAACTTAAGAAGCCAGCCTAGGCTGCTGAATGCATTGGCCTGTTTATGTGTGTTAAATCAAACCCATACAGATCTTGATGATCAGTGAAGAAATGTGAGACCACCATATGCAACATGATGAATACATTAAGCCGCAGAAACAACCCAGAGCTCCATGCAAGTCAGCTGATACCGGGTCATTTCGCTGCAGTGGTAAATAATATGGGTTTTCCTTAAGATGTAACCCTGGGTGAACCTAGGCTCACACACTCACACGGTAGTTGTCAGATTTCAGGCATGCCACTCCTGGAAGCCATCTGAGACTACCGCTCCTCTCATGTTTCACTTCTTGGCTGCTGAGGTGCTTCTAGACAGGAAGTGCCATATGATATCTACTTAACTACTCAACGTGTCACCCGAGGATGATGTTACCATGCGCTTCCTGCCTGAAACTGGCCAAGAGACAAAACGGTTTGCCGCCGTTGGCCAGACCAGGCCTGGAATACTAATACAAGACCCACGTCTTGAGCCACGGTTACTGAGCTAACACCCTGAGATTGAGTACGCCTTGCAGCCCCTCAATCCCACATGAATAAGTCCCAGCAATATATCATAGATGAATCTCCTAAGTCATTCACAAGTTCAGCTGGCGGCTTTGTGGGTTGCGGATGCCGCATTGCGAGCCGGCCCTTCCCTGCCTTGAAGGTGTGCCGCCTGCTCAGGAGTGAATAAGCACCCAAGGTAGCCCACCCCCGCTCATTGTCCTCAGGACACTGTCAGACGCAGCCAGGTCAGGTTACCAAAGCATTGTGTGTGGGGGAGGGGGCATTAGGACCAGAAGAGAGTTTATAGCACAGACTAAAGAGCACTGGTACAACCAAATTACCTAGAAACTCTTCCGCATAGCCATTGGATAATAGAGAACAGGTTAAGTCACAGAACAACTGAACCGCATTGTTGACTTATTTTTGACTTGCGATTTAGAAGAATCACGCCCTACCTTGGCCTGAAGGGTTGGGTGGGTTTTGGCCTGAAGGTGGATTGTCAACACCTCATTGTGAGTGAGCATTGCTGGATATCCTTTTAAAAATGCCTTACCATCCATTGATGCATACAGTAATATAGTGCTTAAAAAAATCCCCAGTGATTACCGTAACAGCAGAATCAAAATCAGCGATCGGGCTTACCGATCCCAAAATGTTTCTTAATCGTGATTAATGGCACTGTATTATGTAACACCGCAATCTAATTACCTCTTGCGTTCACTGACCGTGTCAAAGACAAACAATGGATATTCGAAGTCCAGAGTGAATCACTCACAGAGTCATTTAGGAGGATTCATCAGTCAACAACATGTGAGCTTACAGAGTTTACAGTATATGGTCCCACCCAGTTCACATTGTGAAACTTTTGCTAAGCTATGGAACAAAACGATGGTTTTGATATATAAGAAGATCTCTATGTTCATATAATTATTTAATTGCCAGATATAGCGTATGGGAGGAAGTTTGATGTTTTTCATAAGATTTCACCAACCTTGATTCTGTTGTTTTTTGAATGTTTGTGAACATTTTGAACAATTCTGAAGTGTTTGGAAAAATATTTAACATTGTACTGCATTTTATTTACGCCAAAAAAACATACAGGATACCTATGATAATCCTAAAGTAACCCAAAATGCAAGTAATCCCAGTGCTACTATCAAAATTTTGTCTTTGTAAAGTATATTATTAACCTTACAAGACACATTTGAGAATTAGATTTTTTGCAAAAAAGGGCTACAGTCGGCCATTTGTCGCACCTAGTACTCTGAGATTTGAAGTGTTTTTAAAATGTTGGTATTAGAAATCTCCCTGAAAGGAAAATGATAACATAGGGAAATATAACAAAGACTAATTTCACTTATGAAGGTGGATATCATTTGGAATTTTAAGTAGATTGTAGTTTGTAACCGATTTGTCGGTTGATCAAAGACAAGTCCATCCATCCATCCATCCATCAATCTTCTAATCAATTATCCAATACAGGGTTATGGGGTCAGAGACAAATAACACTTCATTAACAATAGCATTTAATAAACAATTAATTATGCAAGGTTATTCAGTCAAGTGTTGGAGAAAAACAATTAAGGCACTTTCCTTAAATACATTCCCATAAGGAACATCTGCTCTTTCATAGTGAGCAAGTTATGGGAAAGAAACAATTTTTTAAAGTGTTCAATTGCTGACTGTTACTGTTCTATACTACTTTGGTGAAACATATACATACATGGAGGATGAATAATGGTTAAGAATCCTTGTGCCAAGAAAAGTGCGACTCAAAAAGACACATCATGGCTTTACCACTGGCTTAGTAATAATGATTAATGAATAAGCTTCAGAGGTTTTCAGGCAATACCATCTGCCTCACACCTGCAGGCTAAAATAGCTTGCGTACATACATCTGGACCTGATCGCTGGAGTATTTATGTGCTAAATTCTGAAAATGTACCCCCACCGCCTACTTATTCAATGGATAGGCTTGCTTTTGGAGGTTCGTGAAGGAGTCTCGTCTGTATGGTATTACAATCGCATCACAATATGCTGAAGGATAGACCTGTAGGTAGGGCACTGTGTAATACTTCTGCAATGAATGACTGAAATGCCCTTGCAGAACTTGAATGAGAAGTATCCTTGTCTTTTTGATGGGTTGTTAGGAACATTCCTTGAGGAAAAAACCCAGTCGAGGTTGCCACTGCATCACCTACCAGCACACTTCCTGCCACATAAGAACTGGACATCACATGGCTGTTATACACCGGAGACATAAATACTCCTTCGAAACTTCTATGACCATTCAGACTCTAACAGCACATGAGTCAAAGCTTCACCTTCGCTTCTGGCAGATTGTCTCCCCTGTATCATGAGCGACATCTCACGCACATATTCTGCCATGGTAGACCATGGAAGCGGAGAGTGACTGCCGTGATACTTCATCTGCCTCAGACTTAGAGGGAACCAGGCTGTTACACAAGAGATGTTGATTCTGCTTTTTTCCCTTTTAGTTCTAGGACATGGCGTGAGTCGCGTAGGAGAAGAGGCCAGGCTCCATGTTTAGTATACTGGGCTGATACGAGCAACATATTTACGATGCTTGTACAGGAGCAAACCACGTCATCTTCCAAGAGCGGTGGACTTTCATTGTAACAGGAGGGGGAGAAAGGTTTCTGCCCCATCAACTTCTCAAAGAAACTCTCATTTCAAGAATTAGATCATAGTCTAAACTGAAAAACTCATTTATGTTACCAAGCTACTTAGTTGTCATACCAAGGATGGATGTCATTTTTCCTTTTCTGTTGTTGGCCAAACATTAGCAAAATGGTCTGTCATATATCCACATAAATGTATACTGCTTGTGCTTGGATAAATCAAGTTTAGTCTTCTTCACATGTGTAATGAACCACTTTTGTGTTTACCTTTCCTGAAGGTAGTCATTAACATCATTAAAGGACTAAGTTGCTTTAGGAATTGCAACTTGTTTTCGCTTCAGTGAGAGAAGTGTTTATTTTCTATGCCGACTCTTTCCAGAAATAGAAACAGAAAACGGCTTTTCTGGCTGGGAGGATCGATGCCACGTGCTGGTCTAAAAAACATGTGTTTAAAAGTCACCTTGACGCATCTCAAGCCTATTCATTTTGCCGCTCAACAAGCACCAAAGTGCCGCCATAAATTTTCCATGAAGGAAGCAAACCTCATATGGCTCAAATACGACATTTAATACCATTCACCTGACACAAACAACCGATACACTCCTAATGCCATCCCTCACATAGATCTGCTATGGGTGTGTCAAAGGGTAGCGACTGATTTCCCAGGTTCAGGATCTCTCGGTGACATGTGCTTACGTGCCACGAAGCAGTTACCTTTATATCCACAAACTCAGAGATCAGCAATGAGAAAAGCCATCCTGCTATATTGTTAAACCACCAAAAATCTTGTCTTCAAATGCTATGCTCAACCCAAACTCAATAATGATGAGCTCACAACACAAGTAGCTCACATTAACGAACAGCCAACAACTGAAATGTTCTCAAATATCTGTCCCCAGGAAGTCCTGAAATACCACACTGCCACGAGAACCAACAACTGATACTCTACCAATGAATGACCAACCAGCGACCGTACCCAGAGTGTGCCAAGCGTTGCGTAAGACCCAATGGCAGCGAAATGCTGCACCGCTTCTTCGTAATGAGGGTCTGCTTGTGACAGCTCTGTCTAGAGGCTTCAGGTTAATATAACGACTGGGGTGGGGGGGAATAAAAGATTGTTCTCAGGAGGTCTGCACCCATTGGCAGGCTGAGGAGCTGGCACGCTTCTATCCATGGACTCAAAAAATATCTCTCCAACTGCCCAATTACAACCCGGTCGGCCGTGGGCAGCCCAGGCCCTGCCAGGCAGAATTCTGACGGCGCCGATGACGCAGCGGCCAAGCCCGACGATGCAGGAAATGCTACCGGAGTTAAATATAGCCTGGCTGCCTACTGTGTCATCTTTCAGAAAGCCTCTCGCCCTCTCTGCTCCGGGTACCCATATGCATTGCACGCCCAACAACTGAAAGAGCAGCGATGTGTCAACTGAGGTCAAATTATAAAAAACACACAAGCCCAGACCTCGGGCTGTAGAAATGACTGGACTGAGCCAAGATGGGCGTTGCTATTCATAACTATCAATTAATAGGGAAATAATTGAAAATAACCGAGCACAGTAAAATGTCAAGCGTCCATCGAGGACACCTAGAGATAGCTTAGAGATATATTTTGGGAAAATACAATACACAGTTTCCTGTCTGACTTAGGCATTGGTGCAGAGTCTTAAAGGTGTATTGCTTTGCACCCAAGAAATGCATCCTCCATGTATGTATATTCTTTTTTTTTTAGATTATCTGAATCCTATTTGCTCCACAGGCTTTTTCCCTTCCACGATGCTGCTGTTTTTTCAAAACTGAGATTTTTTTTTCCTTTCCCAAACTCTCACAGCCTCATTCTCAACATTCGCACGTTGAAATCTCCTCACACATTGAGGGGCCACTCTACCTTATGGCGACAGACAGACACACACATGCACACATCCTTTCACACGATGCTAACCAGCCTCATGCCCTTGGTGTTTTTGCTAATAGGCTGGCAAACACACACACATTCACATACACACACACACACACACACACACACACACTTGTCACAATATTCCAGTAAGGTTACAGCCAGATGCAGATCACCTAAAAATCTATTATTGCTGTTCAATGACCAAGTATTCATTAAGCTGTATTGCGTGTGTGAAATGGTTCAATACCTCTAAAAGTCATTTCTGCAATGCAATGCATAAACATGGAAATAGCAGGCTGTCAGGAATTATTAACTAAAACTCCACTCTGGATTTTGATCTGTTTAATCTGTTGATGTTAAAGGACATCTCAGCTGTGCCGAAACAGGTTGATGCCTTTTGGCCCATATTTGACTCATTATAGGAATAGGTGCTAATTATTGTTCATTTATGGTAATGTGGAGTCTTTTACAAGTTACATAAATGTGAAACATTTCTAGTGCACATTGTTTAGGTGGGTGGCATAGCACAGAGCTGTGCAATGTCCTGAATAATGATTCATATTTACCAGACTCAAAACCACTATACAAGCATTTATGTGCACAGGATAAGAGAGTGTGTTTACAGTGACTTTTGGCCGTGCAAGCAAGTCCAGTACATCCTGACGTTAAATGAAATAACAAAATAGCACGTTAGTGATTTCAAAGGAGCCAAACTCCATTCGAGTCCACTGAGCTACAACCACGTTCCAGAAGACTGACTCTGGTCTGTGGAGACCCTGTGTGCAGTAAGAAAATGCTAACTCGGCTCTGTGCAGAAAATCCGTGAAAAGAGAGAGTGAACCTGACACAGAGCCTCCACTTTCAACAGAGGAGCACCGGGAATCTCCATCTTCTTTGCCTGGTCCTGATCTCCAACACGCATATTCACCACGGGAGTCCAGATACAGCACTTTCCAGCGCCTTCCAGGCACCTTTCAATCACGCTCAGGGAGAAGTGCACTCTCACTAGTGCAGGAACATCAGGTGACCTGTTACATAATCTCAGGCTACAGAGGCAATGAAACAAGGTTCCCTTTTCTAGAGACTCCTACTATTTTGTAGACCTAAATATATAATTGGCTTGTAATTTTTGCAGACAGACATGCCCAGTCACATCTCCGACGTCGGCCACGGCTGAAGCCCTCGACAAACGTGTCAGGCCCACAGAGTCTTCACAATCCCCATTGAAAATCAGGGGTACTGTATGACTCAGAGGGTTAGGACACTGAGCCTGTGATTGAAAGCTTGCTGGTTCAAATCCTTGGCTCAGCAGAGTGATTGTCGCCATTGGGCCCCCAAGAAAGACCTTTAACCCCCAACTGCTCCAGGGAGCCTGTCTCACAATCACCACCCCCCCAAAAAATATATATATATAAAAAATCATATTCTCAGTATAGAGACAATAATAAAGCTGGGAGTTCTAGTCAGCATTCATCAGAGTGCCATTTTATTAACCCCTCGATGTGAAGATCGATGTGACCTTTTAACCCTAAGATTCATGTGTAGCAACATTATTGTCCATTACATTTACATTGTCTTATTTAGCACTTTTGTCCAACAGGACATGCAAGCCAGGCAAACAACACATTACAAACAAGCAGCTGTCATGGAGCCAACTAGGCAAAAGGGCGGCTAGGCTGAGCTTCCAATGAACGCCCAGGTACAGCTGTAAGCAGAACTGGAGCTAGTCTGTATTTGGACTGGGTCCAGTATTAACTGAGGTGTACTGTACTTTTTACCAGAATGGTGAAGTGAGAATTTTAAAAATGTACTCTGATACGTCCAGATCAAAGAAACCAAACATTTAACGCTGTAGCCATGGGGGAAATTATACATCACACGCACACAGTCAAATGATAATAAAAGGGCAAATTCATTGTGCGTTACACCTTCACTACCAAATGAAAGTAAAATATAAATATAGTACACAACCTTTAGCGCAAAGAATGTGGCGTAGCTACATATGAGTCCTTTTATAATGGGGTAAGTATGTTTTTTTTGGGGGGGGGGGGGGATTTAATTCACCGACATTTAAGGTTGGAAATTTAAAATGGCGGTTTTACATTTGTAAAATGCTAAATACAAATAAAGATCAGGGCTTAAAAACATGCTGTAAAATGTCTATCATCGCCAAGCCCTGTGGAGAAACTCGGCCAATTCAGAAAAAGAGAAACTGACATGCAATGTTTCATTCTTGTCTTTGACATGAAGAAACACGTTGTAGCCAACTCCTCTCTTTCTTCCTTTTATCTATCTCACAGTTTCACAGTATCTCACAGTGGCTGCACTTTGCAAACATGTTATTTCCGGAATATGAACATAACGCATCGCAATAAACTTTAGTATCCTGAGGAATGCGGTGGTTGTGTTTAGCGCTCCCGGCTCACCCCGCTTTAAACGGCGAACAGAGATAAGCTAGGAAAAGGGGAAACGTATCAGCCTGCAGCTGGAGAGTCTTTCGGAAGGCTTTGTTCGGGTTTTTTTTTTTTTTTCGGTTGGTAAATGTGGGATCCTTTCACTTCCATTCACAGCAGCGGCAGAGAGGTTGCAGTGAAAACCCGAGGCGATGGGCAGATAGGTGAACGCAGTTGAAAACAACAAACGGCGATCAGGTGTCTTCATGAATACTAAAGAACACCTACAATGCTTATCCACTCAGCCCGATCTATTTCCACTAAAGAAACACCACAGAACAGTTCCTGGACAAATCATATTGGTGCACAAATTATAATTATTACATTCTCTATTTATATTCATCAACATCCTATATTCTAATCCTAATTTCCTATTTGTTTTAATATGTTTACACCTACTTTCAGTGAGAGCTTTAAATAATAAAGGACAGGCAGTACTGGTGTGGTTTTCAACCTTAAAGCTTTTTGCAAACGGAAAACAAGTGCTTATTTAGGTTAATCCATTCTATCACTGAAGAACACACTTTGAATAAACTCTTAAGTATTATTATAAGTAGTAAACTAGGAGCAGGGGTGTTCTATGGTACTTTGTAAACATTAATCGATATAATTAAATTCTTTATCGGTACGTTTTTCTTGTTTATCGCAGTATTGTTAGGTGCCGTCTTTGTAAACAGGAAGTGTGCCTGAACCAGCTGTCCTGTCTTCAGTATAATTAGCATTAGGTGTGGTAAAGAGCAGCACCAGTGTCTTCTTACTTGAAATAAACGCAGCACTGTGTTGCCTAACCCTTCCCCCACCGCGTTCAGCGATGACTGTGTCTGGGCTGAAAAAGGGAAGTGGCTATGGTGGTACTTTGAGCAATCGGATATCGCGCCGTCACCTGCCCATTGCATGCAAAACCGACCGCAGAGGAACAGGAAATCAGACAGGGGAGCGGATGCCTTATCTCAGCCTGGGAGCCCCAGCCATTGACAGGCATCCGGAAGTGAAGCCTTCGCTTCCCCGGTGAGAAAAGCTGAAAGAAGCTGCCCATCGCACGAAGGAAAGCCGGGGGAGAAAGACGGAAGTGACCCCCGATCGACAGGCAAACTGCTGAATGAAGTGAAACGGGACGTCTCTGCTGGGAATATGAACTACACAGGCTTCAGTTTTTGATATTCTGGCGTTACGAAACCTGCACTTACTCACCTCAGGGCCTATTTATAAGAAATGCGTGCATGCAGAGGATCACAAATGGCTCGCATCCTCAAAATGTCCTTTGCCCTACGATATAAATGCTGAATAATCGATATGGCGATGAGACACACATTTGCTCGTTGAGAAACCCGATGGTTTCATTGGGGCAATACAGCGCCCTGTGCTCTGAAAGTTGAAGTGTCTGAATTACTGTAAAGAAAAAAAAAATAAAAATACGGTGGTTGACAAAGCCAGACACGTTAATCGGACTATTACACCCAGGTCTCTGATACAGTCTGCTGGTGATTTACGGTAAGACACTAAATGCATCTGATTGTATTAGGGCACGGATTTCCCCAATGATACTGGAAGGCAGCAAGCATCATTGAGAAAACTACTTCAAGGAAGACCAGGCAGGACAGTCAGCCAGTCACTCTTCTCCAAGCTGCATCCATCCATCCATCCATTTTCTATAACTGCTTATCTTATTCAGGGACGTGGGGAGTTTGGAGCCAATCCCAGAGACGCAAGGCAGGGGACAACCCAGGATGGGCCGCCAACCCATCACAGGGCACATTCACACACCATTCAACCACACAGGCACATATACAGGCAATTTGGTAACTCCAGTTAATCTCGGCATGTTTTTGGACTGTGAGGGGAATCCGGAGTACTCGGAGGAAACCCCATGATGACACGGGGAGAACATGCAAACTCCACACACACGGAACCTAGGAGCCAACCACTGCATTACTGTGCCGCCAATCCAAACTGCATAAATGGCTGTTACTCATTGAAAGATTGGGATTCCTCCACCTACAGCTCTCCCCATCTCCAGATCTAGGATGCTGTACAAAGGAGATCATATCAGAGGACGGATAAGTGATGTGGATTGGTTTACATCGACACCCGGGCTGCCTGGCTTAGCAAGAGCAGGTGCTACTGAATTAATACACGTTATACTGGAAAGCAATGCCATGCTTATGCAGATGGGTTGGTAAACCACTTCAATGTTGATCTAAAGGGGCGGATATCCTGCCTAAAGACGCACCCCTGACACGATAACAAGCACCACATGTATCCTTTCACTTTTACTTTCTTACAAAAGAAGCTCTGTAATGAGTTGTTTAACTTTAACGGTTTTAAACAAACAACTAGTCATGCAAGACTCTCCATCTCTCCGACGCGAGCCCTGTGTTTGGGAACAAACCACAAGGGGAAAATAAGGACAGAACATTTGTAAAGAAAAAATAATTCAATATTTATTTGTGGTATAAACATGTCTTGTATTGGTTTTCATATACTATACAATACATAGGGTCAATTTTATATCCTTCATAAAGTAGAACTGCCCTGAAACCAAGCCAAGTTTTATACACATATATAGATTGCATCTTAAAAAATGTATACAGCACATATAAAACAGCTATGACAATATTACGTGGAGCTGTAACACGATGCAGATGCATTGTCAAAAAAATCCCTGAAAAAATCCTCGGTGAGGTAAGAAATACATTTTAGTCACTGTCACTCTTAAAACCAACCTTAGCTCATCTGGCACTCTTTTCAAACTCGCGCTACAAGATATTTCACAGAAACTGCGGGTCCTGTGCTCTGGCAATGTACAAAACGGAGAAAGGAAAGAGTGTCGTTCCTCTTACAGCTGTTAAAAAGACACATTCCTCCACAAAGAGCAGATGGAAAGCAAATATTCTCTTAAATTAAAAAAAATCTCCACTGTGAAATATATTTTTTAGAAAGAAATCCCGGGGTGCAAGTAAATTGGCTCTTACGGTATCGCAGCGTCCGAGTCGTGACTGAGATCGTATGTAAGAAAAAAGGCGTCTCTTGCAAGCATGAAAAGAGACTTGAGATTTTCAATATGACCGGGAGATTAAGTTTGCATATTAGGTCCACATGACTTCAAGGCCACAAGATTAAACACATATGAAAGAGA
The DNA here is from genome assembly GCA_026781145.1 of Hippopotamyrus pictus. NCBI lineage: Eukaryota > Metazoa > Chordata > Actinopteri > Osteoglossiformes > Mormyridae > Hippopotamyrus > Hippopotamyrus pictus. Next base: position 6,967,603 of record JAODLC010000133.1, read on the forward strand.
TTAGTTTAAAAACAAGAATCAAGTCCCATAGACACCAGGTCTTCTAATCAAACCGTTCTCAAGGAACAGAGGCAAATGTATTGGTTAATTGTTCCCAGTATTAAAGACTGTAAAATTATTAGCCAGTTCCTTTATAGCCTTATACTTTGTCACCCCAGGTTACAAATAAACCCAAGTTCTTCAGCTGTATTTCTCAGAGATCTTATACAAAAGTAGAGGAATTCAAAAACAACAAGATCGGTATTAAAAGAAAAAAAAACGTTCGTATTGCAGAGAATGAGAACCACCTAATCGGACCAGTCACAAAAAAACACGTGGCATGTTCATTATTACTAGGCTGTTTTTCCAATGTTTTTTTTTTAAAAAAAAAAAAAACAACAAAAAAAACAGGTGTGAAGTCAAATACAAATACAGTATCAAACAGTCAGCATTAGAAATGCTTTACAAAGGTTATATAAGGCCAGCTTAAAGCAACTCTAAACTCCTGCAGTGCCTCATCCAACCTCATCCACCCACTCAATGTTTCTGTCAACGAAAGCCCTCTGTGCACCGTGCGCTGCTCCAGCCTGCTCACCGGCAGCCCTGAGGAGCAGCAGCATCAGTGATTTAAAGAAACGGGTCTCATCTGTCTTGTTTTCAGCGGACCAAGTCCTACACTGCTAAAGAGCGGAGCCTATTCCGGCACAATAATAATAATAATCATCATAATAATAATCATAATAATAATATCCGTAGTAGTATCGCCAGGGCTCATCAATGTGAGAAAGAGGTCCATCTTTTGTATGCCGTTAGGAACAATGAGCTTTTAAAGGACTGCAGCGGCACGTCACAGCCTAGAACTGGCCGTCCCGGCGGAATTCTGAACGTCCCTTTATACGGCTGGAGTATCAGCTTTAAGTGCCAAGATGTGAAAGGCTTCACCACTGTGCAAACTGCATTACGTCATTAGAAACGTAGGCTGGGGTGGGGGGCGGGGGGGGGGGGGGGGGGGGGGG
>JAODLC010000133.1:6968697-6979422 GCA_026781145.1 Hippopotamyrus pictus
GGGCCTGCAAAACAAACAGCCATAAGTTCTTTTCTCTCATTTCTTCTTTGTTACAGTCGGATTCTTTTCTACAAGAACTTGTTTGCATGTATTTATATTTTATAAAACATACATATTTTATATATGTATTTATTTATATATATAAAATATATTTATATATTATATATATTCACGGAACGCATATAGTATAGTACATACATTATATATGCATACGTGATGATAAGTGTGTTTGTTTCTTGGTTCTGAGATCTGACCCTACATTCAGTAGAGTAATAAAATAAACAAGATGACACCCCAGTGGGGACTCTGCTGGCACCCTCCAAGTCAACAAAGCCAAGGTGTCATCTCCACAGAAAATAAGTTAAGCGCTGCAGTTTCATCTTCCCCTCTTTGTATGAAGCTCTTTTCCAGTCTATCACTTCCTTTTTTTCTGAAATACGACAAAAAAGCAGTCTGTCTGAAAGGCGCATGGGGCCTCCTCTTAATCGCCAAAGGAGCAGCAGAGTATCCTGGGTGGACCCTCGCAGGTAAAGCTGAATTCCAAGGTGCCACCTGCTCGCCGTCCCCTGTTAGCTGCCTGGCCTGGACAACAGGTCTGAAATGCTACAGGAGACAGAAAATAAACATTCGACCGGGTGGCCGCCCACCCATCCTCCCGCGACCGGCCTTCAAGTGGACTCCAGTGTGTCGAGCTGGAAAACGTTGTGATTGGTCGGCGTGGTGAAGAAGAGCTGGTCGCTGGGCGAGCGGTTATCGCACGGGCTGTTGAGGCCCAGTGTCCTCTCGAAGTCCAGCAGCTGGCCCATGAAGTTGAAGTTCGGTGAGATGTTGGACTTTTTCCGCTTGACGTAGTCATAGGCGTCGTTGAGGGACAGGTTGAGCTTCTGCATCAGGTAGGCCACGGTCACGGTCACGGACCGGCTGATCCCTGCCAGGCAGTGCACCAGGATTCCACATTTTTTGGAACGAGCCTCATCTTAAGGGGCAAAGAGAACAACAACATTAGTCTCAGTGGCGTAATTCTGGAAGGTTTTCACTGTATTTTTGTGGACATTAACTGGACTGCTATATACAAAACCTACAGGGAGTGTTTGTTTCATATCTTAAAGTAGACATTTTGAGAGCACTCTGGGTAATATATTTAGCCGTTGCTAATTGTTATCATACTCTTGCCCGGTCATTGGCGTCTGACACACATAGCCTGTTCTTTTTTGTCTCTGGGTCTTCAAACATTTCATGACAAATGGAGCCCTGAATTAGGGATATATAAAATATTAAAAATAAAATATTACTGTAGAATAAAAAACAAACATAAATGTGCCAAAGAAAGACTGATTCAAAACATTGCCGGAAGGTGGCTGGTGGGAGGCTAAGCCACTGTGAATCATTCTGCTTTTATTGCTATGAGGATCTAAGAGCCCCCCCACCCTTCCCAAAACACATTTTAACTTCAGATTTAGGTCATCTTGAATTGGGGGGGGGGATTTCATGCATAAATTTTTCATGTAAGAGGGCTTGCCCACTTTTTTCCCTCCTGCTGTATCTCCATCACAGCAGCAAGGAGTGCACCATTTTAAGCAAGGCCATTTTAAGGTTTGAAAATATAATATTAATTAGTATAGTGAGTGCCATAAAAAAACTAACGTTTTTTTTTTTTTTTGACAGAACACGAGAATCACCGTGATTAGAAAAGGCTGAATGAAGCCAGCCATTCAAGAGAACTGCTGTCCCTGGTGAAAATCACAGGACTTGACTTGCTGGCTGACCCTCGTGTTTAATGTGTTTATTCATGATTTCTGCAGCTTCCCGGTTCTACAAAGCAGAAGAAAACCCAGACCACACGACACGGGGAAACTGCTTTTTCTGCAGCACGACAACAACATGAACAACAACAGGAAAATCTCTCGTTTTTACAATCTTATACTGGGCAGAATATAATATACGGAATTATGTACTTTTATCATTGTTTTAATTCCTAGATCACTACAGTGCTTCAAAATCCTACGTAATGTCTATATCTGGAAGGGAATACTCAGTTGTGCTTTTATGAGAGACACACAAATGGTCATCCACGGATCGTTCATGCAAAGCTCTTTTACCCCCAAACTGTATAAATATTTACTCATCTCCAATATAAAATAGACTACCTGAGCTGGAGAGTGGACACCCTCTGTACACGGTATCTTGGTACAGAGAGACATTTCTCAACTCTCTATTTCCTGTTATCATGACTAAGTCCCCAGAAGAATCATATTAAAATTAAGAATTGAAGAAAAAAGAATAGAAATGTCAGCAGTCTGATCATTTGTTTCTGAAAGCAACGGCAAGCATGATAATGCCATGATACCAAGAGGACACAGGAAGACCAAAAAACAGGCTCTGCCCCGAATCTCGTGGGGCTGCCCATACATCCTCGATGGACCTACATCTGCAATAAGACCAGGAAGGATGCTGAGATTACCAGACCGTCAAAGATGCACCATACATTTCACACACAGCCACATCGATAGATATATCTTTTGCCCTGTCATAGGAAGTCATATCTGATTAACATCCCGCAAAAAAACAGAACAAGTACTAAAAGTTTGAGTTTTTTCTATAAATAACCCTCAAATAATCTCCAAGGTAACCTCTAAAATATGTGTAAAAATTCCCTTGGAACAGAATACTTTCCAAAAACCAAAAACATTCCTGCATGGCTTTGATGGGCCTCTTGAATCACAATTCCACTTATGAATCATAAAGTGCTGGTCAAATAAGTGAACTATCCGATACACGGCACTGGCATTGAAATGCTCGCCCGTCTGTGATGAGAGAAGTACAAAGTCATTTAAACGAGATACCCCAAAACAATTCATGACTGAGAATGTTATTGACAGCTGAGCTGATCCAATAGTGGATTTAGCAGCCAGTAAGCAGTCTGCTTAATGTCAGGGTGGCCACCTTAAAAGCCAGGCATGTCCAGGAGGCTGTACCACAGAGCAGCATCCCTAATGTAAACTGCTCCTATAAAAATATACAGCGACAGCGTCCAAATAAACATGGCATAATGTAACAGAGTTCCCTCATCGCCCCTCAGCTTGTGGGCTGTTCATCTCTGCAATGGCCTGTCACTCCCCTATTCTACTCCAACCCTCTCAAAGGAGCAGCCGTATCCATGAAAATCCCGAAATCTTTGGGCTTTTGGGGACCTCCACCTCCTTCCTCTCTCTTGGGCATAAGAGGACTCATTCAGACAGTCTCTGGTTTTCATAAAACACGAAACGACGGCACTCAGTTCATTGGAATGGGAACCCCTGAGTTTCCAGTAAAGAGTGACATGCTGAAACGTGTCTAAAGCGTCTTCCTCGGAGAGACGCTCGCCCGGAATTACATTCCAGAACCTGCCTGTCTCCATTTCCTTTCATAAGCATGCAGTATCACATCTCCTGCACACTGATTCACATGCAGTCTCTTTACCCCACAAAGACATCCAAACGACAGCGACTATACAGTGCCCCTTGTGGACAAGCCTACAGCTGCAGTTCGATTTATGCAGTACCATGAAGGTTTCAAGACTAAAACATTTTGAGCATTAGAACATGCTTCCCTTTTCATTGCAAACACAGTCTTTTGCAGGATATGATTGCAAAAAGAATCCACTACACAAATAATATTTCCTGGAAAGTAGTTTTTTAAAGCTTTAACAAAATCCTCATGGTTAAACTAAATTAATACCAACTTTTAAAATACCAAGTAGCAAATAAGCCATAGAATAACCAGTTTAAAAAGCAGCACTTCACAGAAGCACTGGCAAAACTGAATTAAATTACTTGTTATACAGCCTCCATCTTGAAAACTGTAATCCTGCACAAGGTCTTTGCTGCCTGACTGTTTATTTTATGAGACAAGACAGTAACAGTAAATTAAACACATAACTCCCTACAATAAAAGCTCTTTCATTCATGTTATATTTAACACAGATGAATGAACACATAACACTGCCGTTTCTGCTTAGGAACACGTGATTCTCATATCCCATTTACACAAAAAAGGAAAAGCTGAGAATTCCCTGCTTAAATGAAACTGCAGGCTTTCAAATATCAAGAAATCTTTATGCACTTATAGCCTTGGCTTTACGTGATGGTTAAAATTATACAGACAGCAAAGAAACTGACAAATTCATGCACTGAGAACTGTAATCTGCTGACAATTTAAGGTAACTAAGTAATTCCAGAAAACTTTAACCTTTACCTTAAGTGTACGCTCTACGGTCTACTGAGCACATGTGGTCAAGTCAGCACAGTAACATTAAAGGATTAAATAATTAAACTATGTCCTGCATTACTAATTCCTACCCTAACGATAACTGACACCAGCAATGACTTTATAATGGGTATCCCCACACTAAGACTAATATTAATTATACATATTTGAGAAATAGCTATCAAGAATTTCGACCTGGCAGCTAATTAATGGCAATACATTATTAAATCTTACGAATCATTTGGGAAGATACTGAACACTGTATCCTGCGGATAGCTATCAATGAGTGATGCGTCAATCAGGTAAATAAGAGATGCCCAAAACACTGTGTGCAGCTAGATAGTATGAAGACATAGCAATGATAAGAAGGTAGGGTGCTCACCAATAAAAGAGATGGCTTCGGGAAAAAACTGAGAGAGGTTCTGACTCCAGTGGTCAGAGATGGGGATCTGCTTGTACTTGAAATCGCCGTCGTGTTCAAACATGTTGGGAAGATTGGGCGTCACGTTCAGGATGTACTTGATGTTGTACTTGCCCAAGATGTCCAGGTTGGCGGAGTCCTTGGCACAGCCCAGGTACAGGTACGGAAGGATCTGGACGGGGAAGGCTGGCTGGTTGCTGGGCAACGGGCTCCCCTCCGACTCGGTGGCGCTGCCGGGCTCCCGGTCGGACTCCCCGTCGGAGCAGTCCGAGTTGATGCGCAGCCCACCCAGGCCCAGTACAGAGGCTGGGGGTGAGCTGCTGGGGCAGGAAGTGTCCAGGCTGGTCTCGCAGTGCTCAGGGTAATCCGTCTGGAACTTGTTGAACCCCCCTGGAACAATGCAAATGATACCCAGTCCTTTTTAATAACAATAACAACAACAGCAATAATGATAATAATAATAATTATTATTATCATTATTATTATTATTAGTAGTAGTAGTAGCTAGTACTAGTAATAGTAGTAGTAGCAGTAGGAGTAGTATTTCAAAATACTAATAATTTCAAAATAATAATGTCAATACAATAATAACGTCAAAATTACAATAGGAATAATGTAAAAACGAAATGACAACAACCATACAGGTAGCAGAAGTAGTGGATGAACTCTTATAGGAAAACTTACACAACTCATCAATTCATTTCAAACGGATTTTTGGATAGCTGAGGTCGTCCGTACACACCAGTACATCCAGTGCCACACGTACTGTTACACTGTGGCTACTATTTGCAAACCAACAGCCATATTTGTGAGCGATGTAAACGACCTCGGAAAACCCTTTAAAACCACTTCAACACGATTTTGGAAATAACCCCCGAATATTCGGGCTGCTGTAAAACGACGACACCGAAATACAAATGTAATAATACATTCGTTACTTTAATAATTCGGCACGTTTTTTATTATTTACACGGGAGCTGTATTGTGCAGTTTCGGTTGTATTCGTATTGTTTGACCTTAGGTGTGTTATTTTACATAACACATAATAAGCTGCATAATCCTTCATCGGTTTCCAAGTTCCGTATCATTATCATATAACCTTTGACAGTACAGTCAATGTCTGTTATTGCCAATTCCCTAAGGGTCTGTAACTTAACCACTAAATAGCATGCGTATTCAGCAATCAATTCAGCAAAATATAGTACGATCTAATTTATATAAGTACTTAAAGAATATACTAATGAATATAATATAACAAAGTATTAACAGAAACAGAATGAAAGCACAGTGAGGTAATGATATGCCTTTTTTCTTTTTGTGAATGACAGTCATTTCGGGATATACCATGTAAATACAGCACGATCACATGACGCGGATATAATTACTAAAAGCCACAATGAACAGTCTGTTCCCGATGCTCGCTATTTGTTTATGAGCGTGTTTCACAGGTGAGCCGCCGTTTCCCTTCCTGTTCATTCATGAAATCGTCGCCTTTTACCACCCAGACAACATGGCGCAGCCATTTTGGACATTTAATTGAATACATCTTGAGCTCCTTCGCATTCTTTCATAAATTTTTTTAAATCGCAAAAGCCGACTGCATGCACTGTATTACACTTGCAATAAGTGATAGAAAACAGACGAGCCTTTGGTTTTAATAGCTCGCATTTTCCTTTGTGAGATTGTTACTCTTACGTCGTAATTCGGCGGATACTGTAAGCAATAATAAATGATCAATGTGGAGGCGATCACCACGCTGCGACCGTCCCTTGGGGGGGGGGGGGGCATGCTTCGTGTTTTTGCTCTATTTCATAACGCAAAACAACAACATTTGCTTAGCGTTCAATGCGAGCTGTCACTGAATATAAAGCAAAAACGTATATTTCTCCTTTAACAGCCGACCTAGTTATCCGAAAATCCCAACGCACACCTACAAGTCTAGCTATAGTTACGTCTGAGCACAAGTAGGAAAAAGTCAAGCAGCCAAGCAATTAAATCGAGACTAAAAGCTCCTTATTAATCTACCAAAGCAAAAGAAGAAAATCTTTCCATAAACACTGTATATATAATAACTGTACTCGGGTTGGAGGATTGAGCGCATTGCTCACTTCTGGAGTAGAATAAATAGCGCTTTTGGAAATCAATAATATTAAAAGCCACTGTGACTAATTAGTTGGACACTAACACTGACTGTATCCGTCACAGAACATTATTTAATGGCAATACATTGAAATAAAACTGAATGTTGCTGAAACTAGTTTTTATCTGATGTGTGTTTTGTAAACTGCTTAAATGTGTTATTAATAAAACACCAACACAAATCTCGGACCGCTTCGAGTCGCTCGAACTTTGATGTCTGTGATAAAGCGGGAAAGGGGATTTTAATAATGGCAAATTCTAGTCCTAGGCTGCCGTGGACCTACGCCGGACCGCCGTCCGCATGCGAGATGATGAATGGGTTTTATTTTACGCTAGCGGCAGATCTGAGATCGGAAAGTTATCGCAGCCAAATGCAGACAGTCGGGAATATGCGTACCTTCCAGGTAAAAAGCCTTACAGCTGTCGTCCCGGAGCTTCAGGAGGAGAAGCCCAAGGACCGAAGTGGGCGCTCCGCTCTCCTGACAGTCCGAAGTGGCCTCGTCGTACAGAAGCACGGTGTCCGTCTTGCATCGCTTCAAGAACTTCTCCTTATCCTCGTTATTGGGGATGATGGACTTGATGGGCAGATTGCCCTTCTTGAGTCTCCGGAGCATCAGTCCTGGGATCGCTAAATTGATGGCCGTCTCTATATGAGACGATTCAAAAAGCTCATGCGATCTGCAGTCCAGCAGGAGCAGGGAGCTCCCGCCGGATTCCAGTTCATACTGCAGCCATTCCGCACTTTTGCTCGGCATCACCATATTCATGTCCCGGGAACCGCTCCAAAGATTATTTTTCATGAGTAAAACGTACTACGACTGTATATGCAAACAAACGGGAAAAACCTCCCAAAAAGCTTTAAAACTGCACTTCAGCAGAAGATCCACATTTCATGTGGCGGTCGCTCTCCCGTAATCTATCAAATGGTGTGATGCTTGTGAGGACGATCACGACGCTGAGATCTTGCAGGAAAAAAAAACACATGAAAAATGTTTCTCTTGGTTCTCTTGAACTTGGAAGATGCGATCTTACACTACGGATGTCCATGCGATGTTGCAGTCAGTCCAGTGCAAATCCTCACGCTTCCTTCAACAGAATAACATTACACGTGATTAAATCGACATTTTCCATTTTCTGGTATAAATCATCATTTCGGCTCGTATGCCAGCGACTCTGCCTCCCTCCTGTTTGTCATTTCCTGCAACTACACCGTGACAGTCCGAATTAAAAGGGTTTTTGCAGGGCTGCCGTGTGACGGGAGAAGGAGGAGTTTTTGGCTGTAGGATTTAAAGACGCAGTCAATGGCTCTGCTGCCCAATTTGCTTCGGCTAACTTGTTGCCAAACGTGAACCAAATTGTAGCGGAGTGTTTTGTTTCAAAACATTTATTTGCCCAAAGCAAGGTCTGTCTAGGTCAATATTAGTATCAGCGGAAGTCCAAATTATTTGCCCAAACATTAGGCAATGTAACTGTTAGATAATGTATACAGCGATTATACATACATGCACACTATAAGTGCGGCCATTCGCATTGCCCCTGGTGTATGGAAATCAGTTTATTGAAAATCCAACATACAGATATTCGAAACACGAACATTGTTTGACTTATGTCCTTAAGTTAACTGGTGAAATTGTAGCTTTAAGCAGTTTAATATGTCACGGCAAATTCCGTTAATTTGTTTCTTTTCTTTTTCCCTTTTTGGCTGTTGAAAGATTCATTAAACTCCATTTAGCCGCATGGTCGTTTTAATGCGGAATGACCTAAACTGATCTCACTGAATTTGTATTAAAAGCACTAATCGGAAAGTTTTCCCCCTAGTAATAGTATTTTAATCAAAATAATGGTGCGTTTTTTTTTTTTTTTTTTTAAACGATAATTAGGTTTATATACGCCTCCATTTTCGCTGAATAACAACGTACTGAGCAGTAAAAGTATACAAGCCGGGCACCATGAAGTAATTATTAGGGAGACATCTTACTGCACAACATCATCTCGCAATGATGACCCAGAGACAATTTCTACGTCTTCAAAAATAAATATAAAGAAACAATAAAAAACAGCTAGTTTTAAAATGTAGCTAGACCAATTGATAGTTTCTCTATATTTTTATTTCATTTTTTTCCCTCAGATATAGCATCCTGTTTTTTGTATGATTCTGTCTAAATTTGGCAATTCCATTACCTCACCCTGAAACTGAGTTTCTTTAAAAATACAAGCGTTGTGTTGGAAATTAGGTTTGACATTTCTGATCATATCACTCCATCACTGGTATAATACATTATGTACGAAATTGTAAAATATTCAATATTCAATACATTATGCCAGTTTAGCCATCACCCAGGCCTGTTTTTAGTTTGTATTAATAAAGATAAAATACCAAATCATCTACTTGTTCATCCATCACTGTGTTAAACTGAGACATTAAGCTGTTGAAGTCAGTGTTATCTTATGCTTAATTAAGTGGATACAGTAGCAGCTTTTGCTACATTTGATATCATTGCTACACCCCAGGCCTAATTTGAAGTACTTTGCCTGATTCATATCTTTTAAAAATGTCTTTAAGGAAATGGTGAGTATAATGACCTTAGAAGTCAGAAAGCAAAAGTGTAAGAGGAAAGAGGAAGCGTGAATGGCACATTTCAAACGGCCGGCATTCAACGTTAGAAGTTCACGAGGAATGGCGCTTCTGGTGCTCTGGCAGACAGGAGGCCAGTGTAGCTGATTTATATTCAGCTGGGCTTTGCACAGAAAGAAAATGGAGGCATGTTTCATTTGAAAACAGCTTCGCAACAAGAGACATGAGGGTCCTCTGACCAGGAAGACAATGTCCTTTTATGCTACCAGATGAGATATTTACTCCACACTCTGAACTCTGCTGCTCCTCATCTTCTTATCCCAGGTCGTCTTTGATTGCTCATTAATAAGCTGTTTACTGTCTATGTGGGTATGTTTCTCTCTGTCTCTGGCTTGAGGGAGCACACCTGGTTATCAAGGCACTGGAGGTTTTTAAATTCTTCCATCAGAGTATCATAAACAAGAATTATAGGTGAGTGGAGGTGAAACACCATGGACTGCCTTCATGGGATCAAAGACATTTTTGGTCCTCTTTGCTGTTACGTTAAAAACCAGGTATGCCCTACATGAGTGGGAATTTCTGGAAAATCCCCTCCATAATGAATACAGTTTAACCCACATGATTAAACATCTACATATAAAAAACAGGAGACTCAGTAAGACAGTTAGAAAATAAACAGCTTTATCATCTTATTTATGGATAGCTTTGCGACAGTGACTTGTTCCGATCGGCCGCAGATCTTTGAGTTCCTACTTGGCCCGTGGCTTGTCCATTAGGAGCTTGCATGTTCTCCAGAAGTTCACGTGGATTTCTTCCAGATGTGCAAGTGTCCTCCTATAACCCTAAAATATGCCGCTTAGGTGAATCAGTGACTCCTGATTGCCCTCGGCTCGTGTCTACGTGAAGGGCGACGTTTGCATGTGTGAACTGGCTGTGATGGACAGCGGCCTGGCCAGCGTTTACTCAGACTTCTAAGGACACATTTGGAATCTCAGAGGTAGGTGATGAAGGTCAAATAGAAGCATTTGTCCTGTAGCAGTGATCCCTGCCTGCATCGCCGATCTGGTTTATGATGTTCTCACAAAAATCAACGCCTTTGAAACTATATCATACTTGGCTGTGTAGAACTATTTTTGTAGCTGATGATGTCATGGGGACTGTAATGTATGTGCTGATAAACACTTAAAAAAATCCATATCCTGTTATGTATGTAAACAGGAGGACTTCCCGGAAATGTCAGTATAAAATAAAAGCGAGCAGCTGAGTTATATAAAGGTAACTAGGTGGAACCGTTAAAGGGAGATGAAATCTATCCGTTGGGCCTGGTTGGGGAGTGGGGGGGACC
>JAODLC010000133.1:6987016-7022638 GCA_026781145.1 Hippopotamyrus pictus
GCGGGGGAAACATAGGAAGGGGAAAAAAAAGAAAGAAGCATGAATGCGTCTATTTTAGTACCCTAACAGATGTTCTGTTATCTGTGCGTACAATCCCGCTGATTATGAGGGCAGAATCGGGGCCCTGTCGCAGTTTGCCGAAGCCCATCACGTCATTTTCTATTTTAGATGCGTATAGAGGGGAAAAAGCCCCCAAGAAAGCCCCCTCTTTGTGAGCGACGGGGGGAGCAGGCGGCGGGCCGTGCTCACCAGCACCCGCAGTCATGTGTCAGGTCATGCCAGACTGAGCTCACTCAACCGCCCCAACCCCACCCCATCCTACGCAACGTCTTTACATTTTGAGACTTTTTCAAAGTGAGAATAACGTTCCAAGCGCCTGGATTATGGATGCAGGCCATGTAACTGCAGACCTGGAGGACGATGGCTACTGTACAACAGCTACCCAACTCACTGCAGGGTCTCCAGGACTCCAAAACAGTCAACACCTTCAGCACATTTACTGATGGCACCTTACTTTCAAAGCCCATGAAACAAATCACGCAGCATTCTGAGACTCGTTTATGTTTTCCCGATGAAGTCGGTTACGAATGATCCTGAGGTGGACTGACGTTACGACCGACACGGGCAAACTTCAGACTGTTGAACACCTGAAGATGTTTTTGTTTGGTGGCTGATTCATGGAAGGGGTGATTTTTGCCCTTGAAAGTGGTGTCAGAAGATGAAAGGCAGACAGTAACAGGAAGGGGGGACAAAAACAAGAAGAAGGTAGCGGCCCGGTAAAAACAAAAACAGGAAGTGCTTCAGGCCATGCGGCATCACTGCTGGCCCCCCGGACTGCTGGCGATTTCCGTTTCCAGCTCATATTGGCTTAATGAAACAGCACAGATTTACCTGGTGCTGGGGAACAGGTCAGAGCAGCCTCTCACACACACGTCCCACTCAAAGGACACAGACAGCAAACGTGTCCAATCAGCCGCTCGTGTACACGTCCCACTCAAAGGACACAGACAGCAAACGTGTCCAATCGGCCGCTCGTGTACACGTCCCACTCAAAGGACACAGACAGCAAAGGGCCCAAACAGCCACACACGTACGCGTCCTGCTTGAGGGAAAGAGTCAGGAAACAGCTGGAAGACGCCGCCATGCGGGTGATTCCGGAAAGAGTTGGGTCGAAAGGCCCTGCAAACACGCTGACCGAACGTTTCCAAGAAAAGAGGAAGAGTCAAAGAAAGGGTATGTGGAAAAAACAGAGACGGAACAGGGCGAGGCCTGGCTTTGCTGATAGGACGGCGGCTCAGAGTGGCGGGCGCTTCCTGAGTGCATGTGTGTGAGAGCCTTGGTACGGCTAGCAAGCAAGGCCTAGACACACACACACACACACACACACACACACACAGAAGCACATAGACTGGGAGGAGCTCATGCTTAGTAAACAGCAGCTTAAAGTACAGGGAAAACAATCACTGGGAAGCCAACAACTGCGTTAGTGACGGATGGAGCAGGAACACATTCAGCATCTGACCCCCATGGCTTCTCGGGCCAAGAAGCTCTGACATATAATCGCCCCAATCTGACTGTTGCTTTCACACAAGATCTACCTGGCCAACAAATATCGGTACACTCAGGATAACAGGAAAATAGCACATGAAAGACGCAAGATGTTCATGTGTCTACTTTGGGACTTTCTACAGAATGAAAATCAATAAAATCTATCTGAATTCTATTTCAGGGGGCTGCAGGTTTCCTCGTATCCTTCCCCTCATGGGCCACTTAGGCAGGGCTCCATTTCCATCACCGCCACCCCCCCCAGCATGCCGACAGGCTCTGGGACGCCCCCGCGTGCCCTGGGCTGTTATCCGAACCCACTAGCGACCCCTTCAGCGCAGAGAGAACGGTAGCTAGCAGGCAGGCAAGACAGAGGTGGGCGGGTGGGCACACTGCCTGCCTGCAGAGAAGCCATTTCCTGAACGCACCCGCCCCCAACCCCCTCCTTCTCTGGAGGGGCCAAGAGTCAGAATAGGATAACATCTGCTGGCATTTCATGCGCTTTCACATTTCCTTCCTCTGCGAGTTTGCGCTTTCAATCGATATGCGCCGCTTATCTCCCCATTCAGCGAGCGCTGAAAAGCCACTCTTCCTGACCATGTAGGTTGCCCGACGTGACCCCGGCTTAGCCTCGCTTGTGTCTCCGGCACGAGGATGCAGGCAAAAGGCCGCCAAGGATTCTTTCAGAATGTCTAATCTACAATCCACTGTACCAATCTTGGTGGCGGGGGGCTTTCCAGGGGATTCTGACCTCTTACTGACGTTTCATGCGAGACATGGGTTCCAAATGGGGATTCTGAGAATCGGGAGGTTCAGCAGTTGCAGCATAAGACCCCACACCCGACTCGTGCCTCCAACTGCAGTTCTCAGGGCCTGAGCCCAGCATCACTCAAGTCCTCCTTTAATTGTTAAAGACATCAGTCTAGAATGATTATCTGTAGTCCAGTTCCCCTTTCCCACAGCTAAACTAGGAGGAGCTGCAATAGCACTAATCAGAGGTGATCTTCGCAAGTGAACGCTGACCCATTGCAAAAGGGAAATAACTTGTAATTTAGTACATGGGACAGTCACAACGGTGATATTTTCCATCGAGAACGCAGCGGATGTCACAGGGTGCTCCTGTTTTGTGTAACTCAGTCTCAAGTCTGTACCGAAAGGAGGCGGGCAGCCTGCACTGCGTCCCGCACTCATCCTCCTCCGCACCCTCCTTAAAAGCCACGTCACGGGCTCATTAGGGCCCCGCTGGACTCGGTGCCGTTCTATTCCAGTGCCGGTGGCAGAGCCAGCTGGCCCTCGCCAGTCGCGGTTTGGGTCCGGCCCGTCCACAGAGATGAGAGGCGCTTGCCACCTCTGAGCTCACTTCAAATGGCAGGCAGGAACATTTCTTATGACGACGAGCTTTCATCCATGTGCATGTAGTGTAGGCGAGGAGGGGGGCTTTCATAAAGTTCTTAAAAAAGATAATAACAAATGAATAACCCCTCCCCCAATCCCTGCTACGGGTTATGTTTATGCTGGTCTCCCGGAGGTCAGGGGCGACAGCGCTTCACAGCCCCGGAGTTGAGTAAATGCGGTCAGGGAACCCAGTTTTTGGACAGAGACGACCGCAACCCCAGTCCTAATGGAGCGCAGACATCACATGTAACCTGTCAGACACTTGACGAAACCAATCAGAATCATCTGTATATGTTTTTATACTGATTTTAAACTGTTTCACTGAATCAGTTAAACACCTTTCGATTGTTCAACTGCAATCCTTCCTGAGATCTAAACCAGCACCCTGACTACAGGCGACTAACACTGCCTCAGCAGTAGTGCCCGACCAGAGCCACCCACACGGCCCCCATCATTAGTATAATGAGCCACTCAAGGGCAGCTTGATTTTTCATCTTGGTACTGCACTAAATAAAGACAAGGCGTGTCCTGGGGGCACCCTTCTGCTACCATTGGGTGACACAGTAATGGACATACGAGCCAACCAATCAGCACTAAATGTGTGGGGAACATTCAGTCAAGCCAGACAAATATAAAATCCCCCCCCCGACAGATGTGGGCAAAGTCTCTAAAGGTCACAGGGATGCCGAAAGCAGACGCACCTCGCGGTGAGAGACGGATCCGAATGGCCTGGCGATTCTGCCACGCTCTCTGGTTGGTTCGCCGCGAGGAGCACTGCCGGCACGTGCTTGAGGAGAGGCGCGCATTTCGAGTGTGCACATCTGAAAGGGCTTTTTGTCAGAGCGGGCCCATTAGCGGGCACTTAATGTGCCCGTTAGTCACCGCGGCGATCTGTGGAGAACACTCCGCGAAGCAGCGCTACAGACACCCTGCAGTTGGCCCGGGAACAACAGCCAGCCCTGGCGGCACTCTCCCCTCCTCCAGCCAAATTTTTTTTCATATTTACGTTTAAAGCTTCATTTTTAATCCCTTCTTTAGTAATAGATGGCATTCAGCTGAAAGGTAGTAAGAGCGCCATTGAGCCTGCGCGGTAAATTCAACGACGGCTTTTTCAGTTGTTATAAAGGCAAGAAAAAGAAACAGGAAACTTAACTCCAGTGCTTAAAAAAGGCCTTGTTAAAAGCTTTACCCCTAAAGGCCGGTTTATGCACTGGCGCTTTGGTTTATGCATGAGACCCTCTTTTTCGCCATTAGAGATATGGCGGGAATGCCAGAAGGTCAACGGGGCCATCTGCCAATGGGGAACGTCCACATGCCCCTCCCACTGGGAGCAGGGGGGCCTGGAGTAACACTAAAACAGTCCCGCGTGTCTGGAAAAACTCCATCAGACCTCCCCCGCCCGCCTCCCCGCCCCCCAAGGTCAGAGCTCTCCAGCACATGCCTCTGGAGGTGTCCTGGGACAGTGGGACTTCCTCCGTAATGGAAACCATCTGCTCTGCCCGTAGCGGCGTCCAGCTCCAGTGCAGAAAACACGCGGAGGCCCCTTCTCAGCGTGCTGCCGCACGGGATGGCGCAAGCCGGGCCTGAACGGGGAGAGGAGGGGCAGCCGGCCATCTTTAACCCCTTGAAATGCCGCCAGTTCTGCCCGAAGAGCGGATGCCAGGTCTCTGTGCGGCTCTGTGTGGTCCGGATGGGAACGCGAGTCACATTAATGTTGGTTTTTCCGAATGGGTCCCACTGAGGCCCCACGCTGCACAGCGCCACCTGATGACTAATTTCCTCATTGTGAAGGAAAATAATGCTGTCATCCACAACCTGGGGGAGCTATTAACCACAGACTCTCGGGCTGACGGGGACCTGAGAGATGATTTAGCTGGTAATATTTAAGGAGGTGTTGTTTCAGCCTCACCACGCCACAAAGAAGGCCTCTCCAAAGCACCGCATACATTAAATATTAAGAGAGGAGATGAGGGAGCGATTAGTAAGTAAGTGATGCATCTTACTTCAAAGTGCTTCTCACCTCCTGCCCCTGAGAAACCCTCTGAGAACTGGGCTATAGACACATAGACATACAAACAGGCAACTTTATGGGCAGCTAAAAACTGACATCTATCTACGACCCATAGGCCCCCTTCTGGCAAGTGGGTGACGCGGCCGTGCGATCAGCTGCCGCATGGTGCTGGTAGGACTCGAACCCGGCGAAAGGGCATGCTGGCAGTTTATGCCGCAGGTCCTGCCACAGACGTCCAGGAGATTCAGAGGTGCCGAGATGCTGAAACAAGAAGCTGAACAGAATATGGCAGGTACCCCCCCCCCCATCTTCCTGACCCACCCATCTGTCGCAAGTAAGAGGTAATCCGAAGAAGCCGACAGTGTTCCAGATGCTGGTATGATACACACACTCTCTCCGGGGCTCTCAGTGCAGTGTACGAACACATCGAGCCGATTCACAATAGATGTACAATATATCGGTTTATATATATCGATGTCGGCCGACGTTAATTAAAAATCAAGACATCGGCATAGGTCAATCTTGGACGATATTTAAATTGTAGTCTAGAGGTGTAAAGTTGCATCAATGCAATGCGATAAATAGATTATTAAGGAGGGGATTCACATAAATCAATCTAACATCAGAATCAGCTATGCACAATTTATGGGAGCAAAATCCTCCTTATACTCTGACTTCCAGGTTGCACGCTCTTTAACTCATGCTACAGGTAGATGTGCAAAGGAGCAGCACCAGCATGTAAATTTCCAAAACATAGAATGGTAGGGGAAGGTTCGCTAATATTGGTAAAAGAAGCGCTAACTGATTTGCGCTTCCATGATGATCCTTGTTCTATGATGCTTTTGAGAAACTTCGCAATTTTGTATTCATAAAAATCATTCTTTTTGCTAGCTATAGTATCAAGACTCTGAGGTAGCTAACAGCTAAGTAAAAAGTAATGTTAACCTTACAGATGCATGACACATCAGGTAACATAACAGTATCGGCCAAGCAATATTAATCAAAAATCAAGATACCAGCATGGGTCCGATGTTTCAATATTGGGCAATATTTAAACTTTACCAACATTCGAAGTCAGCAGCACCAGAGCACAAGACACAACTACTAAAATAACAAAGACGGCTGCATTGGACGATTTTCCACAGTGGAAGACAAGGGATTTTGTCAGCTCCTTCACAACTACACCAAGTACAGTCTCCCAAGTCAGTACTATTTCTGTGTCGTCTCACTGCATGGATTACGCAATGATACTGTTACACACTATAACGAGATCTTAAGGTTATCGGCATTGGTAATACTACCCAAAATTATATCTGTTATCTTTATCGGCCAAAATTTCCACATCGGTGAGCCACTAATGAATGCTTTTTCCTACGAGTGGTCTTCCTCAGGCTTGACTGCCCAGCCCTGCACTCCGAACATGGGGGGGTCACCTGGAAGTATGATCTCCGGATTTCAACATGAAATGGCATTCCCTGTCAGAAAAAACAGCCAACAGCTGGAAAGCCAGCTGACTCCAGTGCCTACCGGAATTAATTAATGAAAGGATGGAGATGGTAATTAAACCAAAAGCCTGATCTATTAATAATTCAGCTGAAACCTGGAGCCTCGAACATTCATATTTCAGGTATTTCAGAGCAGCTCCACGTGCTGTTTTCCAATGTTATGAGCTCAGCTACATGTCTGCTGAGGACCCTACTGCGTGGTCTCTTCCCTTAACCCCCTAAAAGCGTCACATATTTACAGTGACGGGGGGCCAGGTGTGCTCTCCCCCCGCCGTCGGGGCTATTTTAAGCAGCATCGTGCTCGGATTTGAGGCTGGCCTCTTTTCGGATGATATACAAACAAACATGGCACTCCAGTTATAGCTCTGATCTAGATCCTTCTCTCTTTCACACCCTGGCAGGGGCGCTGACGCAGCAGGCCCACAGGGGGTGCTGTGTCCTTGCCGCAGATCCCACTGGCTGCAATTACAGCATTTTCTAGCCCTGAGGACCTGGGGGTCATCGTTTGGATTGTTGATACTGACCTTCCGGCGATGACGGAGGACACCAGCACCGATTTAGCACAATGTGCAGCCACACAGATAAATGTCAAAGTAAAAATCTGCAGAATAACCACGACCTTCTACATCTCACCTTCTCTAATCAGACATTGGTGATGTCTGTGAATTCACCATTCACACCTTCGGCTGACCAAGCTTGTCGATCCAGCTGATGGGTCCACACGACGCTCACCTCGGCATAGACTCCCTCAAGGCTTACTTTCCAAACTAAACTCCTCCAGGAACTCCAGAGCAATGCTGCGTGAGCAACGTTCTCCAAATGCTCACGTCTCTCCCTCTACTGACCACCAGCTGGAGTTCACACCAAGCTCAAACTCTTGGCACAGAAGGATGTCAAGGGATTGGCACCAGCTCACCACCCCTGAAGGTAGTGGATGTCCCTCTGCACCAGGCTGTCCGATTTGCTCATCACTTAAAGCACATCTTACTTGCGTGGCAAGCAAATCAACATTAAGCCGGCTTTGCCAACACGGGACACGGGCGAGAAACAGCGGAAACATTCAAGCCACCGACGGATTAAGTAATGATTAACTATTGTGTGATCAACTTCCAAGTCCTGTCCTTGAAACCAATGAAGTTAAAACCATTGAAAATATATTTTATACTTTTAAAAATCTTTCACAGCCATCTTTCCATGCGTTAAAATAAGTACGATCTCCACCAATGTGTTGCCTGATATTCATTGTATGTTTACTTGAAAATTTTACAGACTTTTATCAAAGCTGGATATTTTTTGAAGAAAAGAGTGTCAGTCCCTGGAGCAACTGGGGGTGAAGGGGCTCGCTCAATGGTGACATCACTCTGCTGACCCAGGGATCTGAACGACTTTCAGATCACAGGCATGGCATCCCAACCCACTGGCCAACACACTGCAACTAATACACCATACACTTTAGTGCTACGTCTTATTCTTAAATGATCTCAAGGATTAGCCAAAAAGCTAAGGACAGGCTATTGGTGACTGGCTGGAACACAGTTCCCTGCCGCTCCCCCCCCCCCCACGGCACTCCACGTCCTCATGCAGACCTTGGCGTTTCCTTACGCCATTCCTGAGTGACAGCGAGTTATTCCCGGGCTCTCCCCCAGCTGAAAAGAAGAGGCGTGGCCCAGTCGTCACCTGTGTGACACGTGGAAAATGTCTCCAAACGTGAACTTGATGTCTACATAAAAAAGGAAAAAAACATAAGGAAAAGATGATTTGGCCAGCTTTTGACAAACAC
This sequence comes from Hippopotamyrus pictus, assembly GCA_026781145.1. NCBI lineage: Eukaryota > Metazoa > Chordata > Actinopteri > Osteoglossiformes > Mormyridae > Hippopotamyrus > Hippopotamyrus pictus. The sequence continues at coordinate 6,995,253 of JAODLC010000133.1, forward strand.
TAAATAATCCCTGCTGGTGAATCTTATGCCTTTTCTTAGAAAATGTGTCAACTGACCAAAAATTACGTTATAATGTTCAAGTGCTGAAACAGGGGTTCATCAAATCGATGAAGACTCCTGGTAAACATGGACACTGTTCCTTCAGAGCGTCCTGTCTTCTCTCTGGGTCTTCAGGCAGCTTATAATGACATAGTATATTTAGAGGAATCTCTATACTATCTCTCAGACATTAGTATAGTGATTTTTGTACTGGCATGTACTGATTTTCCAGCCATTATACTAAACTCACTTAAGGACAGATGATATTCCTCCTGAGAGGGAGGAGACATGCTTTCACATCTTGATGGCGGCACATGATTTATCCAGACAGATGGACAGGGCTGCGCTGTGGCCTCACATCTCTAGGGAACCGGGTTCGATTCTCTGCATGTGTTCAATAGCAGTGCCCAGCTTCCTAGTTTGCTTGCACTGTTAGCTCTAATGAGTCCGGCCAATTTCTTCTGACCTCTCTCGTTAACAAGATGTTCTCACAGAAATGCCACTGACTGGATATTTTTTATTCCTCACACCATTCGCTGTAAACTCCAGAGCCAGGAAGGTGGCTATGTAAAAAGTTATTTTATAGCTCAAACCAAATAATGTGTGCAAGTCAAAGAATCTCTTGTATTTTATTGAAATAACTAAACTGAGGTACAATAACATATTAAATTAAATTACATTAAAATACATTCTACTGTAGTACATTATTAATATAATAATTGTATGAATTATATTATATTAAAATATATTAAAGTACAATTTTGATATTGAGAGACTACACTTAGTAATGTACAAATATACAAATCTGGACATAAATCTGAAATCGAATGCTCAATTGAAATACTTTGAGTACTAATATGAGACAATGTTGCAATTCTGGAGTCTCCTACCCTAAGAGACATGCTGATCGATGCATATAGATCCAATACATTTTTAAGCTTGAGGCCTGAAGGAAATACAGTTACCAAAACAAGGCAGCAAGTGCCTTCAAAACCCACATGAGCAAGCTGAGATGAACTTGCTATACATGCCAGTCAAATGTAAAGCAGGTTTGAAATAGTCATTCTACTTTGCATTCATATGTTCAAGTTTCGAACATCATTTCAGTCATATTAGATCTGCAGATAGCACTACATACATTAAAGCTATTTCTGCTCCTGTGTAGAATATAATCTGTGCTCATGCTGAGTGATATTTTATCTACAAGAGGAAGGCACCAGAATACAGTGTGCTAACTGGTACCATTACAATCACAGAACTGCAACTACAGAAAATACCATGTAAAACCCCACGAGAGAGAGAGAGAGATCGTGCCTGAATTAAAGTGAGGGACAAAGCTTTGCATTGGTGACCCTGGAAGAAACCCGAAATGGACAGAACGTCTTCTCGAGCCAAACACATACCCATGAGCTCTTGGGAACAGCCCATGTGCTTGTCAAAATCACTTAAAAACCAAAGAAGATGCATGAATCTGATGTGAAGCAGCAACTGCAAGAGACTGAATCAGAGTTTCCATTTGCAGCTGTGTTCTGGCCCAGAGGACTCTGAATGGCTGAATGAACTATACAAACGGCGTATCTCTGTAAGCATAGATTTAACAAATCTGAGGATCTGTGTTCTCGTGAACATGGTAACAGCTTAGCACAAAAATATCGACCTTTTCACAGCTTGGGCCGAACTGAACGTGAATAAGCACAAGCATTAAGATGTAATTCGCATTTCATAACCCCCATAAGCAACTGGGAGACGATGCGTTTAGCAATCAGACATTTCTTCTGCTGAAGGCAGCTCCATCCATGTGATTACCATGGCGACCTTCTAAACGATTCCAGCGTATTTAACGTGTCCTTCTCATGGACAGAACTTCCTGTGGTCATACCTAAGGCATAAACTTTCCCAACTGTAGTGCACAGACTGTAACAGGGAGGACAGACTGGATCAGATCATCTTTTATAAAGGAACAGACAGACATTTCAGCAATGTTATTCAGAACGAGAGAGACTTGGGAAATAAACTACAACCTTAAAAGTTTTGAAACATCTCAGAGGTACAGCAGGAGTTTCTTTCAGATTTGATTCTGCTTCCTTAGACATTAACAGGCTTTGCATATTCCTGTCATTCATAGTAACATTTAATTCAATGCACAGGGTGCTGTGTGGCTCTGTGGCTTAAGACTCTTTGGCTCTGATCAGAAGGTTACAGGTTCAAATTCCAGGGCCAGCAAAATGATGTCACCACTGAGTCCCTGAGCAAGGCCCTTAACCCCGATTGCTCCAGGGAGTCTGTTTAGTGTCAGCTAATGGTGGTCATAAACGTGAGATAAATGCATGAGGCAGGGCGGATCCTGCTCACCTGGGTGAGCACAGTCAGCTGGCCCACGATGTGCTCCAGAGTGCTGGCCAGCACGTCGGACACGCCGGCCTCAGGCTGCGGGTGGCGCTCTGCGTCTCTGGGGTTTTCCAAGGCCGGGCCCAAGCTCCTGGCGCGCCCTCTTGTGCCCCGAATTGGCCCCGGGTTCTCCGGGAGCCCAGCAGTCTCCGAGCGCTGTGGACAGGCAGGTCAATTTTAAAATTCGACTTGGTGACACAACGGGCAAACACTAACACCTGAAGCAGGAGAAGAAGCTTGACACGGACGAGGATCGGGGTGACCTCGGATCACACTGCGACAGGGGTACAATGGAGAGGGTTTGGGGGAGGGCGGGGCTGGCGGGGGCAGAGAGAGAGCTCAGGCCAGACACTTCTTGCTGGCGCCCCTGATGAGAACATCTGACCGGCAGGTGTGCCCCGCATGCCAGACGGAGGGAGGTAAATATTTGCGCCGTGTTCCTTGCCAGAGCTTCCAGGTGGATCTCCGACACTGAAGGATCTCAGCCCAGCTGCAGCCAACCATAAGCTCAGTAGGACATGGCGGGAAGGTTACTGCACTCACTGAGGGACGGCAGGGGGGGTGATCAGCTCTCTATCATGCTGCCTCCCCATCCCAGTCTGCTAAAAAGGCCAAGAATTTTCTAGACCCCCATCTCCTAGCCCTAAATAGAACCCCACCCGAGACAGGGTCCATTAGACAACCCTTACACCCTTCCATAAATAAAGGATCCCTCCCCCCTTAAAAGGAATGAGGCCTGTTCACGTTCCGTTAAAATGTGCAGAGAAGGATCACGTCTGTATTTCACAGAGTAACCGACTGACGTAGAATAGCGCCACCTACACTTACAGGCCGTGTGAGGCAGTTGAGAACATGGGACGTGATGAAGATGTGGAGTGACCAGCGATTGGGAATTGGGGCCCTTCTGAGCACAGCCTGTGGATAATAAGGCCACACTGGTGACCTCCAAACTTCGGCCCTCAGTGGGCTCTTTGGGGCCCACCTCCAAGCATCTGCCCCCCCCCGGATGCAACGCTTCGGTTTCCCAGCGTGAATATTATATGCGAGTCCCCCCAGTTCAATTAGCCATCAGTCCGAGACGAACACCTTGTATGTTTCAGTTGGCCCTCTGGCCATGGCAGGGAGAACAAGTCTGCCAGATGGCGGCCTCGCGGTAAACGGCCCGGCCCGTTCAAATATTGACACGCGGGGAGAGGTGCCCTGGCATGAACTTTGCAAAGGAGGGGGCGGCACGGAGGACAAGGTGACAACGGGACCCAGGTCAGAGGGCGCGTGGGCACGGACGGATCCGATTATAGCGTGATACTACTGTCTTTTCCACAGAGAGTTCTGAATTTTATTAGGCACAGAACACGTAAAGTTACAAAAGATCCTAAGTTCAGTTTAAACCCCATTATGTATCAGAATGTGTCACATCACATTTCTTTAAGTTATTGGGTATTTTCCTATTATAACCGGGGGGGGTTTAGCGGAAAGACAGTTGCCATACACAGCCTTGATGTGATGACGGCACCCAGCGAGCCGCACTCTGCGTGATTTTGCTGGGGCTGACAGGTACGTCAGCACTGGACACATTATGGGAATCTCCGAGATGGGGGGGAGGGGGCGGTGACGCCCCAAAACCTGCCCCTCAGCGCTAAACCAGCGCCCCCCCCCCCCCCACAGCTTTTGCGATCCGAATGGCCTCGAAGGGCAGTTAACTATCCCAGTGAGTCATCTGGATTGGAAAAACCAACAGCGGAAAAAATTCACCAGACTGTGGGTTTTGGATGGAGGGGTGGGGGGGGGCACAATAAAATTCCCACTGGTTTGATGGGCCGTCAGAGTGGTCCTGCCCACACGCGAGAGCGCTCGTCACGCTCCTGGACACCACGAAAACACAGGATTACATATAGTACGCTGCACCCCCCCACAGGGGGCTGGAACTAAAGGCCAGGTAATGCCAGCCAGTTAAAACAACACCACAGGTTCAACACTTCAACTCTGGCACGTGGTCACGAGAAGTCAACTTTCAACCATCGAATGGAAAAACTCAGCTACTGTCCGTCACGAGCGCATCCAACGGCTATCAAAGTGTAACTAATGACCACCTGGTCGGTACAGGGGAAAAGCATACCTGAAGTCTGTCACGTTCATGGCAAACGGCACTGAAAACCTTAATCCACCGGACACACGTCAACAGAAAGCTTTGTCTGTTTTTGGAAAGCAAGGAAGAATCAGTAACAGCTATCAGAGTGGAGATAAACACGAAGAGTTGCATGATGGGTAGAGAATCATACCAAGCACAGTTCAATGTACAGATGAGCCCCAGGGCCAGAATCCATGCTGGGGGGGGGACCACATTCATTCCGAATGCATCAAAGACAAGAGAGTTGTGTATATCTCACTGGTACCAAGGGACAGCTCCGGGGCGGCAAATGCTAAGATGAGAAGACAGATGGTCCAGCAGCCGATAAGAATGATTCCGCCCCTGATTCTCCCCAAGAACAGAGCCATGTTACAGACACAGGCACACTGCGCCATGTTACAGACACAGGCACACTGCGCCATGTTACAGACACAGGCACACTGCGCCATGGATTATACCACAGTGAGGCGACCCGCAGCCCCAGACGGCTTCAGGTAGATAGAGCATGGAACCGCCAAGGGTCTGCTATTCAAGAAGTCAATGTGCTGAAAACTGTAGATGGAACCTGGGAAAAGCCCCAGCAAGAGAACACCACAAAAGTGAAGGTAAAGGTCCTCATGAGCACTGGGGAGACGAGCTCGAGGAGTGGGGCTGCAATTACTAGGGCCGCCCGGAGATTAAGCCAGAGACAGATGTGCTCGACCAGACTTTTGAACATGAGTCATGTGACTCTTTAAATGCGTGTTGTGATTCTGCTCATCCAGACTGTGTCATGTGACTCTGATGAACACTCCCCTCACCACTGTCATTTGCACCGACTTTTAAGGCGGTTTCGGTTCCGGTAGGACCAAACGCCCCCCTCCCCCAACGTCTTGTGTAGCAGGAAGGCGATCGAATGGACAGGTGCAGTAACAGCGGAGGAAATGAGTGGCAGAAGCAGAGATAATGGGAGGGGGTGTGACGGGGTGGGGGGAAAGGGCTGCTCACCCCCCTCCACCTGATACCCGTGACGCATCTCTCAGCTGCTCCTGCAGAAAGCCCCCACCCTGTGGACAAGAGATGGTGAAACCAGGCCCTTCAGCAAATGGCAAGGTTAGCGCTGCCTGCACGTGCAAGTGTGACACCCAAACCCCAGTGTGACAGCATGTTCTCAGCCAGCCGTGCACCTCCTTTGGAGACAACCCAGGGCTCATGCATGAATGACAGAATCTGGCTGAAGGTCGCCGAGGCTCTGAGCTAAATACATATATATACATATACACACACACACACACACACACACACATATATACACACACACACACACACACACATATACACACACACATATACACACACACATATACACACACACACACACATATACACACACACACACATATACACACACACACATTCACATATATATATACATACACACACATATACAGTATACACACACACACGCAGTGGTGCATTTCTATTACCATTATATTTGTTTATTTGGCAGACACTTTCATCCAAAGAGACATACAACTGAATAAAAAAGGGTCAGACAGCTGCTGGTGCAACTGCAGGTTAAGGGTCTTACTCAGGGGCCCAATGGTGAAATCACTCTGCTGTCACAGGATTTCGACCAGTGACCTTTTGATCACAGGCACTGCGAGTCTGAACCGAGGACCATTTCCAGGAACCTTAACTTAAGAACTTAACGAAATTATGGATAACATTCCAATAAACCCACTTCATTACAGACGAGTCTCCTCCTTACACAATATCAACAGGAGTGCCTGAAGAACCCCTCCAGCCAGCCAGTTTCACATGCTAGTAAATACTCCTGCAATTTTCTCTAAGGTCAGCCCAGGAAATCCAGTTTACTGAGAGAACTGCCTACAGTGTCAAGAACACATAGAGATATTCTCTGTAATAGCTAAGCTAAGCGTCAGATGGTGTTACCGTGGCACTGATATGGATGTTTCGGGAATAAATAAGCAGAGCCTAAATAAATTCAGTCATGCCTGAGCTCTGCCTAGCAGCAGCCCTCCATGCTGGACGTCACGCCATGCCCGTCTCTGGGCTCCTGCGGGAATACATATGGCTCTGCATCTCCGCCCCGGCCGGCCGACCAGCTAATCTTAGGATCAAACCCGGAGCCTGGGGTGTCATACATTTGTTCTACTTCATATCCATCCTGGCAGAAACCCTGATAAAATTAATTAAACTCTCTAATTACTGGTATAAGGCAGGCTGGAGGCAAAAGCACCAACTATATCTGCCAGAGGATATTCAAGGAGAGGCTGGGAAAGTCGAGATGTGGCCAAATGAGGAGGACGTCACCGGATAATCTGGCATGTTTGGGAAAGGAATGAAGGGAAAGAAGGGCCCCGTCAGATAAGCCAAAAAAGGTGAGAGCTGCTACCTTCTACTCCCAAAACCCCAGCTGCTCACAGAAAGCCAAGAGGCTGTCTAGCTGTACGCTCCCGATCAGCAATCCTCCCGCTTGGAGGACGGAGCATCTCCCCCTGCAGGCTCTGCATTACCCAGCCCGCCGGCCTCCGCTGCCACCCGCACAGGCGGGAGAGGGGCACGTTTCCTCCTAGTGGCCCCGAGACTTTAACGAAGAACTGTGGGGCCAGCCAGCTAATAGCAGAGGCGAGTTGTTTCTGGGGCCGCACTCGAAAAGTCACTTCCTGCCCCAACACCTCAGATGTTTCAAACACTAGATAAATAGCTAGCGAGTACAACCAGAAGATGGTAGCTGGCCAGCTGCTTAGCAGAAAATGCTGTTTCAGCCTCTCCTAAATAAAGAACAAGTTTATTTAATACTTTGTGTAGTGACTGTTTGTGGCCAACAGGGGGCCAAACCTCAGGAGCCCATGCAAATGCATGGTTTGGGCAGTAGTAAACACCACCACTGATTAATGGGAACCTGCCAGACAGCGTGTGAACAGTGGAGCAATAAGCTAAAATGACACTGAGTTACTTTATTAGGTACACCTAGTTAGTACCAGATATGACCCACTTTTGGCATCAAAACCACTTCAAGGGTAGACAAGTATCCTCCCTGCACGCTGCCCTGAGCTGCTATTTTTGCACTGGTTCTCCTCCAGTTAAGGAGTCTGACCATCCTCATCTGACCCTTCGCATTAACAAGGTGTTTTCAGGCCCAGAAATGCCACTGGCTGGATGGTTTTTGTGCATCATGGCGTCTAAGGGGAGTCGCTGTTTCTGAGATGCTGGAACCACGACATCTGACACCAATAGTCACAAGATACACAAAGTCACTCCGATCACACGTCTTAGCCGTGCTAATGCTCGGAGAAATGGTGAGTGACCCCATCTGCGTGCTGTATACGTTCAGCTGCAGCCACACGTCTTGCTATCTGGAGAGAGAGACCGCTTGTGCTTGTAATTAGGTGCAGCTTATAAACTGGCCACTGAGGGCATGTAATTCTGTATGATGCATGTATAAATTCATTCAATAAATCAGAGGTGACACGAACCAGCCACAGGAATCCAATAGAATCAAGTTACATCAGAGTGACATGTAACAGTCCATGCGATAAAGCATGACACCCAAACCGTTCACTAAGAGCCTTATAGCTGGCTTCTCGAAAACATTTCTTGCACGAAAATATTCTCAACTGTGAGCCAGACTCTAATTCCGATATTACACTATTACACTATGATAAAATAACTACAGCCAGATATTACACAACAGTCACTTGGCAGCAGTATCTGCAAGCCATTCATAGAAGTAATGAGGCTAACTGGGCCATAAACGCCTGGATAAAGCGCGTCTCTGAGGCGGATGCGGCGTAAACACGGTGCGCTATCGATCCGCGTAACGGGAGAAGCTGGCAGGCCGGGGTCAGCCTCAGTGGGGCCACAAGAAACCTTGGCGGTGCCCTTGCTGATGTGAGTACCGCTGAAAGCAGACACCAGCAGCCTCGCCTGCCCCCCCCCCCCATGAGCTGCCCTTTGGGCGACATGATACCTGACGAGGGTTTTTAATATTTAACTGCCTCTAATGGGTCGTTCCTCCTAAACACTTGAGACTCTAGATGTTTTTGGGCAAGATGTACTTGAGCCCGAAAAGATGCCAGAAACTGAAAAATCGACTTACTTGGTCAACCTTTTAAAAACATTTTAATGGCTTTTTAATTAGTTTAAAGCATAAATGAAGTCCTGGACTTAAAAACAGTGAACAAAGGACGCAGACAGACAGGGATCTCCATGTTTTGAAGTGGTTAATGGATTAATTACACGCATCACCACGGACTGGGGGGGACTCTGCTGACATGCATTAGGCTCTGGAGAGCGGGGTTTCAACAGGACAAAGCAAAATCAGGAGAATATGGAGCCCACACCTCCATGTCTCTTTTCTGCAATGCCCCCTAGTGGCGATAAGCTCCAGAACAAACTGGAACACTCTCTGGGATACCTTGAGTTTTGCTGGACTGCTCTTCTTTCCCGCAGCTCCCCACGAAAACCGCCGGCAGCTAAATACTGTCACTCTAAAAGCAGAGCGCGCCCGGGACTCCGGCACGTCGTTTACTGTGACATGTGACAACTCTAACTCCATACAGACCCGTCCCAGCAGGGGGAGACCGAAGCCCGACGCCGGAGACTCCGGACTCCTGAGGCGAGGACATCCTGAACCTACAGCGAGGCTCATGACCAGGCCCCAGCCACACAGCCTCCCAAGCAGCCGGGACGCAGCCTGGGGAGCCGCTGGCCGCAGAACCGCTCCAGCTGCGAAAAGGCCCGCAGCCCCAAAACGCTGCCCGCCATCACAGCTCTACTCCTGCTCAAGCTGAGAAGCAGGAAGAGTCTGCAAATAAACGGCGGTCCAACTTCATGCTGATGTACTGGACCCGAAACTCCGCTGGCAGAGTAGCGGCCTCTACCTCAGGAAGCCAGACATTATGTTAAAACGGAACATCGTCAAAAAATCCATTCAAGCAATTCACGACGCTCCGCCCCCTGGACAGATTTTTAAAAAGACACCACAGAGTCTGCCAAACACTATCGATAACCAACATCATTATTATATCTGACTACGGTCAAACACCAGTCTTTGCAACTGCGTTTTGTGCCAAATGTAAAGCATTATGACTAAAGGTAACTTCAATGCCACAATGAGAAAACTACATTCACGGGACTAGTCACACTATAAGAACAGCTATGCTAGTCTTACACATCAGCTATCGGGCCAGTTGTTCAAGCCACACATGCTAGCCATTGCTAGCTACCCTTACAGCAATGAAAAGCGAGTCACGCTCCCCTTCCATTCGCCGTAAGGCTTCAGTTCTTCGAGACAGAACACGCAGAGCCTATTAACAAGGTGTGATGCCAGGGGGATGTAGCGTAAATGCAGTCAGCTCCTGTTTACTTTAGTATTACCGCCTGTAAACAAGGAAGGGTTATTTTTAAGCAAAACTAATGCTTTTCTTTAAAAGCAGTCTTTCCTAGTGATTTGTATGATCAATGCTACATAAATGCAGATGTGCTAAAATAAAGCCATGGGCATCTCTGCCACGTGGCTGTGTAGCTGTAAGAGCAAAGCACACAGCAAATTAGCCCGGGGGGGGCTGGGGCTGAGCTATCAGTTTATTATGCAGGCGACAGCACTGGAGCATTCAGTTCCAATATTTGATAGCCTCGTGTTCAGTCAACAAAGACAAGACAAAACAGCCATTTTGATGGAGATGGGCGCAGCGTGTTCGGAGTCCCTGTTTTCAAACCTCTGCCACTCCGCAGAGAATCATAAATAATTGTCCGCCAATATCTCAGAGTCTCCCAGAGAGACAGAGAAGCATTTCAGCGTATAATAAAAACATTTTAGGAGTAATGAAAAGCAATTCCTATTATATGGCAATCATTCAAAACAAATCTGAACAGAAACGATAACATAATGCATCAATTTCTAATGGAGCTCTAATCATTGTAATGTATTAAATTGATTCTATCTGGGAAAGAAAAAGTTTTAGGGCTCATTGACTGACGCACAATTGGGAAATGACGGCAGCCTTACCAGGAAGAACACATTAAGGGTGCTTTACGACATATCTGACCTTCTCTCCGGCATTAAGGCTAGCATGAGAATTACCATAACCGATGAGTGACTTTAGATACTTAAAAAGGTAGACAAACACTTTGGACAGCCATAAACATGACGGGAGTGGAATCAGACAGAACCATAGCTGGGGCCCAAATACATTACAGCCTTTATGCGTCTACTGGACATGCTACTGTTACACCCCAGTCTCTCTCTCTCAGTGCTTTGCACCTCCCACCTGGTAAATGCACATTTCCAATGCTGACTAAGCATCTTTTTCCAAGCATTTCACGGGCCTTTCTAAATAAATCTTTGTTCACTGCAAAGGGCCCCAAAAAGTGCATTAAACTTCAAACTGCGGTTTGTTGTCTACTAGAGAAGGGAATCACCAGTGACCTCCTGATACCATATTATCATGATACCTAGGTCCAGATTCCACATGTTGCAATTCTGCAAGTATTGTGATTCAATGAGCATTCCGATTCAATTCTACGTTTTTTTTCTGATTTGTTTTTCTTTTTTAGAACTTTAAAACCATGTAAACAACCATGTAGCTGCACTTAATTCAAAACTTCAAATACAACAATATAAATTTAACTTGAAATTAGAAGTTAACAAAAAGCTACATTTGCTGCTATCGTGGCATAAACTACACCAAGGTTTTATGCCTCTCCACTGCCAAGTCTGTCTCAGCATGATGTCTTGCATTATGTGCCGTTGGCTCGCCGTATTGCCACAACTTAACTTTTGCAGGACAAAGTTTGCATACAGTATGGCTCACGTCCGACTCCGCTTTACCGTTTATATTTTGAAAGAACAAAGTTCCTCCACACCTTGGATTTAAACTGTGGAGAAGCACGAATCTCCGCTACGTTGTCCACCATTCCTGTTATAGCTAAACCAAATTAGACAATAATTGGCTTCTACTACATGGAGTGCCGTGCTATCTGTCAAGGTGTGAATAGTTTAGAGCACGCCACCTGTAGGATTATAGAAAAACTGCAACGTTTCTCCACCTCGAATCCAAAAACATACAAATGAATTTTAAAAATCGACATCGGACTTAGTGTGGCGATACATGAATCGCCACACAAAAAAAACGTGATACATAATCATTTTTTTCCCTCCATCTCTATTGTTTACAAATTGCTTAAGAAAATTAAAGAAAAATTAATCATTGATCAATCCATCGCTCCTGAATACAAACACCACTTGGTTAACCTGACAGTGACGAAATTATCCATCTACCCAACCACTCATCCTTCAGCACTTATCCAGTACAGTAAAGCAATGAACTCATTCCTGGAAGCACAGATGACAAAGCAGGGGATACCCTGGATAGGATGTCAGTCCAACAAAGCTGCATGTGCACACATGCACAGGACAAATGTGCAGACTTCAAAAAGCCAAAATGGATGCAACTGGAAGGCGAGGAAACTGCAAATTACAGTTTACTGTATTAATTTCTTATTATGGGACACTTTTTAAAAATAAATCTAAATGCAAGACAAAATAGATTAAAGAAATTTATATTCAACCAAACCAAACCATCCTCTTTTCTTCAGTTATATGCATGTGTGAGCAGACTGTTAACTGACGCTCTCATGCTAGTTTTCCCATTAGGATTACAGCAGTCCATACATGTTTACTACGGAATGCAGCCTGTGATAGACCCAGTGGCCCAGAGTGTGTAGGGCAGCCGTCAGCTCCCATGCAGTGCTCACCTACCGACCCGAGGTTCTGAGGTGGAGTGCTGCGGTTCCGGGTGAGAGAGAGCGATTGCGAATCTCGGCACTGGGACGACAGTCGATTCGTGCAAAGCTACAGAGTGACGAAGGCGGGCGGGCGGGCGGGCCCCGCATGAGGAGCGGCTGCTGGCACCGGGCCCCATGTTAAAATCTGCTCTTTGATCTGGCATGAGGAAGGAAAAGGGATATTCTATTTGATTAAACACGAGACACATTATTATAATAATAAGTGTCACGTCCTCTCACACATTTCCTGGCCTTGAGGAGTTAAGATTATTTAGTCTAGCGTCGATACACCTTCTCATGCTTATCCTGGTCAGGGTCGTGGGAAACCTGGAGTCTTTCCCAGGCAGCACAGGGCCCAAGGCTGGGGGACACCCTGGATGGGACGGCAGTTCATCGCAGGCCATAAACATTTGTACAAGTATAAGAACGTGTACATTGGAATGTATTCATTTTTGCATATCCCACCTTGCTCCCCTGTTTTTTTAACATATACACATATATAGTGAGTTGATAAGGAAGCTTAGGGTCAGAGCTGAAAGTCAGTCACTAATCAGCCACGCCTGGAGCATTTTTCAGGGGTTTAAGGGCCTTTGCTCAAGGGTCCAACAGAGATGCAGGATTCAAACCGGCGGCCTGCTGATCACAGGCACAGAGACCTAACCCACTGAAGCACTTAGGTGACTTAGGACACACCGCGTGTCTTGGGAGCCCCTCCCAAATCCAGATTGTTGCCGTGATTCGTCGGGCCTGGTGCTCACCTGGCCAGGCGGGGGGTCCGAGGCCAGCGCTGGGCCCTCTGCTCCAGCGGCACTCTTTTGGACCCGCAGCACCTCACCATAATCGGCGGAGTCGAAGTTAGTCTTCCACACCATGACCTGTGGTCCCAGCCAGAGAAAGAGGTCACCGTGACAACTCAGTCAGCCCAGTTAAAGAGTTAAGGGGGCAGCAGAGCTCAGTGTGCTGGCAGCGATCAGAAACAGAAACGGAAGCCTTTAATACCTCGTTCTCACAAATAAAAGGTGAGAAAATCTGTCTTTCCCAATTATTTCAGGAGATTTCACACACTGCACTATAAATAAAGGGGAAATTAAATCCTGTGAACTAAATCGTTAAGGTAACTGTAGTTTCTGAGACCAACATACTTTAATGCCGCAAAAAAATCCCAGACAGGAAAACCGAAAACAGAACTGCTTTAATGCTGAAAAATGTTAGAATATTTAGCACTCAGGGACGTGGATAAAAGGAAGCTGCCCTCCGTCAGTCTTGGTTATGGGTTTTTTTTTTTTTATAACAATTTACCCACAATCCTCTCCTCCCACCTGATTGAGCAACACATAGGACACAGGAAGTCACCTGCTCATCTGATCCACCAGAGGCGAAGTAGTCACCGGTCCTGGAGAAAGACACACAGGTAGCAGAGCCCTGGCAAGATGGAAAGAAAAGGAAGGGGTTACTGAGGGGTGTGTGTGGGAGGGCAAAAATCGAGAACACTGTCCGATAAGGAAAAAAAAAAACTGGTATTACTAGGGAGTGTGGGAGGGCCAAACTGGGAATACCGTTCAATAATGAAGAAAATGAGCTTTACGCTACATTCAAAGCAAGGCTGAGGAGGACACAGACCCCGACCCGAAGCAATCTGCTTCAAACATGCACCATGGGGAGCTGCTTAAAATCTCAGGCCCACTTAAACACAGTCATGAAAGTCAGATTCCAGCTCCCCCCAGCAGGGCTGCAGTGACATCAGCGAGTGAGCTGCAAGGTTATTCAGGGATGTGTATTGCATTAATAACAATGGCTGTTAAAGGACAAATTTCTAGGCTAAACCGTTCCCCGTTTCATACTGGGAACCGTGTGGAAATGTAGCACATGTCCCAAAATTCACTCTGGATTAAGGCTTTTCAGGAAAATCAATGCAGATCAATCCCTGTGCCTCTGATTCACGAGCTTTTCATTTGGCCCATTTTAACACCAAAAATAGGATGCCAGATTTTCTCTGCACTCAGAATAATCTGATACAGAAAAACTGAAAGCAAGCGGTCCCAAAATAAAACAAATCTATAAGACCCTCCTGCGGATCATTCACACCAACATTCTACACAGTGAATCCCGAATATTGTAACAGATATAGGAAAGAAATATAAATAGGAATTCCAAGCACATTCTTATATGCTCACATTCACTCTCACTCAGGTGTGGTTTACATATTTGGTCATTCAAATGTGTGATGAAACAGAAGCGTTTTAGGTATTTCGCCCCAGAGGGATTGTGAGGACACAGTGCTAACAGATGGACAGTCACAGGCATCCTCTGTCCCGATGACGGTGATCAGCGAGGCACCCCCTGGGCAGCTGGACACTCTGACAGGCACCAGTCTGACTGAGAGGCCCTGCTTCATCCTGAGCACACAGTGGGTGTAAGACAACGCACCAGCATCCACTTCCCCGAAACTCACGTCTTGTGAAACGGAAACCCTGGCAGATGCCATCAAAGACAGGGATGGTGCCCCCCCCCCCCTCCCCCGTTGCTATGGTTACTTTTAAGACTTATTCTGCTTAAGTAAAAAACGTCAGCCCGGGCTGCAGCTGGCTGATGTGCCTTCCTGGAGACGCCGTGTGGCCAAAAGCGAGGGGCCACACCCGTCGTTCAGAAGCAGAGTGCCCCCGAGGTCAGGCTCCAGGATGGCGGCGGGTCGCTACCCACGCGGCATTCCGGAAGGGTCCCGCGATCCTGCGCTGGCCCGTCTGCACGCTGCCAGAACCACCAGAGGAGGAGGACAGCCCCGAGCAACCGCAGTCTGACCCGAGAGCCCACTCTGGTCTGGCGACCCATGCAGGGATTAAAGGGCACAGGAAGGAGCCCGGCCGCCCGGACAAAGCTGTGATACAGTTTGGCTCGACGCCCAAAGCACAGACTCCACAAGCTGGGTCAGTCTGAGCCACGAGCCGCAGACGGGTCCGTGTTGCGCTGCCCTGCTGGATGGCAAGCTGAACATGGGGTCACCTCTGTAAAGGGTTGCACTGGTTTATATACTGCATGGCCATCAAACTCTCTGAAAATGAATCATTTTAAAACTTTTAGTGCAGTTACATCGCTGGCCCTGACCTCTCAGATATGTATGATTTACAGTTTATAAACATCAATTCACCCATCCATCGACCGCCCAATCCCTGATCCCGTCCAGGGTCCCAAGGTACATATAGATCGTAATTACTCACCCAGCTAATCAATGGTGCTCAGCCTGATCTACAGGGCTCCTGTCAAACCCACGACACCGTGCCTGAACCATGGGCCCCGAAAGACCTTCCCCGGCTTCTATCTCCCCGAGAAACACGGCCCTCTCTGACTTCCATCGGGGCCCAAGCGCAGATTCTGAGACAGACGACTGATGGTAAAAAACGCTAGTGAGTCATCAACAAGTTTTGAGGGTTGGGGCCTAACAGGAGCTCTTTGTTAGTAGGGATGCAGATGAGACACCATAGCGACCAGCTCAGGACATTCCAGGGAACACACAAGAACCGAGTCACTTTCCTGGAAGAGTATGACAAAGTCATCAAGCCCCTGGGTACCAACATGATCAGATAAAATCTCTCACAGCTCAGGCCAAATTACCAACCTCTCTCACCCCCCCTCAAGTGAACCCACGCACCCCAAGTCATTCAATAAGCATATCGTTTAAAAAATAACAAATACTTTATTCCCATTTTTCCCTCAAAGTAGCGTTAAAAAAATACTGGTGTGGATCTCACACAATCAAATAAATGAATGAATGAATGAATGAATGAATGAATGAATGAATGAATGAAAGACAAGCAAAATCTGCCGGATGAAAAGCCTCATCTGACGGATGAAAAGAAGCTAAATGTGTCAGAAACGTCACGAACGGTAGATTTGACTTCTGCTCAGCGTCAGCCTCTGTTGGCAAATCATGGCCTGGCTGCTCCCCCCCGTCGCCCTACCGCTACACTTATGCTTGGTGACGGACAGAAAATGAGTGCGTGGCTCCCCCACCTTGTATGCGTCGCGCATATATCTAGCGAGAAGCACCACACCACCGGGGGACTCGATGGATAAGCAGTTACCAAAAACAGACGCATGGAAAATAGCTCGTATAAACACCCCGTACATCACCAGTCACGTGCAAATGCACTGTAGTAACATAGTAGGTAAAAGCAGGTCTGCAGCACTTCACACACACTGACAGGATCTTAAGCTTTATCAATTTGTTTACTTCTTTTCAAGATGAAAACAACAGGAAAACAGAGACTCCTTTCATGTCAGCCTTCATGCAGTTGAAGCTATTAAACAGTTAATGTAAAACAGAGCTAAGATCCTTGGTCTCCAGTAAAAATAACAGATGCATTGTATGGTCAGATTCAGGTCCATAATCACAACGCCACCTATGGAACACAGCCAGTATGTTCATACCATTTTACCATCAGTACCTCACAGTCCCCAGCACCAGCATGACATGTCACAGAAGTGACAACGTATAACTGGTTGGACAATTCAGTCCTGTTGGCCAAGCAGTTTTTAATGCATCAAAGTGGGGAGGAAAAAAAAAAACACTGAAAAAGATAATTATCATTGCGCTTTTCTGCAAAAAATCAACGGAAATGTATTTTTTTTTAAATCCATTTTAAATGTGTTGTATTTTTTCCTGCCGTCGCCAAGCAACGAACCAATTACTACTGCTGTGTCAGTCATCTAAGCCATTCATTATTAGCAAGACATGGAAAGATAATCATCAGTTAAATAAAGGAAACAATATCATCCCTGGCGTAATTTAATTTGCCGGGTCGTACCGAGCACGCGAAGGTGCAGCCCAGGGGCTGCTAATTGTTTAGACTGAAATTCAGCTTGGCCTCGAACACGGAGCATAAAACGTAAGTAGGCGAGAAATAATTTTTATTTCGGGGGGAGGGAAAAAAAAAGTTGCAAAAAGGGTAGGAGGCGCAGATTACATGCAATTATGGTTCTTACAAATAATATTCAAGGAGGAAAGGGCTTGCTGGCAGCCGTGAACATTTTTTTGATAAAGCAAACACAGGACATCCATTTTAACACCTGGAACGGCATGTTTCCAAAACAACGGGATGTGCAGCCGCTGAGGGTTCACTGAGGACAGAATGTTCCAGGCAGGAGTGGGGGGATGGGGGGGGGGGTCTGCCCCTCCACCTGCAGGAACACAATGCCACGGTCACCGAGACGGTACCCGCACACAAAGGAAAAGACGGTGTGTGTCTGGCGGGGGGGTTGCGATCGCAGCCAGGAACGTAAACTTGGCAGGGGAGCTCGTGTAAGCTAGGACCCCACAGTCTGAATTCCACACACCTCGTGGGGACATATACACATGCGTAACAGCCCCTCCCACTTCTCCCTGCCCCCTCACCACGCAAACCCCTCTGTTGCAGAGGTCACTGTTGACGGGACCCCCAGACCAGCAAAGTGGACCACGGCAACTCATGGACATACAGTCAATTAGATAGACAGACAATCTGCCCCACTTGCCCGATGACCGACGCCCCCTCTTGCTTGCTCTCTCCCTCCCAGCCTCCCGCGGCACCGCCAGGCTGTCTGACACCGTCCTCGCGCCCAGCTGGCACCCCCGACAGCAACGAGTCAGCGGCAGCTGCCGTGACGCTCCACCAGGGGGACACATAGAAAGAAGCTTTTTACCGGGTTCACTGGTGCCAGCGTTCCTTTCTAGACGATCTATCAATAGATCCGTTCGCAGTGGATTGACAAAGCTGTCTGGATGAGCCTGAACATGACCACAGGGGGGGTGTCACCCTGGCAGTGAAGCATCACATGACGACGACGGGGAATTTATGTCACGTCCCCTCGCCCAAGTGAAAGGCCTTACCACACCAATCCACATACTGGTCCGCTTCTGTTAAGCCCAGGTCAGCAGCCTGCAAACACCTTGATATCACACGTCAACAACCCCACCTGACAGCATCCTCCCGAATACATCATGCGACTGAAGATCAGAGAACGGCATGTCTGAGCTCAGAGAAGGTGGGTGCATGACAGGCACAGGACGGGCACGGCTGCAGGTGACAGACGCCCGGGCGGGTGCCAGCCTCATGTGATTACTCACCGTGGGAATCTGGGAACCAGAGCGACCAACACTTATTTTCATGAGCCTTAATTAATCATGTGTGCTTAGCAACAAAACAGAGAAGCAAAAACAAGTTTGACTGCAACAAAATCGAGGAGTGGGGCCGGATTTCAGCACAGGCTGCACTTCACCATACGCATGACAGGTTATGAGCTCGTCACTCCCTCCCTCAGCCTGCCAGCCATAACCGTCTTCGGGGTCCTAACTGCACAGCATTCAAACTAGTCCAGTTTGTCTGGAGTAAGAAAAAAAAAAAACGGAATTAAAAAAATGGCTGCAGGAGAACACAAATTATTCTAGAAGTAATGTATACCCTGTAGGGGGTGCTGTTATCTGGCCGGGAGGTGATTAGCTTCATTAGGAGGAAGAGCGGGCAGGCCTTATGGTTTTGCCCTGCAGTAAACATTACTGTTGTCTGCTGCATGACATTTGAGTTGAAAGACAAAAAGAATTTCGCCAGACTCATATAACTGATATGCCAAAATACCACCTGAGGCCCAGACAAAAGGGCCACCAGGTGAAAGGTTCTCGGCTGTTTTTATTAATTTCTCATCAATGGGGGGGCGGCAGGATACGTCTCTGTGCCTGTGACTGGAAGACCTGCACTTTGAAGCCCATGCTCTGCAGGGCAGCCACATCTCTGTTCAGCCCTTGAGCAAGACCTTTAATCTCCCAAGAAACGCTCTAAGGGTGCTGGATGGATGGCTGAACCGGCACCCTGACCCCAAGCGTCAGTCTCACCTCTATATATCCATGTGTGTCTTAACAGAAAGCATGATGGGATATGTATAAACTGACATTCCAATGCACAAATACTGAATAAAGCTTCATTTCATGTCAAAGCCATGCCGCTCAAGGGGACAAAGGAGGCCACATTGGCTGCTAAGCATTTGCCCTCTGACCAAACTGGAGTCGCAGGATGTCTTCGAGTGGCTCCCCCTGGCCCCCCGATGGCATGTGACGGTCTGCCTGTCTCAGAGTGCCATCCTCCGTGCCACACTGGGCCCTCTGGCCTAGTGACGCAATAGCAGGTACGCCAGCAGGTACCCGCTGAACAGGGAGACAGAGGTGGGAGAGAGAGCGCAGAGCGCAGCGTCCGCTCGCGTACACGACGACGGTAACGGAGCAGAGCGGGGGAGCTGAGCGCCGGGGCATTAGCTGCATGGCTAATCCTGTGAAACGCAAGTCACCCACACACTCCCCCGCCCCCATTTAAATAAAAGTAAACTCCCCTGTATGTAAGAAAGCAGATCATCCAGTTCATATCTCGACATCTAAAGGGGACAATAATCTCAGCGCAGAGCTGGATGTTCCAAGTGGATGTTCTCAGTGCGTTCAGGCATTCAGTCTAGCATTACTCATCTCACGAAGCTCATGATTCATGAGCAGAAGGCAGATGTCCATCTGACAGGCACCACACATCAGACTATAAAGCTGTGGCTCCCCGTCCAGCACACTCAGTCCATCTTTCAGGGCCACTGAATCGATACGGCGATCGCGGTTAGTGGCTGTACTGGAAAAAAATCAGCAGAACCACGTACAGGAACCCAGAGACAGAGCGCAACAGTCAGAGATAAACAGGAATGCAGATGCAGAAAACGCCTCTATCTGCTGGTAACACTTAACACTTGTTTCATCAGGAGATCTCAGATAGGCTGAGGTTGACAGAGATCAGGTCAGTGGATCGGACCTTATGAATGCACGTCAGCGCCTACATTTCCTGAGACCGCCAGTGATGCCGGGAATGAGCGAGGCCACCGCGATGTCACTGAAAGCACCATGTGACACAGAACACATTCAGATAATGACACTATTTCCTTGATCTAGTGGCCTCTGTGACACCACACCAGCTTAACGTACTTTAGGGAACCTGAATCGCTCGACCGCCCTGGCCATGAGCTTGTGAAGTCAGGCAGCAACATTGAATACCGTCTTCAAGAATGGTTTCTTCCCCAAAGCCACCGCATCATCATCATCAACAGCTAAATGCGAACTGCTGCACCGTTACTTGCACTGGCAGTCCACTCGGTGTGAGCCGTAAGGCCTGAACGTGACGTAGGAACGGCGTGTGCCGCGTCACAAAGGCTGCCGCCACGCGCGGGCGGGCGGGGGAGGGCATCAGTCAGAGCGTGTGAACAACCGTCTCATTTTCAAATGTGAGGGCGGAGTTTTCACAATTTATGCATGCGATTCGTTATTATGCACCTGGAAAAAGCACCTCATAAATTAAAAATGACAAAAAAAAAAACCCTTGGTGGAAAAAAAAAAAAAAAAGCTGTAAAAATAGCAGTGACAAGAGCTATTTGGTAAATTCTTAAGGGCACACTGCCTAAAAAAAGTCTTTCCATCTAAATTCTGGCTGAGGCACGCTCCAAATGCAAGCAGAGGAATGATTCCCCTCACGACACACACACACCCTCAAACTCCCGCAGTCATCTTATAAACTAAACGCAGTCATCTTGTGCTCATGTGCAACCCTGCCGCGCCCAGACCAGCGGCCAAGTGCTTCCCGGCTCCACGCTAACAGCAGCTGACAGCCACAGCAGGGTAAGGCCATTAATGCGCCAAGGACCATAACGCTGCACGGCACCTTCAGCGCCCCCCAGTGGCAGCCTCCAGCAAGCTCGCCTGTGAACCCCGGAGAGGCGCTGCTGGGATTCCCTGTCACAGCGAGGTTATATCTCAGCAGGCTTCACCGGCTCCATCTTAATATCCGAAGAGCATCGGATCTGCCAATTTCAGAGTAACGGGGGGGCAACTTTAACTGAAATGAGGCTGCTTTCATAAGAGGACAGGGTGAATCTTTTCCAAGAGGGGATATTCTGCATGGGAAGACAGCCCCCCTTCCTACGTAAGGGCTGAAACTTCAGAAATAAACCGATGACAATCTCATTAATAATGATCTAACATACAGCTGACAATTAGCCAAAAGGAGGGCATAAATGCAATACTGGAGACAGCAGTACTGGCTTATCCAGTCACAATAGGATGCTTGTGACGAAATCTTAGCCGTCTGACCTTATCCATCACCATGCAACTGGAAAGACGGGGAAAACTATCCATAAACAGCTCGGGGTGTTAACTGACCGCTTTAACTCACGACATCCGGGAATGACCGTATTAAATCCTTGCCTGATACCCGGTCTCCCTTTTCACAGTACTTCTGGCACTGCTTCCCCCTCAACTCTTGTCTATAACACCTAACCCCCCCCCCCCCCATTATCCAGCAGCAATTCATTCGAGTGTCCCTTACACTGCCTGCTTTCTGAAACGCGTCAAACAAGCGATGCGAGGGAAATAAATTAATTAAGCGGACAGATGATGCAGCAGTTCCACGCAGGCTCCAGGAGAGAAGGCCGTCGCTTACCCCTTTAAGGGCCACACGGGGGTTAGCGAGCTGGGCCGCCCCCCTAGACGTGCCTGCTGATGCCCTGGGGGGGGGCCCACACGCTGGCACAGGAGAGGAGCCTGAGCGTCGGCGTGAAGGTGCCGGCGGGCTCTCCCCAATGCGGTGACTCAGTGGGTGCGAGTAGGCAGTTTCCTAGGCGTTATTAAAAATATACCGCAAAGACAGAACTTAAAGCTGCAGAAAGGGGAGCCCAATGTAAATAAACCTAATATGCTTCTGTCTGGGAGATTAATGAGAAAAGCGTGCACTTCAAAGCGGACGGCGCCATTTTTATACACGGATGGGAAAGCGATCGGTAAGAGAGAGCAAATGGGGACACGTTGCGTAATACCCACTGACAACGTATAACTGGCAGGCTAAAGCACTTTATATGTCAACTATTATCAGAATGATGCCAGGGGGTCAGCAGGCCATGATCTGAAAGCTGCGACGTTCAGTCCGCAGTGCCTACTGGTTAAGGACCACTTTGATTTTAAAACCTAACGCTGCTATTTTCCGGGAAGGAAACTAAAGATGAACTTCCACTTCTTTATACAACCAGAATGATTTTCATAATCACTGTAACATGACAGGTTCAGAACAAGCAGAGTGAATGCTGGACACGGCCAGGCCCGGTACCTGATGTCCGTGCAAAGTGTACAGCAGCCTCCCTTCCAGCAGGTCCAGCACCTTCAGTGTGGAGTCATTGGAGGCCGTGATGAGGTAGTTCCCAGATGGGTGGAAGGACAGCCCATTCACCACCGCGCTGTGCACTGTGGAAGGAGAAGGGCAGAGCACGTGGTCAAAACACCAACCAACGCCATCTGCAAGATAGGTGCCTGGCAAATTCTCATGGGTGACATGAAGAGCGACAACCTCGCAGCACCTCACACAGCCACCAGGCATCTCTCTGTGCGCTCAAGACACCAACGACCAGCGTGGTCCAGGAAGCATGGGGCGCGGCTAGGGTTGTAAAGGGCTGCATGGGAAGTTCCATGGGAAGTTAAGCTGGGGAATTTTGGAAATACTGCACATTAGAAACTTTCCATGGGAATTAACTGGAAAGTATGAGAATTAACAAGAATATTCCTAGAATTTTGCAACCCTAGGCGCGGCCCTGGAGGAAAACTGCAAGTACTACTATGTGAGCAGAGTGGGGAGCTTTGAGGAGCGCCGGCAGGAAAACCCATAAGTCAACCCTGGGCCAGGTCTGCATTACCTCTACGAGCGAATCTAACCTTAAAGGGGTGGCGGGCATAAAGCATCAGGTGAGCAATTACAGTAATCTGGGCATCTTCCGTGCCCTTATCCTGTTCAGAGTAATGGGGCCCTGGGGCCCACAGAGCACAGAGCAGGGGGATACCCTGCATGGGATACCAGTCCATCTGAGGGATACCAGTCCATCCTAGGGAGCAGGACATATACACACACAGCAGAGATGGGTTTCAAACCCAAACTTGGGAGGTGAGGTAAAAGTGCTACCCCCTTAAGACACAGTGCGGCTCCTATAATAGTAATATAACTCATATAACTTCAGGAAAAAGACCTTTTCCTGGCTGACAAAAGTTTATTTGGCCATCAACAGAACCAACAAGAGGTTTAATTCACACTGAGGAGTACCTGTCTAACTTGGGTGAGATTCCGGCACCTTCTGACTTTAACAAATCATCATTGGCATTAACAAATGTGTGTCCAGGAGCTAAACTGTTGACTCATAAGGTGTTTTTGTAATTTCCAAGGTTTCTTCAGTTTCTCCACCAACTCAATATCTGAGAATAAAGATTAAACATCTTCCCTGGAACACCTTGGGCCTTGGAAGCATGTCTACACCTCAAGGATCTCATCCCACATAATGGAATTGTTTTTTTTCATTTCAGATACAATACAATCTTATTTTTCATGGAAATCCAATGGGGAAAGAGGGGGGTTAGACCTCCACAGAGGAGTACTTTGCTGCATTGTAATCAGGTGTAGTTGATGCGCCATTTCCCCTGCTTTAAAGCCATCGCAATCACATGACAACTGAGAGAGGCCGTACCTAGTTAGACTGGAAAGCAAGCCTGAAAACGTCCTTTTTAACTAAAAGAACAACCATCATGAAGTTTTGTTTTAGTTTCTTAGGGAGATTTAACACATAATAAATAAAAAAAACAGCAAGCAGCGGCTGTAGGAAACGCCAAATCCTCAACGTCCGCACGACATCACAACTGGGGATGTCACCTTGGTAGTGCTGCAGCAGCTTGGTGGTGCGGATGTCCCACACCTTGACGGTGCTGTCCGTGCTGGCGGCTGCGATGCACGTGCCACTGGGGTGGAAATCGGCATGCGTCACGCACCTGCACGAAGGAGGCGGATGAGGAGAAAATACCGATTGGGTCGCTGCTCACCTTTAACTAACAGCAGTATGAGAAAATCCTTTTCACAGCATAAAGACAGACTTCAGACTGTATAGTGTAAGTATCTGTAGATGTGACATTTCTGAAAGGACAGCGACCAAGACATTAGAACAACTACAACAATTATGTCTCTCCCCCAGAGTCTGAGAAAGACAGTGCTTCTCAATCACAAGAACACACGATCATAGTTGCGGTCTTGGCAAGACCGGTCTCGCTAATTGCCATCCAAAAACAAACTTGGGACGCAATGAATCTTGGGATTGGTCTCATTTTGTGAGGATGCAACTGATGCATCTTTGATATTTGGGGCGGGGCAAGAACGCCATCTGGGGATTTTTACTGTCCTCTGTACTTCTGTATTGGAACTGGTCTTTAGCAAGGGAAGATGACATAAAACAGGTACATAAGAACACATATTCTGAGATAAATAATTTAAACCCAAACAACCTTCCAGAAAGTGTATGACAGGGTAATTAACAAAAATTTTCTCTTGGGCGTAGAATGTTGCAGCAGTACCAAACTGACACACTTCATCAGCACACTCACCCTCCATGCTCATAAAAGGAGTGCACGCACTCGCGGCTGGTTTTGTCCCAGACCTTGACGGTTTTGTCGTCACTGGATGAAAGAATCAGCCGACCATCTGGTGAAAACCTGAACAAGAGACAGTCTTAGCTTACCATCCTACAAATCTCGGTACGTGTCGTATTCCACTTGAATGCCAACACTAGCCAAACGATAGACGTCCATAGATCAAGTTTTCACCTAATGCCGAAATTACTCTAACACGGCGTCACGTTTAAAGTATTAATAGCACAGACTTAACGCACACAGGCCTTTTGTATCACACACAGCCTCTGGTTATGATGTAATAACACTAAAAGAGGGGAAAAAAAATACAAAAAAAGGTCCATCACATTCTGAAACAAATAATGCAAAACCAGGTGGAAAAACTAGTTCATGTTGATATAGGAGGAAGCCAGCTCCTAAGGAAATTGAGTAACTCACACCGTCGAGAGAAGTTAAACGCCTCATGTGAAATCGAGTTCTGAACGGATCACCCAAGCCAACAGAGTCGATAGACGAGCCATTGCGGTGACAACGTGTTAGAACAATCGGAAACACAAACCCAAAGCCATCCCGGGAAGAGAGTTATTAAAATGATAAGTGAAACCAGCTATGCTTTCGGGAAATTGGTTAAGTTACTTCAGAAGGCCACACCCTCACACCCAGCTTCATAAGCAAGCTCCATGAGTGTGGAGGACTAATGAGCAGACGAAAGCGGAGACAGCTCGCTTCCCCAAACAGGCTCCGACCAGCGCCCTTCCACAAGGCTCCTAACTCCGTTACCAACGCTTCAAGAATAACAATTCAGGATAAACAAATCATCTGCCTTTTTCTGTCTTCTGGCAGCCGTCAACCGAACCCCTAACCCACAGATGGGCTTCACGGCCGCCTGAGTGGTACCTACTTGGCACAGCGCACCCAGTTGATGTGCTGATTGAGGGAGAATAGGAACTTCGGCCGGTGCACCGTCCACACTTTGACGGTCTTGTCATCAGAGGCTGTGACCAGGGACTGGCCATCGCCAGAGAAGCTCACGCTGCGGACTGTGCCAGTGTGTGCGCGGAAGGAGGTCGACTCACCCTTCCTAAATGGGGGGGGGGAATAATTACCATTAGTAACGATTCAAAATGATTATACAGCTAATGACCAGCATCCAGGATGAACACACCTAAAGCTAACTGGTGCAAACCCTTGTATAAATAACCCATAACCAAAACACAGGCAACAAAAAAAAATCAACAGTATGTTATAACAATGAACTTTACGAGCAGTGAGATGAGGTGGTCCTTTATTGATCCCCGGAGGAAAATTAGTATGTTACAGCAGTTCAGATTCTGACAGCAAAAACCGAGACGTTCAGAGAAAACAGAGCAAATGGGGCAGAATAAAAAAACAAAATAAATGTACAGATAAATAAAAAATGTGAATGCATGTTTCTACATCTATTCATCTATGACAATGAGTACAGATGTGAATAAATGGCGACATTTGGAATGAAATTCCAGCAGGACTGAGACACAAATGGACATGACAAACAGCAAGAAGGGCTCCGGCACAGAGGAGTCTGGTTCGGCCCACCAGGAAAATGCCCGGTATGCCAGTTGTCGTCCAACCCTGTACTGGCCGACTTAAACTGCGCCACAGAAAAGGCCTCATATACAAAAAAAGCCATCTTGTGCATATTCGCTACCCCACTGTATCGACAGTGTCCTCGGTCTCTGCACGAGAATATAAACACAACTGGGCACCAGGTGAGCCGCAGCTTCGAGTTACACACGATAGGAACAAAAGCCGTTCCCTGTGCACCCGCCGATGCGTGCTCCCACCATATAAGGCGAAAGACAGAGCTCCCGCCTTATATGGCTAAAGACAGTGTTACCATAGTCAACATCTGTGCCGCAGGTGAAAGGGGGACGGGGGGGGTGGTATCACAGCACAGGCCCAGAGACGATGTGCCTCTTCCAATGCAAACCCACCCCCATGTTCGACCTTAGACAGTGGATAGGACGCCATGATCAGCTTACAGGCAGATGCCGACGCAGCCTCCCTCCCTACAGGCCTGTGAAGCTCAGACAGGAACGGTGAAATCAGAGACCATTATTGGAATTCCTCCCCCCCCTTTTTTGGACTCCCTTCAATCAGTCCCCCACCTGAACTGTAACAGACAAAACACATACAGCCCTGACATCTCACTAAAATCTATATGTCTATAAACCTGCATCTACACAAAGCCACTTAAGACCAGAAATCAGCAGTGATCATTATGACCCATATCATCGCACAGTGTAGCCCAGCAATAAATAAATCATCTAACAATGACAACTACACACTACATGCTCATAGAGAATCACATTCTCCACTTTCCACATTGGTGCAAATGAGGTCAAGGGTAACGCTGAAGGAACGTGTGAAATATGACACGTTTCACTCTAAAACACAACAGTAACAGGCCGCACCCCCACCCCTCACATGACTGGAATTTGTCCTGCGTCAAGACAAAGATTCTGGGAGGTGTATGGGGGGGGGGGGGGGGGGATGCATGTCAGGGCGCGGCAAAGAGAGGAC
>JAODLC010000133.1:7049046-7059296 GCA_026781145.1 Hippopotamyrus pictus
CGCTGCTGGGCCTTTTTTACCACCGCCGTGGTATTTGCAGTCCAGGAGAGATCATCAGAGATCTGTACCCCCAGAAATGTATCCATGCCCCTACTGTGGCCCCTGTAAGGTGCTGGGCCCCCTGAATCCTGCCAGGGTATCCATGTCCCTACTGTGGCCCTTGTAAGTTGCTGGGCCCCCTGAATCTGTCAGGGTATCCATGTCCCTACTGTGGCCCCTGTAAGGTACTGGGCCCCCTGAATTTGCCAGGGTATCCATGTCCCTCCAACACCCCTGGTCGCAAACTACACCCAAATAGCTCAGAAACAAAACCTAACCATAGACATGTACATTTTCATTAAGACTGGAAAGTTTTCTGAAAAAAAAAACACTTAAGAATCAAGCAGAGGTTTGCCCGTGTTGTTCACAGTCCATGGAAGAATATGATTGGTTTTTAACCAAATCATTAATTTGTTATTCCTCAGAATCCTCTACTTTCAGATCATTACTGTTTGGAATACAATACACCCTCCATTCTGCACCAGATCTGAACTATAGTACTAGCCGTTCCATAGCCTTATTATCCACCACAGTGTTTCTTGACCCACTTCCACAGTCTTTCAACTTCACATATGAAGTCTTGTGTGAAAATGAACCGGAACAGGTAACTGCAAACATGGAGAAATCACTTTGCAGCACTCTAGATCTTGTAGCTCTGCTTAAGAAAATAAAGCATAGAGATAAGAAACCTGCCCCCTGGTATTCTAATCATACACGTGAACTCAAACAGGCATCACGCAAGCTAGAGCGCAAATGGCACTCAGCTAACCGAGAAGTTTTCAGATCTGCCTGGAAGGAGAGCCTCTCTAAGTACAGACAAGCATTAGTGACAGTTAGGTCGGTGTATCTCTCCAGACTAATACAAGAGAACAAAAACCATCCTAAATTCCTGTTTGAATCTGTGTCTAAGTTAACAAGGAAACCTTCAATGTTAAACTCACAAGTCTCATAAGCTCTTAGGAGTGATTACTTGCTTACATTTTGAATGGTAAAATAACTAAGATGATACGGATTATCCAGAGCACATGCTTAGCAACATACAGCTACCAGTCTTCTACTAGTTCGATTAGTACTGATAATGACACATTTGAATCTCTTTCCTATAAAACAATCAGAACCTTTGAACTTAATTGCATCCTGTAAATATACTACTAGCCTTGTAGACCCAAATCCTATAAAACTCAAGGAAATTGAACCACTAGTTACCACCACCCTGTTCAACTTGTTAAACTCATCTCTTAGGCTTGGATATGTTCCAAAACCATTTAGAATCTTTGCTATTAGACCTGGTCTCAAGATATCAAATGAAAATGAAATTAGCGATTTAGGAAAGTATAGACTTATAAATATCAAATCTTCCATTCATTTTCCTGCAGAAAAATAATGCCAATTAATTATTTCAGTCAGGTTTCAAACCAGCCCTAAACAAAATACATAGCACAAAAACAGCCGTAGTAAAAGTAATGATGATCTGTTTATGGCTTCTGAGCATGTATGTTTATTTTTGTTAGTGTTATTAGATCTAACTGTAGCATTCGATACTGTGGACCATATTCCATAATGTCTTGGGCCAGCTGGAATCTGCGGTTGGCATTAAGAGAAAAGCTCTCTCCTGCTTTTGCTCCTATTGTCACGTGACATGTGCGTGGTTCACAAGCGGGATGTTTTGTAGAAGCTGAGGAGAGCTGTCGGAGAACGCCGCGGTATTCTATGGTCGGTCTAATAAATAGGTGTACACAGCAAATAAATGTGGTTCCTTTATTGTATACTGTTACAAAGTAAGAATAGCGATGCAAGGTTTTGGCAGATATTAATTATATATCGCTGATTGTGTGCTACCATACTGTCTCTTTACAGCTAGTGATTTAAATTGTTTAGAGAGTAACTTGGTAATGAAATGTATGTTTTTGTAAGTGTGTATTTTGAGTTAGTGAGATACTAAATATTTACATTATTTTAAACTTTGTTTTTTAAAACTTACTTAACTTTTTACCATTTTACTTTTGTCTTGCAGTTTTCAGGGTGTTCCGAGATGTACTAACAGGAGAACAAATGCGTGTGCCCGTCAGTATGAAGCATTGACTTGTTCTGTGACCGCTGTAGTAAAACATTATTATTATTATTATTATTATTATTATTATTATTATTATTATTATTATTAATGCTTCATACTCACTGAACCCCGTGGGGAAATTCTCTTTATGCCTCCCCCAAATTGCTCCCTGTAGGTGAGAGCAAGCTGGCTGAGAAGAGCGCCCAGGGAGTTTGGGGTTAAGAATCTTGCTGAAGGACCCACAGACATGCCAAGGGAGGGCTTGAACCAGCAACCTTTTGGTCACTGGCATAGAGGCTTGGCACACTGAGCCACACACTGCCCCACTAGAACCCAGTAAAGTTTAATATGGTGTCACACAGGGATTAGTGCTGGGCTTGCTCCTGTCCACTTTATATATGCTACCACTTGGTAAAATTATTAGAAATCATGGTGTTGGGTTTTATTGTTTTGCTGATGATACATAGTTATATAATATATCTGTTAAACCAGATGATGCATCACAGCTCTCTGGGGTAGAATAATCTCTAATAGACATCCAGTGTTGGATGGCTAAAAGTTCCTTTACACACAGAAAAAACTGAAGTCCTGCTGGCGGTGCTAAGGCAGCGCGAAGTAAGTCTGGCGACTTCAACCTTGGTAGTTTTCCGGTTCAGCTTAACATGCATAAGAAGTATTACTAGAACTGTGTTCTACCAACTATGGAACATACGTGAGCTTCGGAAGATGCTTCTTCTTCCATGATGCAGAAAAATTAATTCATGCTTTTATAATTTCCAGGCTGGACTACTGTAATGCCCTCCTTTCTGGCTGCCCATCTAGATCCTTAAATAAACTTTCAGCTTGTATAAAATGCAGCAGCCAGAGTTCTTACAAAAACTAAAAGAAATTACCATATTAGTTAGCCCTGTACTACAATCCATTCACTGGCTTCCGGTTGAGTCTTGGATTGATTACAAGATACTACTGCTAACTTTATAAAGTACTGAATGGCCTTACATCAGAATATCTTAAAGATCTGCTGCTCTCTTACAACCCTCCTCGCCTGCTTTGATCTCAAGAAGCAGGATATCTATCAGTACCTAAAGCAGAAAGAAGCCCCTGAATCTGCAGGCTGTGGAGCATTCTCTTACAGAGCTCCGCAGCTGTGGAATAGTCTCCCAGTAGATGATTCAGACTCACTCTCAATATTCAAGTCTAGACTAAAAACACACTTGTTTAGTCTAGCTCAGTGTTTTTCAAACAAGTCCTTGGGGACCCCCAGATGGTTCACGTTTTTGGTCTTTCCCAATGCCCTGTGAGTTGGGAGGGTGCAAATATGTCCTATCCTACGTTGTGTGGGTTGCGCCGGGGTAAGCGAGCTGGCGCTCATGTGCGCTTACGGAGGAGAGGGCTGCGGACACTTTTACTGGCAATTCTACTAGCAAATCTACGCTTGCTATGCAACAAACTGGATAAGCTACATCTCATGATAACAAGGAAGAGAGACACTGTGGTTAAATCTGCCTTGTGTTTCACGAAGACATGATTAAATGACAATATTCCGGACAGCGTGCTGCATCTGCCGGGTTTCCAAATCTACAGAGCCGACTGCGACACGGAAGTGTCTGATAAATCGAAAGGAGGCGGAACTTGTTTTTATATTAATGAAAACTGGTGTAACGATGTTACAGTTCTGCTGAAATCATGCTCCCCGGACCTGGAAACTTTATTCATTATCTGCAAGCCATTCTACTCCCCCCACGAATTTACATCTTTTATTTTGGTATATGTTTATATTCCACCTCACACCTCTCTGTGTGATACTCAGAAAAAGCTGCTGAACAAATAATCAGTATTGAACAGAGGAACCCAAAACACTCCACGGATTATTATGGGTGACTTCAACAAAGCAAATCTGAGCCTAGAACTTCCCAAATACAGACAGCACATCACATGCGCCACAAGGGAAAAAAGAACTTTCGACCGCTGCTACACCACAACCAAAAATGCATATTGCTCCATCCCTCGTGCTGCACTAGGAAACTCCGACCATGCAACAATTCATCTAATTCCAGCATACAGACAAAATCTGAAAACTACTAAACCTGTAGTTACTACAGTGAAACACTGGACATGTGGAGCTGTAGAGCAATCAAAATCATGATTTGACTCGACAGACTGGAATGTTTTCCTTTTTTTTTTCTTCATTTTTTTTTTTCCAAGCTGCTACTAACAGCTTGGATGAATTATAGCTTTGATGATTATACACAGACACTGTAACATCATACATAATCCTCTGTGAGGACTCTTGCATTCCCAAAAAATTTGTTATCAGGTATAACAACGACAAGCCATGGTTTACAGCTGAACTCAGGCAGCTTCTTAAAACAAAAGATGAAGCCTACAGGAGTGGTGACAAAAACCTGCTCAAAACTGCTAAGCGCAAACTGGAAAAGGCAATCAAAGCTGCCAAGGTGGAGTATGCTAAAAAGCTGGAAGACCAGTTTTCAACAAACAAGCCATCTATAGTCTGGAAAGGAATGCAGACATTAACCAACTACAAAAAGAAAAATGCCACCCAGTTACTAGACGACCATCAACTGCCCAATACATTAAATGAATTCTACTGCAGGTTTGAAAAGCCACATTCACGCATCATACAGCCCTCACCTTTTCAATGGCCTTCTTCACACCTGGCTTCCTTAACACTTCGCCCACACTCTCCCCAGCTCACCCCCCCTACTGTCCCCCCAGCCACTCTGAAGCACTGTGCAGATCAACTGTCACCTGTCTTCACAGATATTTTCAACCAGTCACTGTATCTTTGTGTTGTTCCAGCCTGTTTTAAATCATCCATAACACCTGTTCCAAAGAAACCCAGAGTCTCTTGCCTCATTGACTACAGCCCAGTGGCTCACATCTGTGGTGATGAAGACTTTTGAGAGACTTGTGCTGTCATACCTTAAAACCATCACAGACCCATTGCTTGACCCCCCTACAGTTTGCCTACAGAACCAATAGTCCTGTGGACGCCGCCGTAAACATTGGACTCCATTTCATGCTCCAACACTTGGACTGTCCTGAGACATATGTTAGAATTCTGTTTGTGGACTTTAGCTCTACATTTAATACTATTCTCCCAGAGCTAATGCAGACTAAATTCTCACAACTGTCCGTGCCTGAACCACTATGCACGTGGATCCACAGCTTCCTCACAAATAAAACCCAACATGTGAGAATGGGCAAACACACCTCAGAACCACGAACCATCAGCACCGGAGCGCCACAAAGCTGCATGCTTTCTCCTTTGCTCTTCTCTCTGTACACAAACAACTGCACATCAGGGGACCCCACCGTAAAACTCATTAAGTTTGCAGATGACATAATCCTGATCGGACTGATTCATAACAGCGACGAGTCAGCATACAGAGAGGAGATCATGCAGTTGACAACATGGTGTTGTCCAAATAACCTGGAACTTAATGCCCAAAAAACTGTTGAGATGGTGGTGGACTTCAGCTCAACATCTCCTCCATCACAAGGAGCCCAGCAGAGGATTTACTTTCTGAGGCAGTTAAAAATGCACCATCTCTCTCAGTCTACAATGGTCCAGTTTTACGCTGCAATCATTGAGTCCATCCTCACCTCCTCCATCACAGTCTGGTTTGGATCTGTGATAGAAAAATTATAAATCAAGTTGCTGTTCACTGCTTCTTAATTTATTGCAGAAAAAAAAACATATTACAAAACAAAATGCAAATCTTCTTGATGCCTTATCATCTCCGAGGCTTCCCCAGGACAGCGAACAGACCATGCCTAAAGCCCAAGGCTGAGGTCAATGACGGTATCTGCTGGCCCGCTTCTCCCCTGCCATGTGCAACGTCACCTCCTTTTCAGGGCAGCACCCTCACCACCTGTAGAAGGTGCACTTGTGCCAAATACAAACTGATTACAGTAAACATACATTAAGCAATTTACCAATGGCTTCTTAAACCTCTCTGATAACACAGAGAGTCACTTAGAATAAAAGTTTGGAACTCTCAGTTTGGTGAGTAAAGAAAATCTCTTTTATTCCAGCAAGTTCAGCAAAGTGCTCCCGTCACACTCTGGCACTCGGTACCAAGTCACACCCAGCACACAGAGCAACCAGTAGATAAACCATAACTCCTAATTCCTAATAAGGACTTCTAAGTCCTGATTGGTCACAAAACACCAACAAACCAAGCTCAAACGTATAACACAATTCTCCTGCTCCATTGGTTCACCTTGGTAGCAAGGTAAAGTTCACCCATTTTGCTCAATTTACCGGGATTTGGCTCGGCTTCTAGACTCTACTTGAGATATGTATATAGATATTGATTATATTACATTGAATCACTGTTAATGTTTGGGTGTTCCATTGATTAATGATTAACACATTGACGTATCGTCACTGAATCACTGCAAATACATGGTTAACATATGATTAGTATGACTAACATGAATATTTATACATTTGCACTACCGCGTAACATATTATATATTGTCTACTGCAACTATTTTATAAAGGTATAACTCTTTGTGCAGCAGTTGGGGTAGCTTCGAATCTACCTGCAGGTGATTTCTCCCCCCCTTTTGCTCCCCTGTCTGCCTCTCCTAGGTCCGAGCTTTCTTCAGGGTCTGCGGAACTAACTTCAGGCAGCTATCACAAAGCGAGGTCATACAGTATTCAAAACAATCTCTTCTTGCCAAAGGCCTATGACATTACAGACCCAATATGCCTCCCCGGGCCGACCAATGTCCAGTTTTACTTCCACAGATCAGCCACTGAACGAGACAAGGCCAGACTGCAACGCATTATCTGCTCAGCAGAGTGAATAATTGGCTGTAACCTACCTACCCTTCAGACACTGTACATCACCAGAACCAGGAAACGGGTGTACAAAATCATTGAGGACCCATCTCACCCTGCTCACCACATCTTTCAAACTTTACCCTTCAGGAGAAGACTCAGGGCAATCAGAACCAAGACCACAAGACACGCCAAGAGCTTCTTCCCTCAGGCAGTGTCTCTCATTAACCAACCAGTCTCTGAATGGATGTTCAATTAACCGACATCTGCAGTGTAATATCGACTAGAATTACTAGTGAACTACTGATAAACTTCCTCCTTGATTATATTCTGCACTCTTGCACATTATGCACACATACTGCTAACTCTTTATTTATATTGCACTCACATATATAGTTGAATTGGCTGTTATATATCATATATATATATATATATAATAAAAAATTTTAATCAGATTAATCGCAGGGTTGCTGTGGATTAATTTCGATTAATCACGATTAAATAACCTTCATTTTTAATCTATATTAATCACATTTCATTTTGCATGAGCAAACAGACTCAAGTAAAAAGGGAATATATATGCACTTAACATGTTTATTGAACATCTTGAACACGAGTCAGATGCATTCCATCTGCCACAGAAGTGCAATACCATGAACCCATATCAAAAAGCAAGATTTTCTGCTTAGCCAGACGGATTTAAAGGTACCTTAGTTTGAATGGTCTTTATCTTCGTTCACTTACAATTAGCCCGAACTACCGTTAATCCGACAAATAATCCGACTAATCATGAAATCCAATTCTAGCTCGGTTAATTGCCACTGTTAGCAATATCAGTTGATAACACATTACGCACGGTGCTTTACGTATAAAACTCCGTAGCAACACATCCACAAATAAGTTGGACGGTATAGTGTGTGCGCCCGATTTAATGAGCCACAAATGAGAAGGAGTGCTTAAACAGGATAAAACTACAACTTTCCCTTCTGTTGATAAAGGGCGCGGCCATCTTCGATTCTGAACTCGGGATCCTCTGCATTATCCGAGATATTTCTCGGATCTCCGAGAAACGGGAGCGCGCATGTCATCACTTCCGGCTTCCGGAATCCGAGTTCCGAGGGCAAATGGAACGCACCAAAACTGTCCGAAATGCGTTGACAGAGAGATTTCAGGGATTTTGAGTCATTCTGCGCTGCAGATGGGTTAAATTTTTTATAGTTTATATTCCTATAGTTTTATATTTATACTACAATAATTACTATGTACATCCATAATTACATGTTTAATTATATCATTATCATCTTTACTGCCACTGTTAAAATTAATTACCATATAGTTTATAGTAATCACATTACCCAATTGTCAGTCTAGTGTTTATTACTTTTCTGTATATACTTTTGCTAATTGTTGTATGTTTTTTTGTAATGTCTTCTAAAAGCACCACCAAGGCAAATTCCTTGTATGTAAAATTGTAAGATTAACCTGACCGCCTAAAACAAGCTTCCTATTTCTGGCAGTAGCCATGAAATAAAGAGGGTAGCTGTGGGCTCCAGACCAAGCACTGGTGCATTGTGGTTTTATACGGAGACTTTTCAGCTATGTCGGCGGTCCAGTAGGTGTCACTGTTGCTTTACATCTAGGTCCTAAGGGGTTAATGGTTCAAATCCTGTCTCTGATTTGTGTGTGAGGAGTATTCTTGTTCTCCTTATGTAGTGAGGATTTGCTCAGAGTATGTCACAGTACAAAAGATTAGCAGACCAATTGCCCTCATAACAGTGCAGGGCCAGTCAATCCTATAAGTAGGCGCCAACTCTGAGGGTGTGTCGACTTGACAACCAATTTCACTTTGTCTTGCACGTGGAGCGCCGCCTAGGACCAAGAGCGCCTGGCTGCAGACAGCCAGACCTTTCTCCCTAGGACTGGTATTATTATAGTGCGTGCATTATAACCCTCTGTCCCCTCTCCCCACTAACTTTCGTTTCCCGTTACAGTTTTGGGTAGTTCGTCATTTAAAAAATAAAATGAACATTATTAAAGCTAAATCTCAAACTGAAACGTGGAGAACAATCTTGTCTTTGATAGGCTATGTTTCCATATGAGGCATAGGACAAGAAACAAACTTCGGAGAAATCTTGATCAATTACAGAATATCATGAGATTAGCTATTTATTTTTGTATATATTGACAGCCCTAGTAAGCACTCATAAAAACTGTTTAAAGTTTTGGATGTTTTCCAATTTTAGATTTCGAGAATGCTTCAGAGTAGCGGGGTACGTGCGCTTTGCGGTGACGTTGTTTGGCTGCGGGCGTATGGGTCGCGTTTAGTCGTTTGGGGGAAAAAATCCTTTGGCGGTGAAAGTTTGCCGTACTTAGCTAGCAGACTTTGTTTCTTGTTAATAAGAAGATTCACCAAAAAAAGTATCAACACATAGGCAAAAAAATCAAACGTTCACCTTCTCTAAAAAAACTAAAAATGGCAAACTTGACGTCCGCTCTTTTAACAATGTGATGACACCAATATAAATAATTACAATGTAGATTTGTATTAATGTGTTAAGGTATTATGATTATTGCAACAGTAACTTGTTTTGCAAGCAGTGGTTCACACAAATAATTATACTGTGCATTTTAAGGAGTGCGAACATCCAGCCGCGCGCAGCGCTGGTCTGCAGCGACACGAATTGTGCTCCTTCCCAGTGTTGCCAACTTAGCGACTTTTTAGACCCTTTAGCGACTCGTTTTCAAAAAAGCGACTAGCGACAAATCTAGCGACTTTTTCCGGTGTTATTGGAAACTTTTCAAGACTCTGATGTGAAAGCACGTATCGTTCTTACTCTTCTCACTAAGCAGCGGGTGCTGCACTGCCGTGGGCTCCCCTCCCGTCCGAAAGCACTCACTATGGGTGTTCACCCCTCTGCGTCCAGACTGCAAATGAACCACGCATGCGCGAAGCCGCCACTAGCTGATACTGCCCTGGCTGTCAAAAGATTTCAAAAGAACTCCGCCAGACTAAGTAAGACTTGAAAGATGGATTGATAATAGTTTTTAGTTAGTTATTGAACGAAGATGGTCTGTTTACATATGAGAGGTTTTTGTCCGAGTAAAAGGTTCCTGTTGCTCCTAAAATTTTTTTTGACGCGATACATAGTGAGGCATACCTCCTGCTATTATCGGCTGTAAAGAGCAGAAACTGCACTCTCCCTCATCTAGACGACGCTGAAGTTGGCTCCTTATTCGGATTTTCCGGTCCACCTTAAATGCTTCGCACCACCATTGTGCAGAATAGTATGACATGCCTTGTTTCCATCTGAATTTTAAAGCATTAAATCAGTCTGGGCCAGGACA
>JAODLC010000133.1:7059396-7073383 GCA_026781145.1 Hippopotamyrus pictus
ACACACACACTTGGCCTCAGGAACATCCCTAATTAGGGTACAACAGAAGTCAGCAAATAAACTGGGACTCCACTTGCCTTCATATAATTTTTCTTATCAGAAATGTGCTGATTACTTATCCAAATGTGTTACAACCTGTAAACTCTGGCAAAACAGCCTTGCAGTACTTTGTGTCCTCTAAAGACTAGAAAATGCACACAAACATAAATAAAATAATTTTTCATAAATTAAACTTCAGTATACCCAAACGTTCTTAGTAAGGAATCATACACCTCCAATATAGCCTAAAATGATGTCATACAAAAACTATGGGTAATGGTAAAAACCTGTGGGTAAAGTTCTGAGTGCATTTTTGAAAGCAAAAAAGTATATTAGTTCTGTGACAAAAACTTTGTTGATCTGTGATGTTATAGCACACTTCTCTACTTTTGTCACGCGTGGACAGGTGGCCACACCCACTTAGGCAGAGCAAAAGCTGAAACCACTTCACGTGGATATCACCGCTGCATAAAAGCAATCGAGTCGGGAGCAGTGGCATGAAGTATTGTTGTCATTATCTTTAATGAGCCTTACTGGGCACTCTTTTGTCTTTCATTTCTCTTACCTACCCTGCCTGTCCCGCCTGCCGTGTCTACCTCGCCAACCTGTCCTGGATCCCTTATCTCTCCGACTCCCGCCTGTTCCTGCCTCTCGTCCATCCTGTCCCTTCGTCTGGTGTGTTGATGTAGGACTGACCACCCCGACTTCTGTCCCCTTTGGACCGTACCTGACTCCGTTTCCAGCTTTGTGTCTTGGTTTTGGTTGTTCCGGACTTCCTAATAAACCCAAAGTCTCGTGCAAACTGGGTCCTGTCTCCTGTCTCCACCCGAAGCGTGAAACTTCTCTGATAATGGTAGCTTCCAATTATCACATCTGCTAACACAGTGGTTGCAGTGTTTAGGTGCTTGTTAAAGAAAAGTAAAAAAAAAAGTTTAAAATTTTGCATGAACCATTACAATTAGCTAGACACTAGGTATATCAGAGTGTCTAGCACCAATATTACTGAACTGCGGGGCACGTTCTGAATCTGTGGCTGGGAAAATGGTTATTCCACATAACTCTTCAAATAACCTTGGGGTCTTCTCTCAGATCTTCACAGTTCAGGCTGTTGAACTAGCATCTGAGGATGCTGAAGCATTTTCCTCCACCAAGTCTGGGTTCCTGTTAATGATACGTTCCACTACTGCTCTGATGATGTTAAAGAACCTTCCTCCAAAGCTTTCCCATCTAGAATTTCATCCTCGCCACCCAGAGAGGCTGCGTTTCTGTGTATTATCTTGTCAATATATTTCCTTACCAATGTCCCATTTCCTAAGATCACAGTACTGGATGCAGGACCAGTTTTCTGCTGAAGAAGGCCAAGAATCTAGATGTTTGACCAAAGTTCCTTGTACATACAGGGTTATTTTCCATTTCACTCATTTATCAGGAATGTTCATCTGTTTTTGCTTCACTTTTCAGCATCCCACTTGACCTCTAAAATCTGTATGTACAAGGTCAAGCGTAGATTTCAGTTTACTTCCACGCAACAACTCAGCCTGAGACTTCGGCCCTGACAATTGATGAGTAATCCTGTAACTGAATAATATTTCAGCTAAGCTGATTCAAGGGTTTCCCCAGTGTTTGCATTTTAAATAGCCTCAAATGCTCATGTGGCTCTTATAGGTGCTGTATGACGGTGTGAATCTCAGTTGGTTAGAATGCTGTGCCTGTGACCCAAAGGCCACTGGTTCAAATCCCAGAGTCGGTGGGTGATTTTATAGTTGGGCCCTTTAATCCCCTAGTTGCTCCAGGAACCGTCACTTTGAATAAGAATGTCTGATAAAATAATAATAATCTGTGGTAACTCAGTGACATGAGCCACATCATTTTTGGTCATGAAGGTGCAAACTTACCACTCGTGAAGCCTGCACCCTAATAAGATACAACTGGTTCAGGTATTCCATGTCTTCCTATAGCATTTGATTATGATGGTCGATGTGAAAAGTTAAAGTCATGAATATTATTCCCTTCTTCTCAGTGAACAAGAACGGAGTGGGTTATGATCAGGCAATAGTAAATCTTTAGCCAT
Organism: Hippopotamyrus pictus; assembly: GCA_026781145.1. Lineage (NCBI taxonomy): Eukaryota > Metazoa > Chordata > Actinopteri > Osteoglossiformes > Mormyridae > Hippopotamyrus > Hippopotamyrus pictus. Next base: position 7,061,507 of record JAODLC010000133.1, read on the forward strand.
AGAGAGATTTGTAAAGTTTCCTTAATCCAAAGATGACTGCAAGCCCCTCTTTACCAAGCTGTGAGGAATTCCTTTCAGCTGTACTGCAAGTCCTGGATGTAAATCCAGTGGGTCTCTCCAAGGTACGACATATGGAGATGTCATGGTGAAATCAGTCCTTTATCTCAGTCATAGTGCATTTCAAAAAAGCAACGTCTTAATCACTTCAAAAACCTTCCATTTCAACTTCATATCATTCCTCAACAGCCTGTGAAGACTGAGGGTAGGTTTGTCATTTCTGGGTATCTTTGGTTAATTTAATATTTGGTGTACTGACTGTTTGTGCCCAATGGGGGAGTAAATCTAAGGAGTCCCACACAAATGTTTGGTCCGAGTCGTGGTAAAGACTGCCGCTGGTGAAGAGGACTTAATGTGGGCAGGTTTGGCAAGAACCTGATATAATCCTTCAATAATGCCCGCAAAGTCTCCACTTTGCAGGATACATGTGACTTTTGGATAATCTGTACTTTCTCTGCCAGTGGGTGCAGCCCAATAGATTAATAAGTTACTCATCTCTGTGGGAAAACTGCGTTTTGCCTATCCCATGTTGCTCACTATGAGATGCACAGACAGGTGAGAGCACGTTTGGGAGTCACAGTGCAGGGTTAGCAACTGCAGTTGAGGGTATTCCTCAAGGACCTAGCAATGACATCAGGGTAGGCGTATGGCCTGGGCAAGACTGCCATTTGCCTGGGGTGTCAGACCACTAGGGGTGCACTGGGAAGGTTGTAATAGTATTGGGCAATCACCTTGCAATGCTATTTTGGTGTATTATCAGTCATTGGGTGTTTATCAATATGCATATTTGACCATTCCTGTGTTCTCATGTACCCATTCAACATCATTTCCCAATACTCAAGTATAGAAGTACAGAGGACAGTAAAAATCCCCAAATACCATTCTTGCCCCACCTCAAATATGAAGGATACATCAATTGCATCCTCACTAACGAGAACAATCCCTTCATTCATTGCATCCCAAGTTCATTACTGCGAGGCAAGTTTGCAAGAACACATGCACGAGCTTTGCAGTCTTGGTATTGAGAAACACCTATGATAATATATATTATGAGCACGTGAATGCAAGCAAGGCAGGTACAGCTTTCTTGTCACACTAGTCATATTCATGACACTGCATGTGTGAAATAACATTATATGGAAGCAAAATAGACAGCCAGACAGATACTTTATTGATCCTGAACAAAATAAGGTGTAATAAAAGCAAATTATATGAAGAGAGAATGGATCTTATTGGATGTGACCCATACAAGCAAAATGGTTGTGAGCCACTCGCTGTCAATTAGGAATTTAGGAGGCTATTGTTACCTATGTTTTTTCACACGTTGTGGGTAACACAGATACAAATGAAAGCAACTAAAAGTCTGCAATATTAATTTGTTTCTGCTGGGTACAAGAACTGCAGATGGATAGCGTGGATGAAATATTTCGGTGTATTCACAACTAAATACAGGTATACATCTCATGATTATTATTCATCATATATTATTTACAGGTTAGGGCTATTTATTGTTATCTTTTTTTTGTCATGTAAAGTTAAGCGATTATGTTGTTCAGCACTGTAATGATAATGTTACAGTGCTGTGCCAACTGTCATTGTTATTGCAGCAATTCTGGTATAAACACACGTTAGTGAATGTGTTTCAAAGGTAAACTGCTGATAGATGTGCGGTTTTCATTTAGCCGACAGGACTGTCTCAGTTGTTTCTATTTGCATTCCTCTCTTGATGCATGTGATGCTGTCAGACACTTAACACTTTGGTGTCCGATATTTACTACTGATACCCAATCAATGTTGTCTCTGTCACACATAGTGGCCAGTACATTAGGTTACAGCGTCAAACACGAGATATGCCCATTTTTGTGTCCTCATTAAATTAAACTTACAAAAGTGATTGAAAGTGATTTTATACAGTATGTGTAGAAAACACATTAAATAAAACTACAGTATCTACTCTAATGTTTCAAATAAATTTCTTGAAAATAAAATGTCAAAATTTGGGTGAAACATTTTTTCAAACTGCTAAGTTATCACTCAGTGTAATGGTCTGCATTTTGATTTCACATCTTTAGGCATAAACTATCAAGTAAAAGTATATATTGGTTTTCCTGGCATGTTTAAATCAGTGTTGCTAGTGTGTGTTAAAAGGACACTGTCTTGTTGTTTTTCTTAAGTAGGCGACGGAAATAACCAGGGGAATTTTGTTTCAAATACACTCTTCATTAGATATCATTCAGTGTAACAAGATCAAGAAGTGATTTTGAAATCACATCAAAAGCTGATAGTTATGTGACAGTCTGTGACATCATTAAAATGACCCCTGAAGACCTCTGTGGTGTTGCAGCAAGGTGAGTTTCTCTGTTAAATACATGATAATTTCACCTTTTATTGGTGTGGTAACTGAAGTTACAAACCTGCATGCCATTCAGTGAAATGCCAAAACACACTTCTATTGATAGATTTTCTGAAAAATGCATGTTGTGATTAACTGTACTTAACTTTAGTGGTCAAGGTCATTGTTTGATATAGATGGCCAGTTGATAACCTGAAATATATGTTGAAATAGAAGTTTCATCATTTGGTGTAATGTTTTTTCCATTCGGTGTAATGCAACTTCTCTGTTACACCACAGTATCATCCATTACACTGCATGAGTCAATATTACTGCAGGGTGCCTTTGGTGTCCTGTGCACAAATAATTCCTTTGCCATGTTAGCTTAACGTAAAAACGGCTATGAAAGGGCTTGTTATATTGGGCTAAGTTTTTATATATCAGATAGATCAAGGGCATTTAGGTTTGGTGTATGTTTTGTAAATACAGTGGAAACCGCTTATAATGATCACAGTTATAGCAATCAATCACATACATTGATCAAAAAGCTTGGGACAGAATCATTCCTGTACAAATACTATTTAAATAATTCACTTATAGTAATCAAGCAGTCTGCTTACAATGTTAATTTTGGGTCTTTTTAATGACAACATATGGAAAAAACTGCGGTAATTTTTTTTTTTTAACTACTAAGCATTGCAATAATGTCTGGTTCTGGCTAGCTACCTGCTGCATGCATGGAAAACATTACAGAAACATTACATCACTTTCTCTCAATGACAAATATAGACTCATCAAAGCTTATGATAAACCTGCAGGGTTTGTGTCCTTAATACCAAGAATGCAAAGACCGTACTTGTGGTCTCGGCAAGACCTGTCTAGCTAACTTGCCTTTCAAGAACTTGGGGAGCAAAGAATCATGGGATTGGTCTTGTTCAGCAAGTTTGCTACCAATGTATCCTTGATATTTGGGGCAGAGCAAGACCAGTATCCAGGGATTTTCATTGTCCTCGGGTACTTGGGTTCTTAGTATTGGAACTGGTCTTCAGCAATGGAAGATGACGTAAAATAGTCACACAAGAACAATCAAGTATTCCTACTGAAATTCACCCCGAGCAGGTTTGCCGGGCAAACATGCCATTGTAGTAGCAATACACCATCACTCATACACCCCTGCCTGTGAGGTGACGTGTTTCCCTGATTGGTTTATTGCATGTTATACCCAAGACACACCTCTGAATAATTAGGACAAGCCATGACAACCTTTTTTGGACCTTGCATTGGTGCAAAGTCTGCTTTTCTGACATGAAAATAACAAAATGGATTTGGACATGCCCATAAATGGTAGTTGTGCCAAATTCAAATTGAGCTACTTATTTGTGGTGGAGGGGTTTGTATGTCTCCATGATCCTAGGAGTTTACGTTGTAAAACGAAGGGTGATCGGGCTTTTTCAGTAGTTGCCCCAAAACTTTGGAACAGTTTACCATTGCACATCAGAGCTTCTACATCATTGGACGTTTTTAAATCGAGCTTAAAGACATATTTTTACTCATTAGCATTTGGGTGATGTTGTCCATGTATTTTGCATAATTAATCTGTGTTAAATTGTTGTTATGAATTTTCTTTTTAATTCTTTTTATATTTGTTTTATCTTTTGCTGTTTATTTTTACTGTAAAGCACTTTGGATCAACTGCGGTTGTGTTAAACCTGTGCTCTATAAATAAAATTTGACTTGACTTGACTTATGTTGTCAGGGGCGATTATCCCTGGCAGGGTCTCCCAAGGCCAATTGGTCCTAGGTGAGCAGCCAGACTAAGTGCAGTTCAAACAGACTCCCATGATTTCAGGGATGGTGAACTGTTGACTTTCCAGGATATAGCAGTGGATGGACTATTTCAAGGATCTCCTAAATCCCATACGTCTTCCTCGGAGGAAGTAGAGCTGGAAAACTCAGAGAAGGACTTGCCCATCTCAGGTGTTTAGAACACGGAAGCAGTCAAACAACTATTCAGTGGCAGGGCTCTGAGGGTAGATGAGATTCACCCTGAGTTCTTAAAAGCCCTTCATGTGGTTGGGCTGTCTTGCCTGGCATGCCTCTTCAACATTACGTGGATGTCGGGGATGATGCCTTTGGATTGGCAGATTGGGGGGTGGACCGAAGGATATGTTCCAGTTTTAGGGGGGTCACACTCCTTAGCCTCCCTCAGAAGGTCTATGCTGGGGTACTGGAGAGGAGAGTCCAGGAGGAACAATGCAGATTCTCCCCTGGTCGCAGAACACTGGACCATCTCTTCACCCTTACAAAGATACTGGAGGGTTCTTGGGATATTGCCCAACCAGTCTACATGTGTTGCATCGTGAACTTGGAAAAGGCATACGACAGTGTCCCTTGGAGGTCCTGTGGGGGGGTGCTCCAGGAGTATGGGGTCTGTTGTTGCAGGCCATCAGATCCCTGTACAAAAAAACAAAGGAAGAGCTTGGTTCACATTGCCAACAGTAAGTCAGACTTGTTCCCAGTGGGTGCTGGACTCTGACAGGGCTGCCTTTTATCATTGATTCCAATAACTTTACTGATATCTTTACTTTTTATAGATGGGATGGTCCTGTTGGCGCTATCAGGCTATGACCTGCACCGGGCCCATTTGCAGCTGAGTGCAAGGAGACTGGGATGAGGATCAGCACTTCCAAGTGCCATGGTTCTTGACCAGAAGGTCTGAGCATCCCTGCTTAGACTGCTGCCTCCCTGACCAGACCCTGGATAAGTATCAGAAGATGGATGGATGGATGGGTGGCATATATTTGTCATAAAACAATAAGATTTCTCCGCTTCAGCATTTGATATGCTGTCTTTGTTGTATTTTCAATTAAATAGGCTTATAGGTTTAAATGGTTTGCAAATCATTGCATTCTGTTTTTAGTTACATTTTACACAGTATCTCAACTTTTTGGAAATGGGGTTGTACTTGGCGAATGAAAGGATTCGGATTAAACCAAGCAGTTAAAGAGTCGTAATATCACATGCCCCAAAATCACGGTTGCACATACAGCATATCGTTTAGCTTTGTCATTTAGCGCCTAAAGACAGAATACTACGTGCTGATGCCATTTATGTACTCCACCATACTAACAAGCTCCAACAGCTAACACACTTCATATGCCTCTGAGGAAAAGCATGGTGGCACCCGACATAACCAACAGGCGAAAGAAACTCCTGTGGAAAATGGCACTCCAGGGCCGCCGTTTCAATTAACTATAGTTAAACTAACGGGTTAATTATAGCGATCCAATTTACAAATGGGCTTAACGAGAATGTGATCTTTTTGCTACAGTGGCTGCAGTAAGTCAAATACACCGGCAGAAAAAAGAAAGTGAAAGAGGGCACAAGAAAGCGCCACAGGAAAGAATGCCCCACCTCCTACTAGTTTTCGCTAAGCGATTATATCCTTTTCAATCGTTGTCGCCATTTACGTGGTATGTCCGGTGGCACAAAATAAATAGACAACTTTAAAGTAAACTTAATTTATTAAAACTGTGCAGCGACTGACTCGCAAAACGCGTGAGATGCACCTTATCCTACTCCATCAACCGCTATAATAAAGCTGTTTACACATTAAAGCAAGGTCCAGCTATATAGCTTATACTGTAAACTGTCCTGCATTTCGGTTAGCCTACTTAAAGTTAGACGAACAAGTGAAAGAGGTCTCTGCAATGTCGGGAAGATGGTTTGTTATCCTTACATTGTGTGCAGCTTTACATTTTGTCGCTGTTGGTGAGTTTTTTTTTTTAATTAATTTATTTTAAATGACGATTGTATGTGTTTTAATTAATTTATTATTATTAGAACTATTCATTTTTTTCGTATAATTGAAAGTAGGCTAATTGTGATGTCCATGCATATGCTATTATTATTTTTGTTCGTTTGTTAACTATACTATGAAACTTATACTAAGAGTATCGATGTGCAGTGTTCCCATTATAAATTATACTATTAGAACACAGAATGTTTACTAGGCAGGATTTAATTGTGGGTGGATAATGCGCATAATTTCGTATAAAAAGCGCTTTATATTTGATTTTACCATCTTTTATTTGTTTTTTTCTCAAATAATGATTTTCTCATAAAATTTTCAGCGGATAACTGCGAGTCTTACACAGACGTTTTTAGTGTAAGACACTCTTTCCGGCGTTGTTTGGAATCTGAGTTCTGCTGTGGTCAGTGTTCAAACCGATACTGCTGCTCCATAAAAGCATTTAAACTGGATGACGATGCACAAGAAAAATGTCCACTAAGGTATGTAGATAAACTCATGAAGGAAATCAAATGTCATTATAATGAATATCGATTAATAACTGCAGTTGATATTAGTTGTAGTTCCTCATATTTAGATGCCTTTTCAGTGTTGTAGTATAGGCTACTTGGACCAAGCGTATAGTAACGATACAATTAATAAAAATAAAATTCATTATTATTTACCTTCATTGTATTAGCTGCATTCTGATTTATTTAATTTTATTCATTTTTTAAAAGAAGGAGGTCAACACTATCGCTACATCTGTTTTGTGTGGTTTATATGAGTTTTTGATTGGTTTGCCTTATAATTACGTTATCAGCTTTACATTTAGGGCCTATTAGGTTCCGCTTCATGGTTTAAACATTACCGAGTTTATAAAATTGAAGTGGGAACAAGAGGTTCCCTTCCGAATTGAGTTGCCCAGTCCCATATGTCCCGTATTGAAAAAATAAAACTGTACTGTGTTCCGTTCTAAAGAAACATCCGAAAGCGCGATCGGTTACATATTGTACCCACCCCGGCCACTCCCGGGAAATTCTATAGCCCCCACCTCTTTATTTAACTTAATGTAACTTAGTGTTACAGAGAAATTGTAAAAAAATAATTCTTTAAAACCATTGGTTATATAAAATTTTATGATTCTATATGAAAATAAACTGTTTTTATTGTGGCACGTCTCAAAGTATACATGACAGAAAATGGCAGATTTCCTGGTACTTATTATAGTCATATACGTGCATCCAAGTGCTTAGGAGGTGCTCTCTAGTTTAACAATATTAGTCAGTTTATATTATATTATATTATATTATATTATATTATATTATATTATATTATATTATACCACATAGAGAAAACAGAAATGTGAATGGAATAGATTCAAAATCCCTGCATGTAAAATACTTAGAGCCAAAAAGCCTTTAACATCATGTACAATCGTGTTAATTCACCATAATTGCTGCTATTCCACGTCAGAAGATTTGTAACAAGTGGTTTTCATGGCTTTCCTCTGAGTCACTTCCTCTGTGTAATGAGAGAGTTTATATATTTATGCATATATTGCTTTTTAAACATTTCCTGAATATATGTTTTCTTTACCTCAATTATGCCTTCTGTCTGTAGAAAATACTAAGAAGCTGTGCATTGAAACGAGTGTACAGGGTAACTACCAACAAAGTTATATTCGGAGGAGGCATGCAGAAGCTTTACAGTACAGTATGTTTATTTGGCAGGAGCTGTCATCCAAAGCAACACACAATTGAGAAAGCAGCTAGTCCATGGAGCAACAGGGGTTTAAGGGCCTTGCTCAAGGGCCCGGTGGTGAAAGAACCCAGTGGTTCTTTCTGCCAAATGTGGGATTTCCTTCTGATCACAGATACAGAGGCCTGATCTGTTTATTAAGGCCATTTTCATACGAGCACTCAAGCTTTGGAGATTCAAACTGATTTTTTTACAAAAAGATTTAACACATGGAGGTGAAACAGCAAAACATCTACATTCTCCTTTCAATCTCATTTAAACCGATTTTTACTCAGAACTAAGAGGAGCAGAAAATACTTGGGTTGGCAGTTTGCGTTCCATCCGTGCTGCCGTGTGGAAGTTAGCGTCTCCTGCCACGGGCTGCAGTTATCCTTCGAGGAGTCTGGTTTCCTCCCGTAGTCTAAACATGTAGTTAGGCTAATCAGTGTCTCCAAATTGTCTACAGTGTTTGTGTGTGTGTGGGACAGAAGTGCATTGTGGGGACCAAATGTCCCCACAGTGTGATCAAAACCCTCTTATTCTGACATTGTGGGGGGCATTTTTTTCAGTTCTCACAGGGGGAAATTCAGTTTTATTAATATCTGTGACTGCAATCAAAAAACTATAAATGCCAAAAATCTTTTGTTTGGTTACTCATGGTTAAGGTTAGTGCTGGGTAGGGGTTAAGGTTGTCATTGCTGGGATTAGGGTTATGCCCATAGAAATTAACGGAGAGTCCCCACAAAGATATGAATACAAATATGTTTGTGTGTTTGTGTGTGTGTGTGTGTGTGTTTGAGCAGGTATACCTATCCTTATGGGGACACAATGTCCCCATAACGTGATAAGTATCCATTTTATTTCCCATATTTCCCAGTTTCCTGATCCCCATAAAAGGAAACTCTATTTTATAAAAATCGGTGATTGCTATGAAAAAACTAAAAATGCAAAAACTCTTGTATTTCGTTTGGTTTCCTTTTGGTTATGGTTAGGGCTGGGTAGGGGTTAAGGTTGTCATAGTGTCATAGTTGTCATAGGCTCCCCTGTGACTCTGGCCAGGATAAGTAGTTTAAAGATGGGTGGATGTACAATCGATATATTGTGCAGGGGAGGAGCTTTGACAAATCACTTTAGGAGGGGGAGGCAAGAACTTACTCAGGCTGCGTTCATGACTGGGAGGTGCTGACCAACTCGGGGGACCTGGAAAAGGCATATAACCACGTGGTGCTTCAGAAATACAGGTCCGGGGGCAGTCACCACATGCTGGGCCATCCCTGTACGGATGTAGCAAAAAGTGGGTTTGCGTACTTGGCAGAGAATCAAAACCATTGGGAGTGGCTGTTGGGAGGTTCTGGCAGTGGTGTGTCTTCCCTCCGATCTTGTTTGTGATGAAGTTGTGGCAGGAAAAGCATCCGGCCGTGGGGAGCTAGAAGTGACATCTCTGCGATTTGCAGATCTTGTCATGTTTCTGGCTTCACACTAGCACGCACTTGAACAATACGACTAAAAGACACATGTCAGGAGTACAAGCAAGTTTCTCTTCATGGTTGCTGGGCTCACTGTCCTCGACAGAGTGAGGGGTTAAGCGATCCAGAGGGATTTCAGAATGGAGCTGCTGCGCCTTCAGATTGAGAGGAGTTACTAAGGTGGTTTGGGCATTACGGATTCCACCTGATTTGCTCCCAAGGAAGCTGTTTGTGGCACGTCCCATTAGGCAGAGGACATGCTGGGCACAGGCCTCAACTGAAAGCTGATTGGCCCACAGAGTACCCTCTCCCTTGTCACTCATCAATTCCAAACATGTTATTGGCTAAAGATATGGTTGGTCCTTTTGTATGAATTATGGCCATTCGTAGGCCCCCCCACCTTACAAAACAATATAATTGGCCCCGGTGGAGGGCTTATATCTTCCAGCCAGGATGGGGAAAATAGGCCTACCATGGCCTCCTCGCTATGTTGCTGCTATGGTCATCACAAGGAAATCTGGTGTGAAGATGAGATTAGGTGAAAAAAATGTCGCTCTGCATATGTTGGTTCCTGTGATGCACTGCATGGTGTCCTGTCCATGGTGTTCTCCTGCCATGTGAGGTGTGTCTCGGATAGTGTCCAGGCCCTCAAGTGGCCCTCTACCAGATAAGGGTTTGCATGATAGACAGATGCATGGATGGATGAAATATTTCTTCTTTTTTTCATGCTTCCTGCATCCCCCCCTCCAATTAACATTGAGAAACACAGAAGAGAGAAGAGAGCGAGCTCTGGTATGATGATTGCCGAGATAATCCCCTGCGTGATGTTCTCCTTGTTCTTCACCCTGTGCTTCTGCATGATGTGTCCCCGATGCTGGCTCTACAAAAAGTGCAGAAGCCCCATGTGTGAGTACAGGCATGACCTGGAGCAGCCCAGCACTTTTTGGAGCTCTGAACAAAAATGGTTACCCTGGTTGGGTTAGTATAGGATTTTTGTCACGTGTTTGGAGGAACATTGTGAAATTCTTGTGCCACAGTTACGGGGGATGGGACAGGTGCCTGGGGGAACAAGAGAACAAACAAAAGTACAGTAAAAGACAAGATAATGCAAGACAAACTGCAATGCAATACAGGAACTGGAACAAATAATATGCAATAGATATGCAATAAATAGGTGGTGCATCAGGTAAAATGTGTAGCTAGCCACTGAGGTAGACAGAACTCATAAAGTGCCGGAGTGGAATTGACAATAGTGTGCAATGCAGCGCAGCAGGGACAGATTCTGGTCACTGGTTACCGAGGAACCTGATGACTTGGTCAGTAGCGCTGCCACTTTCAAACTAAAAAAATTTGGCACACAAAAGGCTGACACAAAAATAGGTATGGGGCCCCCTGGTGGCCACTGGGCCCTAAGCAGGCAGACACCTGCAGGTATTGAATTAACTAATATTGCTAGGAAACAAGTTCAACAATAAGTTCAATACAATTTAACCACATACAACTGTTATATTGGTACAGCATATATCAATTCAACTATTAATTTCACATAATATTCACATATTTTTTACAAACATTTTAACTTGAAATATTTCTATATCAATTTATGCTGGAAACAGCAAATCTAATTATGAGTAATCAATGAAAATTCACATAACGGGTTTTTAGAATATTTAAGATTATGTTGCTCACTACTTAAAATGCACTGTATGTCAATTTAGCAAATAATACACGGAAACTCTTTGCTCTTCGGATTTAAAAAATTATAGACGTTCTGTAATATGTCACTTTTGGGAGAAATTATTCCATGTTACTTCGAAGTGTTTTGCACAATTCAGAATTAGTGATGGATGAAGTGTGGGTTTACTTTGTTCTTGTCTTTACAGTCACAGGATATGTGACGGGGCTGCCACAGGGCCAGGCCCACCCGAGTGGCGCAGACCCAGGGTACCAGCAGGTGCCAGTTCCTGTGGCCAGGGTGCAGCTTATGCCCGCAGCTTCATACCAGGCACAGCCCTATCCCCCAGCAGGACCACCACCTTCCTACCAGGAGATAATGAGGGGTACGCCTGGAATAAGGGCAGGGCCGAGGTCACTGAAAACATCTGAGGAGGATGTCGTGCACTGTCAGCTTTCAGGCAGAATTAGTTTTAGAGAAGTAAGATGATTAAACAGGAATGACCTACTGAGTTATGCAGGAGGTATGATATGGCTTTTATTTATTAATCTGTATATGTGGAAAATAGGGGTGGGCGATATGGCAAAAATATCATATCATGATTTTTTTACAGTTAAATCACGATTTTGATTTTATCACAATATTTATACTGATTTGAATGATGTAGATTTTACTATTTTGCATTGATTTTACTATTACTGAACAGTACAACCAAACTATTATCCTTTGTAAAAATATTGTCCTAATTAAGAACAAAAATAGGATTTTAGCCAAAGAACAATTCTGAACAGATTTTAATCAGTTTGTGCAATTTTGC
>JAODLC010000133.1:7073483-7084473 GCA_026781145.1 Hippopotamyrus pictus
CATTTTCTACAGTTTTGATGGGAACCATATCTTTTCCGAGGTAAAAGGTAACTGCTTCTGTTATCTCTTTCCATCGCTTGCTTGTCCTGTCATATGGCGCCTTTCTCAAAAGCTTGTGTCAGAGTGGTTTGTTTTGGTTTGGTAACTGTTGCCTCCGCTGCATGTGGTGTGACTGCTCTCCTAGCCTCTATACTCTCGGCATACTGTTTCGGATGTTGTCTCTTTAAGTGATTGAAAAGGTTCATTGAGTTGCGCAGACCTTTTCTCTGCAGACTTTGCAAATAACGACTGTTTGTTCCTTATCGTTTGGGTAAAAGCCAAATCACTTCAATGTCACCTATGTAGAGTTTTTTTAGGGACCAACTCATCCATTACATTAATTCTCACTTTCAGCCATTGCTTCCCGCTACACTCAGAATCAACGAGAGTGGTGGTGCACTTTGGTTGGCTGAGCGCTGTCTCTATAAGGCGGGCATGCATTAAGCGGAGTAGCAAATACTGCGCTTTGGCTGAGGAAAAAAATTAAGAAGAGCATAGAGCCGCAATAGACAGATAGAATGCAATCTATATTGACGATTCTACGATATCTCTGCTTTGGCAGATCGTCAACACATAGATCGCCTTCACGATCTCATATCGTCATATCGTACACGCCTAGTGGAAAAACAGTTCAAGTGCTTCCAAAGCATCGCTAACTGTTATCTAACAAATTACGGCCGTGTTACTGTAGTCTAGCCAGCTTCCCCATTTTCTGATGGAGAGACGTTTCACTCTTTGTGCTCCTTCTCTGTCTGCTCCAGCGTACCCACCTCCCCAGGCGCCCTATACCCAAGCCGGGTACAGCATGGGGCAGCCGGCGTACCCTCTCCAGCCTCCAGCCCCTACCAGCTACCCCACTGCGCCTCCCGTCCAGATGGACTACAGCGCCACACAACCTCCCTACAACCCAGCTTTCGTGGACCCTCCCGGGACGGGTCACTGAGGGGATCACTGGCACCCTCTTTCATGTCTGTACCGGTTTTGACTTGGGATCTATTTCTGGCAGGATAACGAAGTGGCAGAGCACAACCAGGAATGTTCCAAGGAGGGGAAGTTGTACGCTGGAGTAGGCTGCTCCTGCCACAAATTAGAAAATATTTGAAAGAGCGCTGTAAAAACAGTTTACAAAAATAGGCTGCAAATGCAATGAGAGGACTTCCTCACCACACGCCTACCGACATCCAAAAACATATCCACAGTGACCATGTTTCACTCTCCATTCTCTCTCTCCCTCCTGGCTATTTATTTAGCTACATGGGTGCATAGAGGAGTCGGGCCACAGGGGCATTGGCCCTTGATGATTGGCCCCTGGCATGTCCCTCCCCTATCACTCACCGATTCAAAACATATTATTGGCTAATGATAAGGTTGGCCCCTCTGTATGAATTATGCCCTCTCTTATACCCCCCACTTTAAAAAATACTAAAGTCTCTCCTGATTAGCTGTCTAGCTGCTAGTTTCAGTCACAATTTCGCATTTGTACACTCTGTTGAGGACTAAAATCATTCTTAAAATAAAAATTTGAGACATGATACTAGAGAACAGGCTATGAATCGGTTCTGTCTTTAAAGAGAGATGGCTCAGGTCCATTTATTGACAACGTCATTGTCAGTAAGATGTCTGTCTGTAATGTCTGCATTTCTTGTGCGGCTGCATTGTGGCTTTTTAAAAGGAAAACTTGCTGGTGAGGAGCATTTGGAGGGAATTAGTATATGAGTCAGGCAGTGGTGGTACTGGGCAATGTAATGCTTACATTTGCATGACTGTACACATTTGGACATGTTAAGTGTGATGGATTGGAGATTATCTCCAAATTTCAAACACTGAAGGGACTGCTGCTTAAAAACATGTAGTAAATAAAAGTGAGAATGGATAAAATTTAAACAGTACAATTAGATTGCTGGATGTAGCACTGGTACGGAAGCGTAATGCGTTCACTTGAGAAAAAATAATTCTGCTCTGTTTTTCTGAAATAATGACATAATTATCTCGGAATTTCTGAATTAATGACATAATTATCTCGGAATTTCTGAGATACGGTTTTCATGTAAAAAAAATACGCTCTGTTTTTCTGAATTAACGAGATACAGTTTTCATGTAAAAAAAAAAAAAAAACGCTGTTTTTCTGAATTAACGAGATACGGTTTTCATGTAAAAAACAATACCTCATGCATCACGGTATACGGGTGACGTGCTGGACTGTGTTTTTGTGCAGCCAATCACACCTTCATACATCTAATAAAAGAAGGTGTCAGCAAGTTAATATGATGTCATGTGGTCTTAAACTTTTTTTTAACTTTTGATGTGTTGTGTCTGGAAATACTTGTTTCATTTGAAATATCTATGGCATCAATTCCAGAGGGTGAATCACAGGCACTCATAGGGTGAATCACAGAGCAGAATGAAGCCACTCCGCCAGTCTTGTCGTTAAGCACATTATAAATAAACATAAAATATGCTGAGTTTCCCTGTCAGTATCAATAAACAACTTTATATAGTTAACTATACATAAAGTTATTTTATTTAGATTGCAGTAGACACATGCAGCTTGAATTGCAAGTAATGTGTTGTGTATTGTAATTATAAACTGGTTCACAGCTAAACTCAGACGGCTACGTAGGAAAAGGCTTTCGGAAACGGGGACTGGGATGCGTACAAAGAAGCAAAACACAGGCTCAGCGAGGCGCTGAAGGTGGCCGAACGCCAGCATCAGAGATTGGAGCAGCAACTCTCAACCAACAACTCGGCTTCCGTTTGGAAAGGACTCCACAAATCACCACCTACTAACCCAAAACCCCCCATGCCATCAACAACCGAAGCCTTGCCACCACCTGCCAAGACAAGAAATCACTGTGCATTTTACCTTTTATACCTTAAAAGAAGTAGACGGTAATATCTTTTCACACGTATTTACATGGCGAATGCGTACTTGTGTACCAATTATGTGCATCCCTGATTGTATGTATAGAATACTGTATAATAAAATTGTATCATCTTTAAGTCATATTGTTTGGCGTTTTTTAACCTTTTTTTCACCATTTCCCTGGTTCATTGCCGCTGGTAGTTGTGACAGAAACCGTCATACACTCTGGGCAGCACTCATGTTGCCAAACGTGGAGGCCACACACTTGCGGTCCCAGGATGGTCGTAAAGTCGGTCAGTCTTAAGTCGACGACCACCTCTACGTGCAGTTGTACCTGGCCAATAAAGTGAATTATAATTCTAATGTAAAATCCTAGAAAGCACAAGGTAGGGTACACCTACGATGGGATGCTACTCCATCACATGGCAGATACACACTATGGGCAATTTAAAAACACCATTTCACCTAAAAGCATATCTTCTGAGAATGAGATGACGCTTTAAAAACTAGTCACTTCAAACTTACCTTTTGTACATACACAGGAGGGTATATATACAGGTACATGTACACACTACACTCTTTTGTATGACAGCTAGCCTTTTATAAGTACGTGCAAATCACTGTGTACTATGCACCTAATTATTTTACTATTTACTTGTACTATTTTGCTACTTTATTTTATTCTACTTAAGTGTTTTTTCCCTTTTAAGTGTTATTTTAGGGTACAAATTTTAAAGGGGGCTCTGTGTCCATCCATTTTCTGTTATTGCTCGTCTTATTCAGGGTCACAGGAGGGTTCAGATACCAGAGGCTACAGGCGCAAGGCAGGGAACAACCCAGGTGGGGCACTAACCCACTGCAGGGCACATTCATACACATACATACACACACACCATTCACTCACCCCAGCGCACCTATGGACAATTGGGCAACTCCAATCATCCTCAGTATGTTTTTGGAATGTCGGGAGGAAACCCCATGACGACATGGGGTGAACATGCAAACTCCATGCACGTGGAATCCGGGGAGAGTCGAACCCAGACCCAATAGATGTGAGGCAACAGCGCTAACCACCGCGCCACCATACCGCCCCCTGGCCCCGAGTCTAAGAAATTTCATTACAGGTAATGATGTTCCATTGTTATCCATATATGACAATAAATTTCAACTTGAACTTACAAGCCTGAAGATGTCCACCATGCCACCTTAGGTAGTGACCAAGCTAGTTAATTCGAAATACAGCCTTTGCCAGCTGGGTTAAAGACTTACACCAGGACTGCTCAGGCCTGCTACTGGAGATCTACCACCCTGCAAAGTTTACATGCAGTCTTAATCTAACACAGCTAGTACACATGGATTTTTAAAATGTTTATTGATTGTTGACATATATATGATTTATTGTTGTGTGTGGCAGTTGCTTGGGGCGCGGTCTGCGGTCAATGCCAGGTTGTTTGCCTTGGATCAACTGTGAAGAGGAGTACAAAAATTGCATTAATTGGCCATTCTCTGTAATAGTAAAATGCACTTTAAATAAGTATAGTGAGACCCTGTTTAAAACAAGCAAACAAATGGATATTGCTTGTAATGGAGATGTTATTGTGTGGGGAACATGACTCATCTCTGCCTGTTCTCTTCCTCCCAGGGTGTTCTGGCAAAAGAGTTCCCTGGGGGCTTGATCACTTTTTATTAGTTCCGGGAGGGAGATACCATGTGAAAAGTGGATAGAGGGGAATTTTAATTTCTGGTTTAGGTGTAAATATTTATGTAAATTATTTATGGGTATTCAGCATTGGGGTTTTGGGTGGATGTGTATTTATTGATGCATATTTATATTTTAGTATTGTTTTATGTAAATATTTATTGTGTATTCAGGGGTGTGTGTGTAATGGATCGACTTCAGTTGACTACATGCCAATTAGTTTTAGGAGGGAACATTTGTATACAGGATTTGGAAAAGGGCTGAATTTTGGTGAACACAGTGCGCAAAAATAAAGGAAACCACTTGTTGAACAGCATCTCGGCCTCAGGGTCTCCTGATTGGTCGTTTCATTGCTCGCCTTGGATGCTCAGACCAGCTAACAGAGCCACACCTGTTGCTTGTTTAAACTTACCGCTTGTTACAGCCAAAATGTGGGGTCACCCCAGGTGTCTTTCATCTGTTCCCTCACCTGCCCTGTATAAATTGTCCTTCAGTCCTGCGATCCCCAGTCCAGTCATTGATGTTGCTGCCTGCACTCCTCAGTGTGCATTGTGTCTAGTCTTCTTGACTGATCTGCTGTACCTCATTTTAACCCTTCATTGTCTGTTTCCTGTGCCCTGCCTGTAGTGTGGTTTTCTTTAATAAAGCCCCTTTTGCTGTGCCCTCACGCTTGCCTTCGCCTTCATCCTTCCCCTCGACGTGAGGTTCAGCCTGTGGTATCCCACCCAATATACTTTAATGTGAGTCATGTCTTGCTCTCATAACAATAAACATGATGCAATGACCTCAACTCTTGAACTGAAATGTAATACTAGCTGCAAAGATGACCTGATCTTCACCGGGGGGGCAGAGTCAGAAAGATCAGACAACAACAATTCCAGCAGCCAGCAGTCTCTGAGGTAGCCGGTAGCCAGCAGGCCAATGGAGAATAGCCTGACGATTCATGAGAAACTTGCCGTAGATTTCTACACTAAAAAAAGAGCATGAAGTCAAAATGAAAATTGTTTATCTTGAGTTGTCTATGAAAGATGGAGACATGAAGAGGCCTCTGATCATCATTGAAATAGCCAAGGTAATCCATTTTCTTCAATTGTGAAAGTGAGCCTTGAGGCAAGCAGCCTTTAATCTGAAATTAAACCTGCCTCTGACCAGGTTTAAGATGTCATTTAGACCTAGATGAGTTGTAATCTTACCTCTGGAAATCTTAGTGTATAAATCAAGACTAGTGCAAGTCTAAGACTATTTTAATCCATGTGTGAGAAAGCCACTTCAATAAATACAGGTTTTAAATAAAATATAGTCTACGATTAGGCTTAATCCCTGACCAGGAAACCGGGCCTATGAGTCAGACAAAGACCATCATTCACTGACATTTATTCACAGCAAGGTGGTGTCGAGCCTGAAACCTATTCCATGAACAGCAGGATATCTGTGCAGCCAGTCCCTCACAGGACACACACTCTTTGGAAGCACCAATGCACTTAAACCACAAATAAACAGATGAGGAGGGAAACCTGTGTACCCAACTCAACATAACCACAGAGAAAGCATACAGACTCCTATATATACAGGTCAGAACCATTAATAAAACTAACAAAAATAAATTATGAACATTACAGAAACGTTATTTCTCCCAATCCCCCCCACCAAAGCTAGTACAAAATCCCACCATTTTCTAACCACTTATTCTGGCCAAGGTCGCTGGGGGTCCTGGAGTCTTTCCTAGCAACCTTGGATAAAACTAAAAATGCCCTAAAAATGTTTTGTTGATGTTTCGAGGTATAAAACATGTTAGAGATGGCCCAACAGTAGAAGCTTTCAAATTAAAATTAAAAACATTTATTTTTCTGGGCATTTGACTGATTAGGTACTGTGACGCACTATTAATGAACTGAAATGCAGCTGCGTTATCATTTTTGTATTTTACACCTTTACCGTATTTTCTGCATATCATGTAAAGCACTTTCAATTGCCTAATGCCACAAAATGTTCTATACATCTGTTCTCTGTTATATAAAGAACTGCATTCACATAACAGTTGACAAACATATCCAGATACCCAGCAGCAAGAAATGCTGGATGACAAAGGCAGTGAGAACTCTCCTCAAAGACCAGAGTGCAGCTTTCAGATCAGGCAAGGAAGCCCTCTACACTGCAGCACTGCGATCACTGCGAGAGCCATCAAGGAAGCTAAGGAGGTCTACAAAAGGAAGTTGAATTGTATAGGTTATTGGTCACATTAAAGGTGGGAAATTTTTTAAATGATTTATCATGGTCTCATTTTTTTACATCAGAAAAACCTGGCATTTTAACAGGAGTATGTACACTTTTTATATCCACTGTATCACCAGTCACAAGACCAGCAATCACATGACTGTTGGAGCAGATGCAGCACTAGCAGAGAAACTAAACTGTTTCTGAGCTCGCTTTGGGACGGAAGCAGCAAAGGCAGACACAACATCCGCAACAGACACATCCTCAACTTACAAAAGCAGGATGTAAGGCGTTTACTCAGCGCAGTCAACCCAAGAACGGCTGCCGGTCTTGATAGAGTGTCAGGTCGGCTGCTGAAAGAATGTGCAGAACAGCTCTAAGTAAAGCAATAAACATATTAAAGGATGCCCCCCCCTCCTGGACATCATCTGTCGGAGTTGCTACCTCTGGCAGGCGCTTCAGGTCTATCACTTCACAGACAGACTACAGAACAGTTTTTACCCCAGAGCCACATGTGAACTGAACATTGTGAAACGACGACGCTGACCTGTGGATCTCTAGTAACCTTAGCAACTTCAGTGCAATAGCTCAACTACCTGTGGTACTTCATGTCCATACATGGTTTATTGTGTCATGTCTTGTGTGATGTCCTATGTCCAACAGTATTCATACATCAGTTTTTGTCACTACAGTCACTTTAAGACAACAGATGTTTGCATCCAACCGCATTTAATCTGTATTAATTGCACTGGTGGTGGCATTTACTGCACCTTGCACTTCATCTGTTTATGGTATTTTATGTACACGTTATGGTGTTATTATGTCATGTCGCGTGTCTAAGCTGTAGTTTGGTTATACCTCAGGTTACATTCGAATTACTTGTTATGTGTGTAAGCACCATTTGGGACTGCCGCAAAAACCATTGTGCTCTGTACAATGACAATAAAAGACATCACATCACATCTGAGGGGTATTTTCCGTACGTCGCTTAAATCATCCGAGATCAGATGCCTCATCTGTACATCCAATCTGATCTAATCTGATGTAATCTAATCTAATCTAATCTAAATTGCTTTCTCGCTATATCCCAAAACCACAAATCTCCCATGTTGGGTCAATACCATGTGCGATGCCAGTAAAGGGCGATCTGCTCGGTCCGTCTCCACTATATCCCAGATCGGCCAGCTTGTTTTACTGGGAGTCGACGAGCTCTCATGCTTCATTCAGCATGGCAACTCCCCCAGGTGACGAAAAAGGTGTGAGTGGCTGGGTGAGCTATCTGTCAGCTGTCTCTCACACGCAGCAAAGCCGAAGCGCAGCTATGTCGGCATCAACTTGCTTTATTCTTACGCTCTCCGTTACTTTATTTTCCATAATCGTCGGTAAGTTTGTTTTTATTTTAGTTGTACATTATATTATTCAGCTTTTCAATTGCTTGTTGTGCGTGTCGAGGAGCGGGGGGTGCATCTGCTAAATGTATGTAGTTCTCTTGGACGTTTAGTGCCGTTTTAAATAGAAATATTTTCATTTTATCCACTTTACTAAACTTATGTGACGTACTTGCTAAAACGAATGCCTGCGGTCTGTTGCTATATTTTTTTTTTATCGTACTTGATATTTCCGTAGCCGCCCAGGCAGCCAAGTAGCCCACGTATTTTCGATTTATTTATTTTTTTAAATAATGAGTTATAATGGTCATTCATATATCTATGTAAACTTGGTAGGCCTTTAGATACCGGTATGTAAAATATGATTTTATTTGTGTATTATAGGTCAGTGGCCTGTACTACGAAGCGGGGTTACCGATCGGCTTTTCAGAGTAACTTGTTGGATTTAAGGTATCGCAGTTTAAATGGACTTCATATTCGTTCACTTACATTTTGCCTAGACTACCTTAAATCCGACAAGTTACCCCAATAAGCCAGTAACCCCGCTTCATAGTACAGGCCCCTTATATATTGCAGGGTTTTATAGAAATGCCACCAGTAGAAAAACATTCCGGTTGACATGTGCCCTTTGACCCCAAGCTGGTATTGAGTTGATGGGGTCTTTGGTTTTGGAGCAATACGATGATGTATGTTCAACCCCCATAGAAACCAAAGGAAGTAAGGGATTTCAGTTATTTTCACAAATTATTTACAGGTTTCACAAGTGTCAAAGTGTTAGCCGTTTGATTACAAGCTAAAAGACATTATTTTATAGTATTCCATTCGGGACTTCTATTTTGAAACGTCGCCGACCGTCAAAAGCGAAGCGAGCGTGTGAATTCTGAAGGGACTGGAGTGTTTTAGGATTTACAATTTATTGGCGGTAGCAATTGAATAACCAAGGTGTTCGTGTAATTTCACAAACATACTCGATTCTGTGAATGTGGAGATTGCTAGATCTTATGGTTTAATAGAGAAAATAGAGGGAAGATCTGCGAATGTCTGGCGATATCGAACCCACTGCTGACTTTACCTTGCTCCAGGTTCTAAGTTGAAGTGCAGTGTTTACTTTTTTCTTACTGTGTTTAGGTGTAATTTAGCTACAGTTTCCGTTTGAGGTTACCGGCGAACTGATAGATTTTGGGTATGTTCGAGGCGAATAGAATCGAGGTCGAAAACGTTTAAGAATTTTAAATATTTTGTTGTCTGAGTGGATAGTAGAAATATAAAGGATGTCCCAATACACACACACACACACAGAGCCGTGGAAAAAATTAAGAAACCACTCTATATTTTTAAACAAATCTGCATTTTAAATATTAGTTTAATTGTCGTTCTGCTAGCAGAAGGCTACGCTGAGCAGCAGGTTGCTTCCAGGCTTAAAATTTCTAAGACTGCAGTACAAGAGAATAAGGCGAAGCAGAAGACACTGAGAACGACCAGAAACCAGCCATGTAAATGGCGGAAGCGACTTTCTAATGCCAGAGATGACTGTAAATTTATCCGACAGTTTCTCATGAGTTGGAGGATGGCATCAAGTTTGTATCAGGCTCAAGATAGGGGGACTAAAGTCCCCTAAAGCAAGGAAGAAGCCCTTCATTAATGAGAAACAGAGAAGATCCAGGCTGCAGTTTACACACACACACATACATATATATCTATACAAACACAAACGGCTGTTTATAGGTGTGGATTGTTAAGTTGTTTCTCTTCATGTGCATTAGTTATGTTGCATAGGCAGTTATGTCATGGTGAGGACCAACATGTGAATCAGTGAGAATATTGGTGTACACTTTTGTTGTTGATTTTATTATTATTATTACATTGGGCCACGTGTAACTCGGCAGGTTAGGGGTTCTGTGCCCGTGTATGGTCATGAGTTTGAAGCCTGTGGCAGGTTCAGTAATCGTCTCCTGTAGGCCCTTGAGTAAGGCCCTTATCCCCAACTACCCGCACCTATATATGCATCTGTTTCAGACAGACGGGGTTTGTGAATCCCAAAGCATCACTGTGTACTTGTGCAAATTGAAACTAAATGTCCCATTAGACTATGTGACAAACGCTGGCTGTGAATATTGCACAGAATGGTACTTCATCTCCTTCTACTGCGGTCTGACATCCCATGTCTTCTGCAGACCTTTGGCTTTTTGCGCTAATTTCTCACATTTTGCTGGGATGGTTTAGCATGGGTAGAATGTACTAGTGAAGTTTTCCTGATGTTTGCTGGTAAGAGATCCCATCACATCATCCTCTTCCCTTTTTTTTTAGCTGATTCCTGCCAGGCTTACACATCCATCTCTGGTGTCAAACATCCGTACCAGATTTGCTATTATCCTAACTTCTGCTGTGGCTCGTGTTCATACAAACACTGCTGCAGCATCCGAGAACTTGAATTTGATGATGACGATCAAGATAAATGCCAGAGGTATGTGCACCATCGTCTGTGTTGACTATGACATTTCAATTTGCAATTTGTTTGTGTTGTTGCTATGGTACCTGGCGTCTTGTTAAAATTGTCTTATTCTTGTTATTGCTACCTGAGCCGTGTGTGGATCAAATTAAAGTCTAATGTGTCGGTGTCACGGCGCGTGAGCGACGAGCAAGCAGGGGAGGCGAGAGCAGCCAGGTTGGAGTCTAAAACGGATTTATTATGGGTAGAATGCACAGGACAGGAACTCACGCAGGGGTTTGACGATGACAGATCTGGGGAAACTAACAGAGACGCGGACTAAATGCACAAGACAAACT
>JAODLC010000133.1:7097120-7138007 GCA_026781145.1 Hippopotamyrus pictus
CAACAAAGAAATATCTGTAAAAAAAAATCTAGAATTCGACACAGGCCTTCTAGTAAAATACTGTCCAGCTCCCCATAAGGTTTTATTATTCCCAGAGCTCAGCCTTTGTTTCTGTGGCCCCAGGCCCTGCATAAAGGAGGAGTTTGCTCTTACCTACAGTACATACAAACACACACGTAGCAATGAAGTGAGAAATGTAATTTACTTAGTCTCAGGTCACGGTTAAGCTCATTTTGTTACCTATTCTGTCTATTGTCACTCTTACTGCACTCCGATTCGTACCTCAAAAATCTCCAGGCAACATTAATTGACTTGGATTTCTTTAGACAGGAATGTGCTCTATTATATTTTAAATGGTTATGTCTGCCTGTATTACATATATAGAACAGGCCTGGTGCAGGAGAGCTGGCTTGAACAGGAAAATGCAACACATTTCTCAATGTGCCAGTGACCTGCAATGTGAAAGGGAGACCTGTAGGGGGCACTAATGAGAGTCAGGTCTTTTTTCCCCTGAAAATTCCACCCATACAACAAAGGAAATTATGCCCTGAAATTGCAAATAATAATAAATATCTTTTTTGGCTGCTGAGTCTCAGTAGAAGCTGTCGCACTTAATGGCACAGGAGTCACAGGAAAAGGAAAATCACACAAACTCACATGGGCAGCAGCTCTCCCCCAGAATCCTCGGCCAGTGCATTGAGCACCTTCAAGCTGCTCGTCAGAACCGCGTCCCTCCGGCGGGCGGCACCAGCCACCGCCGGGTCAGACAACCGCAGCAGCCAGCGCAGCAGGGGGTGCAAGAGCTCCGCCCCCTCACCGCGATTCCCCCCAGAAGGTTCTGGAAAGGCCGGGCCGGGCATAGTCCGTCCCACATCTCTTTCGTCCGTGTGCTCCTGGGCCTGACAGGACAGCAGGACGCGCACCACCTCCTCGCTGTGTGACACTAGGTGGCGCAAGGCCCCAAGCGAGGCGAGGGCCAACTCCTCTGAGCTGCTGGCGGACTCCTCCCCGGCTGGGGCAGAGCCAGGAGGCGAGGCATCCCTCAGCAGACTCCCGGCTGGCATGTCCACTGCCTCCAGTGCCCGGCAGAACAGGTCCACATGCTGCTGGAGGAGGGGCAGGAGGTGCAGCGCCTCTGGGCACGAGCGCTCCGACACGGGCGCCTGCGCAGGGAGCCGGGGGGATCCCAGTGCCAGCCTGGACAGGCCACACATGGCGAGGCTCTGTATCCGGCCGAAACGGCCGAGGGCCCCATCCGGCTGCTTGGCTTCCATAGGGGCGCGGCTGGAAGACTCTCTGGGGGGGAGAGAATTCCCAAAATGCAAACCACAGACGTGTTTTACATAGCCAAGGGCAAAATGGGAACTCACAGAAGCAGAACCCAGCACATGGTGGACGCCTCATATTTGCGTGCACCTGGCATGCTGCATTACCCCGTAAACAAAGAGTCAGCTGTTTGTTCCAGCATGTCCCGGATCTGAATGGATCTCTATAGACAGGATGAGACAGGTCTGCAGAAAGGCTCATGTCTGGTGATAGTTACAATAAAAGGGGAGATCCCTCTTGACAAATGAAAGGACCTCATTCTTCTGAAACGATTAAATGTATAATCACATCATTTACTTTATATATTCATAAGTGGGTGTTTAACTCAGCGTGTTAGGGGTCTCCCCTCGCATCCAGAAGGTGGTGGGTTC
Organism: Hippopotamyrus pictus; assembly: GCA_026781145.1. Taxonomy (NCBI): domain Eukaryota; kingdom Metazoa; phylum Chordata; class Actinopteri; order Osteoglossiformes; family Mormyridae; genus Hippopotamyrus; species Hippopotamyrus pictus. Next base: position 7,098,818 of record JAODLC010000133.1, read on the forward strand.
GAATCTCATTCTGTCACTATATACCACTATCGTCACCTCTGGGCCCTTGAGCTAATCCATCAAGTTTAGACCGCTTTGGATCAAAGCATCTGCTAAATTAATGTAAATATTTGGTTAACAGGATATATGACAACAGAGCCCTATCAAGGCCTCAAACTCACAACCATTTAGTCATAGGTAATCCTCCTTAACCATTCCATTTCTCAGTTGCTATTTGATTTAACTAATCAGTAAACTAATCAGTACCCGTACCCCCAGGGCCAAGCCTTACAGGCAGAGGGAGCCGTTCTGGGACAGCGGCCAGGGCAGGGCGTCCGGGCTGACGCACAGCAGGTGACAGAGGCCCAGCGTACTGGGGTCCAGGGGGTGCTGGAGCAGCAGGTTCAGCAGAGAAGACCCTTCAGGAAAGGATGTGGCGACAACACAGGAAGTGAGGAGCAGGAAGTAAGGCATGAGTCATGGCGCAAACATGCCAGCTGAAACCCACAAAACATCAGCTTGATAGTCATGGAGATATTTCACAAATTCATCTGTATTTAAATAGCTGTTTATGACAGCTTGCCAGGAATCTCCTTAACTCACGCTTGTAATAGGTTTATTCAGTGACATGATCTAACAAATATCTTACCTTGACTATGACACAAGTGCAAACTAGACGATTTGCCTCGATGTGCATCATCAATGATGTTATTCACAGTCTCGTTCACAGGTTTTCCATCTTAAAGGGACAGAATTATCACAGCTGAGGGCGCCTGTGCAAAAGCGGGTTCTGTCACTTTAATTAATATCAGTCCATTCAGATTTTTGAGAGAACTAAGGATGCAATAAACAAAAGTTTCCCTGAGAAGCTGAGAAGTTTTTTGTTTACTGTTGTGCCTGGAGCAAGATACATCAGCTTACATTCAGTAATTACCGGGCAATATCAAAGTGTGAATGTGAAACTGTGAAAAGCACAAATGAAATAGATACTCTAAATAAGAGCGCAAAGGGCCTTTCCCATCACAGGAACTTCTTTCAGAAACCAGAACCTTGTTTTGTTTCCGCCACAGGAATTCTGCCCGATTGTAATTCCAGGTCTTTTTTTTTTTTTTAAGTGCCTACTCTAGACTAGGCACTTTTCGGACAACCAGGAACTACTGGGGTGGGGTTTATAGCGATAGACTTTACTGACTGGTTGACCACAAGCACCAGCTCCAACATGTAAGTTATGCAGAAGTGCAGGGAACAGAGAAAATGGAACAGATGGAATTAATTTTCAACAGCATTTCAACAGCACTAAAAGCATAAATGTAAACCATTTTTTTGCTTTCGTCTCAATATTTCTGCCTCAGAAAATTTGATCTTGGCAATCCAACGTAAAACTGCTCTGGCTTCTCTGCCATGAAACGTGCCAGGGATGATGACGTTACATCATCTTTTATTCTGCCACATTTAATAATGAATTATAAATGTGCTGCTGGTTGGTACTTTAACACCTCTTCTAATTAGAGTGCCACCCGTTCTGTTTTGAACCAATATGGGACAAGAGACGGCCCAAGAACTCGGAACCAGGATCCTGAACTTGGTGGAAAAGTGTCTCATGTGACCAGGAGGGTAGTTTAGGGTACTTTGAAGATTACGCCAAGGACAGTTGGCATGGGAACCCGAGCAATACTGGGCCTTTGCAGTTCTGGCTGTTAGTGTTTTTTTTATGCAGTGACAATTTACAGTGAGAGTAGTGATAAAACATTTAAAGCACTGCATGAGGTCACACTGCTGATCTGTGTTTCTCACTGAATATCTGTGGTAAATGAGAAACAAGTGGTGTGGTCACTGGAGGTGGCGACCGCCCCACTGACTCAGCAGCAGTCTTCTGAGGTCATCAAAGGATGCTCTCAAACAAATGGGTGAAATTGTACAATGCTGTACACCCCGGCAGACCAGGGCTGCATGGCTCCTGCCCTCTAAAAGAGGGAGCACTACTTTAACAAATTCATTATTCACTGGTGAAATAACCTGTGTTTCAAGCTGTCAGTCAGGGTATGCTTAGGGATCAGTCTGTTTCTTCACGCTTTCCAGACGACAGAGCAGTTGCATACGACCCCTTAATTAAGCTATGAAGTTAGCGTGCTAAACATGTTACCTTCCTTCGAATGCTCTTTGAGCGGCGATCTTCCCTTGGGCAGCTGGGCTGCAAAGGCCTCCTTGGTGAGGAAGCGGCTGCCGCCGGCAGAGGGCCCGCCCCCATCCTGAGGGTGCGGAAGCAAAGATCTCCTCTTCGGACTGGGGGGACATGGGGGAACGGCGAGAAAGGCGACTTTAATCGAGAGCAGCTCACAGCACAACCGCAGCCGCGTTTCGCCGACTTCCAGGCGTACCTCATTTTTACAACCCATTTGCTAGATGCGTTCCAGATGGATCCAGATCACTAGGCTGCTTAGTCGCACGTGCGAGTAATGTAGAAATCTAATTAATACAATCATAGAAACTGAGAAGAAATCTTAAAAAAAATAATAATAATAATTTTAAAAATAGTTTATAGTCATACAATCATCTTCAAACAATTTATGTACTTCAGAGAAATGCGGAGGCTATCCTCAAAATCCAAGAGCACGGGGTAGGGGGACACCCTGAGCAGGGATGTCTGTCCATCATGAGGAACAAACACTACTGGCAATTAATAGAGACCCATAAACCTAACTGCATGCCTCTGGACTCCGTACAAACAGGGCAGGGATGGTAATCCCTCAACCCTGGGGGTGTTTGTCAACGATCCTGTCCAAGGAACCACCGTGCCACCGAACGATGATCCACAGAGTGATACGTTTGCGCTTATAGAAGCATGCGGCCGCCGCTGGGAGCGTAAGAGAACCACGAGAGGCTAAGCTCACCTGCTCCTCATGGCAGGTGAGACGGGCAGCTTGGCTCGTTCCGAATTCAGGAGCCTCGCCTTCACCTCGTTTATTTCCACTTCTTTAAACTGCAACTCGGACTGCAAGCACTGAAGCTGCAGAGAGAGAGGTAACGAAGCTGGGTGCACGCGCATGTGAAAGCTGGCTCATGGCACATTCATTAATGCTGAAAACACAACATACCAAGTAAATAATCTTAAAATATACAAAACTGTACTTTGTTTTGTACACAGTGATAATTTCATGCTTATTTGAGCCACTCCCTTTGACCAACCACAAAATAAAGAGCATCACATGTAAAAAAAAAAAAGAATGTAAAAACTTACATCAAATTATTGCCTTTAACTGTATTTAGATGTTTTTCACTAAATTTAGCATACAATGTATATCACAATACACCAACGATGTGACTACACTCCTGGGCAAAAAAAATGCACCAAAGCTCAATGTTGTGCAGTTTGGATTTGGCCCATTGTTATGCCCGTGGGAGATTTACTTACGCAAAAATGTTCCAAGGGCAGAATGAGAAATGATTGGTTCAGAGAGAACCAATCAGATTGTAGAGGAGGCGGGACCAAAACATCTGATTGGTTGTACCCAACTCCTGCTGTTGCTTGGACCCGCCTCCTCTATAATCTGATTGGTGATATCTGTGAACCCAGGAGTGTATTTAACAAACGGCACACAGTAGTTCTGCAGTCTGAATTTGAAACTTGTCCTTCATGAACACAGGTGATACAGCAGCTTAGCAGAGACCCCCAGGAGCTGCAGCCCCGCTGCTACCTTTTTGGAGAGTGCCTTCTCCTTCTCAGTCTGCAGCTGGGCTCGCTCCTGCTCCTGCAGCAGCTGGGCCTGCCTCTGCTGCTCCTTCTCCTGCTTGGTTTGTCTAAGGGAGTCTCGAAGCACCAGGATCTCCCCATTCTTCATCAGCAGCTCCTCCTCCACCTCCTGCAGCTGATCACCCCAGATGCAGCATACCCCATGAACACCCCAAACGCTATTATTGCCTATCTTAGGTATAATCTGCTGGTTATTCTGACAATTCCAGTAATAATTTAAATATAGTATAATACCATGTTGGCGACTGCCCGGGGTTGGTTCCTGCCTGCACCCATTATTTCCGGGATAGGCACCATACCCCCCGCAACCCCAGTTAGGATTAAGCGATTACGGTGACGGATGGATAATATAATACTTTGCATTTGGCGCAAGACAGGAACCAAGCAACCACTGCAGTACACACTCAGTCAGACATACAGTCAATTTAGACGCTCCAATTCACTTATATTGCATGCTTTTGGACAGTGGAAGGAAAATGGGAGGATCCGCCAAAAAGCCACGCCCACACAGGGTGAACACGCGAACTCCACACACACAAAGCGGCAGCGTGCGGCAACGGCGCTACCCACACTGTCACTGTGCCGCCCTAAATAAAATGATTCCTTTTCTACTTTATCTAGTATATGTTAAAAGAAAGTTTATCGCTACTGCTTTTACATTCTGAGACAATCATAATCATTATCGTCCTTGTTGCTGGGCTCACTCACAGACTGTGTGGCGCGTTTGTGAAAAATTAAACAAAAATAAGTGAAGAATGTAATACGAATAAAATACAATATAATTCTTTTGATATAATACATAATCTGATAATAAAAGTGTAAAACTTACACCTTATAAACTTAAATGTAATATATAATATCTTCAGGATACAGATTCAGTGCCCTGGTGTGGCACACTACCAACAGGCCAAAGAAAATTGAAAATTTAACATACACTATTATCATCTTTACGCATGCAGTATATCACAGATATAGTGTGTCAAAATGTTAGTTTTTATACATGCCTACCTTCTTCTTGAGTTCAGCTTGTTGTGCTTGGAGTTGTTCACAGATAATCTCATATCTGTCAGTTTTATTCTGCTGCTGTCCCTGTCCTGCACCTCCACGCCACAAAAAAGATTGCATGACAAATGGTCAGATGCTAACTAACACACACCATTTCATGTTGTGTACAAACGCCACAATATTTCACCAGAATAACACAGACACATATTTCGAAACTGAATTCTGTCTCTTAAATAGATTACATTTTTCGATAGCTATACTGTGTGTTACAGTTTCAATTATAATTATTTGCACCTGTTTATAAATAAAGAGCAAAGAAATTAATGTGGCTTACTAAAAGCTTCCATTGTTGCATTCTTCAGACTGGTCCCTGCGTTCCTTCGAGCATCACCACTGACTCCTGCCGAACCAAATGTCCTTCTAGCCTCTAGCCCAGCTTTGCGAGGTGGGCCCTGGCATGGAAATACGGAGCCGCGGCTTTCTTTGGGGGCAGGCAGCGCTAAATCGTCCGTGATTGCCTGTGATGCGATTATATCTATTTCATCGAGGTCAGCCTGGGTGAAGTCCTCATCATCGCCAAAGGGGTCTGCTTCTGGACGACCATCGTACCTCTCCCCTTTGAGACGCTTGTTCGGCGGGTACTCCATAACAGCTACAGTGAAACACCTAGCCCACTAATGGTTCTTACTTATTCCCCAGTGAGCCGCTACTCAGTCTGCGAAATAAGGATAATATATGTATAATATGAAACAAATGCGTAAGAGACAACAGGCAGATCCTATTAACTATAATAATTCAGACTACGTTTTACACTGAAACTCCCCAAGGAAGGCTATAACACGAAACCTTTCTGCTTGATAAACTATCTAATTAGATGTTATAGTCACGCTACTAGTGGGTTCATTGATAACAGTAACTTCAGTTGTATCTTTAGTTATGTAACTTTATTGAAACAATGATGCCTTCCAGTGGGCCGTCTACTCACGATTATGTGCCTTGAATGGCTGGAGGAATGATGGGCAGCAAGCAACATCTTTTAGAACCCACGCTTCACTGCTCCTCATGATTATTTTCTACATTCAGTCAATATTGTTTTGTCGTGAAAAAGCACGTTACTCTGTTATAACATAGCCCAACTCCATATTCAACGTGAACCACTCTGCTTTTTGAGCAAACGACACAATCACTTTCCAGCAAAAAAGTAAGGTAAAATTTCATTGGAAGATACGGCAGGAACGCTGTGTCTGTACGGAAAGCCAATAAGGACAAAATACCTTTTGTATCTGAAATCGTTGTTTTGAAAATGCGTGTATACGTACACGTACGGGGAACATGGCAATTTACGGATAGTCATTCAATATACTTATTAGTATTTATTTTATTTACAATACCAAGTCTGCGGACACAATTGTCAGTTTTTCATGTTCAGTGTTCAGGTTTTCATGTTCAAGTCTTATCGTATAAAGTTAGTCGAGTAGTAGTATACAGTCAGCAACATTTGTAAAAACCTGGCGGATTTATTCAAACGACTGGGAAAAAGTCAGATTACACAATAATATATATTTAGTACTACATGCATGAGAGTACAATGAACACTAGCCAAGCGAAATATTTACAAAAAACGCTTTACTTTGAGGGAAAAAAAACTCAACACATTCCCTTAGGATTGGATGATTTTCACATAACCTCCATCGCGAGGCCAATCATCGTCGAATGCGTTCGTCTAGTGCGGCTCAAAAACAAAATCCCCCACTTAGTGCGCTGACGTCAAGAGGACCGCGTATCGTGATTGGCTAGTCCTGGTTGTGTAGCCAGAGAATGTTTACCATCCGTGTGAATGAGTAAATTTTCCCTGATGAAAAGAACGTCGATAGAGAGTAAAAAGTAAAGAAATTTAGCTTGATGTTAAGTAATATAGGTTACCACAGTTAAAGAAGTGAGGTTATAGTGTTAGTATTAACAGAGCGTAAAGTCTTAATTGAACGTCTTGACATAGTAGACTTGCTTTGTGATTGTTGGTTACAGCTGTATGAACAAAGGGAAAAGTGTATCTCAGACGGGCCTGTGGATGGCCTTTCTTGTTTTTGTATTTGGCTATAACGTTAAAAAAACTCCGCTTCCTGTGTAAAATCGCTTGCATATAACCATTTTGGCGAATCCCGAAAGCGTTTGTACTTTCCAGTGTTTGATGAGCAAAGCAAGTTGTTAAAATGAAAACTGAGGTTTCAGCTGCTGCGAGTTTCATCACCAGATTGCTGAAAACTACCGGACTTTTGACCGAGGAGCAACTCGAACAGTTCAGCCTTTCGCTGGAGAAGGCTTTGGGAGGTGGGTGTCTTTCTGTCTCGACTTTATTACGGCGTGAGCGCGTTGTTTTTGGGTGCCATTGGCATACGTGTGTGTGTGTGTTATATTACCGAAGTCAGATACCTCACTATAAGAATATAGTTCAGTATCTAACTGAATATTACCTCTCGTTAGAGCAATAATACGTACAGTCGTTTGTAAAGTTGAAGTTAAAATCCAGCGGATTTGTTTGGACATAAAGGTTGGTGGATCTCAAAGCAAAGTTCTGGATGTTTTTTTGTATCGCCCCTCCCCCAGAGCACTATCAGCACCACTGGTTTCCTCAAACCCCCTGCCGTGGTTCGGGTTACCGATGCATCAGGATCAACCACGAAATGGATCCTCTGATCGCCAAGGCAGCGAGTACCGTAGGACTCTCCCAGGAGCAACTTTTCCTGCTGCTTCCGAGTGAACTGACGATGTGGATCGACCCGTACGAGGTCTCTTATCGGATAGGGGAAGACGGATCCATCTGTGTTCTTTATGAGTCCACGCCACCGCCACCAGTACTGGCAAATGGAGGTTCCACTGATAAAAGAATCAGTTGTAAGGATGAACTGAGAATAAGGAGGTCAAGTTCATCTAAACCTCTTAGTATGATGACTGTTTCGAGCTAATTTTTTTCTCGTAATAAAAAGGCTTATTTACGGTCTGTATTTTCCTACATTTAATGTAGATCTACACTTATAAGAAAACAAAGATTAGCGTTAGATTTTAGTATTATTAGTAGAGAACGTGTGTCTAAAACTTATAGCCATAGATTGTACCAGGATGTATTCTTTTAAAAGGATCTTACACTAATGTTGTAAATGTTTTACAAAGTGATATCAAAGTAAATTGATGATTTCCAATAAAGCTCTGATGTCTACTTGGTGTTCTTTGGTGAGTTTTGATTACTTTTTAGTCATTCTTGATTATTAGGAATAAACAACAGTACAACACACATACTTATTAGGCAAGTGTGTATTTTGCTTGTATCTTCCCTTCCAACCAATAGTATCACTACAGATTAATCTCCAATTAAGAACTAACGTTAAAATATGGAGCATTGTCAGCATTTGGTCTGAATACTTTCTGTTTGGAGTGAAACTGGAAACTGTAGATGCTTTCCTCTGCAGGATTATTAAACAAATTATTACTGCTATTATAACAGGCCAAAATAGAATCTTATACAGAGCAGAGAAAAACAAACCACAAATGCTGAAATATGATATCCACCCACTAAGGTATACAAGCTAAAACACTTAAGATTGGGCATGGATACATCTCAAGATTTTATGAAGTTTTCATGGACAGATGATTAGAGTGACTCTTGATCGACCAAGTGGATGGACACCATCTTTAATTGCCAACAAGGTGGTGGAGCATGATGATGTGGGCTACAATTATCAGTGATGAACCAGAAGTCAGCAGTTTTCAAAAAGGTTATGATACATGCAGGACAATGCCCCTTCCCATGCAACAAAGTATCCAATAGACTGGCTAAGAAAGGCTTGAATGTTGACTGAATTATGACCAGGCCCCCTTCATCGCCTGACTTAATTAATCCCAGTAGAAAGCTACTCTACCTTTCTAAAGTGAGATTTACCAAGATGGCAAGCAGTACACTTCTCAGAGCAGTGTCTGGGAGGCAGTCCTAGCTGCCTCAGCTAATATAGGATGTGATCAGATCAAAAGCTTGATTGGTTCAATGAATAACAGGCTCATGATGGTCACTGAGAAGAAAGGTCACCATACAGGACACTAAACTTAATAAAGTGGGCTGCATAGAATAGCCAATAGTTTATTATCCCTTACATAAACTGAATAACTAAAACTGTTTTTAATTATTATTTCTGTTGATGGTGAAGAGAAAAAATCCACGTAATTTCTGATTCATTGCCTAATAATTGTGCAGACTGATAATCATTTTTTTTGTTTGTTTGCAACAGACTAATGTAACATTCCTGAATTCACTTTTATAAGCTTGTCCAACTTCTGCTAACATCTCCAGGAATAGTATTTGCCTAATTATTCGGCACACAGTGTACATGGAGGAAACTATTAATATGTTTTTCCTAAAACTTATTTAGGACATGGGCTCATGGTGAACAGAGGGTACCCTGGATGGTGCCAATCCATCACAAAACAAACCCACAACTTCACACTACAGGAAATTCATTTAAAGACACCGATTCACCTAATCCCTTGTTGCTGGGCTGCAGAAGGAAAACTCACACATATGCAATTGGAATATACCTGAAGGTAAGATTACACATAGAAATAAGATTAGTATGAAATTCAAATGGCCATATTTTATGTTTTGCTTCTGTTGGCTGAAGGTTTGTATTGCTAGTACGATACTCATTCTATGGTAAAAGCAGGGCTGAAAGAACTCATGTCTGGGAAACAAAAATCTTTATGATTAATAACTCAACCCTGATTAAATCCTGTAGTTCTTCATGTAGGTATTATTTTACATTTTCATCTATTAATTATCTATGAAATGGTGGGATTCCAAACATAGTTAGCATTCTTATACCACATTTATATTACTCTCATTCTCAGTTGCCATACTTAGTCACAGTAATTTTGGTATCTGAAGCATTACACTCTAAATAAAATGATAAATTTCTGAGTTCTGTAGTATTGTGTCATAAGATGGAATATAGTTCTCTAGACACTATAGGTTTTTCTGATTTCGCATTCAGGGTGTCCTCAGCCACATTCCTTGTGTTTCCCAGTGCTGCAGATCTATTGTAACACATTGTACATGGATTGATGGATGGTGGCAAAGGAATCAAATCAGTGACTGCCTTCTCAGGACTGAAGGCCACTAGTGCAGCTCATCTGATTTATTTAAAAAACCTGGGTCATACTAATTGTGAGGGTCCAAAACGTACAGTCTTGTATGTATCCTTATCAGAAGGCACTTACTAACACATAGAAATGTCACTAAAACATGATTACCGGCTATTTTTATTTAATCGCATGACTCTAATTAAATTCGCAAAATATGTTTGCCATTTTATATTCTAGATTACGATTAGGAAATAACTGTCGCTTTTTCTTGCTATTCAAATGCTCCAAAACATTAAACATATCAGTGCTACTAATTATATTAAATTACAAATAATACTTTTAGATATTAACGAACCTCTATACTTTATGTGTAACATATCGAATGGATATTTTTAAGCCAATCGTGTAATACAAATGTATACATACAATATACAAAAGTTACAATGTGTGATGTCATACGTTTCAGAACAAAGCATATTTTGCGCTGATCGAGTAAATGGAAATCTTTTCGTTGCACTGAAGTGTTTCACGTCTTGACGTCATTCATTCATTACAGATTTTACATAGAAGGCTTTACTTCCTGGACAAAGAGGCAGGACTTAAATTTGATTGGCGTAACTATTGTGCAATAGATGTCCAGTACTGGACAGCTTTCTGACTTGTAAATTTTCATTTGCCAATGAAAGTTGTATTTATGAAATCTTGGCAAATCGGGTGAGAGTAGGTGGGATATCCTTGAGAAAAGCGGTAGTGGTAGTAGTCTGTTGGTGTTTCGTTTAGGGAAGCGATCATTTTCATATCAGTTTGTGTTTATGTGTTGACACGTCCGTTTAGTTTAGTTAAATCATAATTAAGGTCATTTGTGTTATGGAACTAGATAAAATGGACGAGAACGACTGGAAATACCACGGAGAGGGTAATAAGAGTCTAGTTGTCTCTCATGTTCAGGTATGTATCGATAGCATCAGCTAACATATAACGGCTAGTTTGTACAACTATTAAACATGCAATAATTTCAGGCTGGTTTTAACTGAAGTTTCTTTTAAAAAAGAAACGGTCACAGTAACCCTGTAAAGATCTAATCAATTAGTTCAAGGCGTTATATGATTATATTATGAAGTGGCATTTTATTATTTATAATTTTCACTGTTTAATGGATTAATTAATTCCAAGTTGTTATTCAGTACAGGTGCATACGTTCACGCCCTCAAAAAGTGTTATTCACTACTGACGTTCAGACGTTCATTTATTCTTTTCACTGCTAGTAATTTGAAGGAATGTCCAAAATTTTACGATCACACTAATTTTGGATTTAATTGTAAGTGATTTGTAGGTCTCATCAGTATAGTTTAGCACACTTACGGAGTGTGTGGCAATGAACCTACAGAAAAGGAATGAGGAGGAGTACCTTCTATATATATCGCTAAAAATATTTCCATTTGAGAAACCCAGCAGAAACTGCCCTTTAGAAGATGAAGTATTGCATTTAGGCTGGTACTTTTGAAATATTATATATAAGAAATACTTATGGTATTTCTTCCGGACTGACACACGGATTTATGTGCGAGCACTATTTTAGAATAAGTTGGCTTTCTTAATGAGGGCGCTTTGGAAATTATTATCACATATTGTAAGATAGCTTGATCGTACAGCTAAAGACATATCCTAGAGAAGTGCGATAAAGTCTTTGTTAATCAACAGGGCGAGCTTTTAAAAATATTTATGGAAGTGAGCATCGCAAGGAATTTAAAGACGTATGAATGAGAGAAATGCGTCAAATATAGGCGACCCGTTCCCTTAATTTATTCCAGCGACGCTTAAACGCCTATTAAAAATCATTAAGGAACAAATGTCAAATAACCCAGGGGAAAGTCTAACATAATAGTTACGTGTAAAGCGTTGAATTAAAATGTTTAACAGTGTAAATTGTACATTTAGAACCATGCAGTGATTCAGTATTGTATTGAACTTGGTTTCTAATGTGGTAAATACGTGATCATTTCAGTACATGCTGTACATTGTGAACATTCAGGGGCAAAACTGCCTATATTTTATAGGAAACTAGTCCCATCTTTATTGGTAACGTGCATATGTTTTCATTTCATTATGCCGCTCATGACGTTAATTGGGGACTGTTTCCTGTTTTTTGGATTGGGTGCTAAAACTGAGACAGTTTCCATAAACTTTATTATTATTATTATTATTATTATTATTATTATTAATAATAATAATAATAATAATAATAATAATAATAATAATAATAATAATAAAACGCAGTGTGGAAAATATCATTAAATACGGTTTATAACGGGAGAACTCAAATGCCATCAAACCTTATATTATAAAATGACTAGTGGTTGATATTTATTAGTTGTCTTGCATAGGGTATATTAGTTGTGGGATTAAAAAATGTTACATAAAGTAAGGCTTTTAAAAATAGGCCTACGTGTTTGTTTATATACGGCCGATTGTAAGTCCAATATTAACTGTGTTGGTTATCAAACAACATGAAGATAATTCTGATTACTTAGTGAGAGACTTGTTTTTGATTACACGTATATTCTGGTAACCTTTTATCCACGTAGGTTTTTCTGTAGTAATATTTTTATACACCTTTACATATATGTTTGTTTTGTTTAATGAAAATGATCGCAGTCATTTCGCAGGCTACTTTCTGGTGAGTTATAGTACATGTCAGACGCTGTATATAACGTAGCTTATTATATAAACTGTCCTCAGAACCGTGTCAGGACTGTGCTGTTAGTTGCTTATTGTAATAAATATATATTTAAAACGAATTATGTATAATTTTTATCACATCACGCCGGTTCTTAGACATGACGGCATATAACGCCACTCAAAATTATTTTCAGCCTAAGTGTTGTATTATTACGGCATAACGTTCCTGTGGCGGTTTCAAGTTCATTGAAAAGTAAAGGCTGTTAATCATGAATATCGTACGTCTCTGTTTCAATTTATTTTTATTGCAGCATTCGCAAGTCCTTCGCCTGCTGAAATACCCCACAGAAGATGCTGAACACGCACAACAGGTAAACTTTAATGGAAACTTTGTGGGGGGTGGCAGCTTCTTAAAGAATAATGAATATTCTTGCCGTCATTGCTTTCTTAAATTAAGTAAACACTTGTGACACACATCAAGGCACGAAATGAGTAAAACAGATAAACAGATAGTGTTACTTGTTAATCTTGCTTTCATTCTATTTTTGGCCTTCATTTGGCAAATACAAAAACTTCCTGAATGAAGCTTACCGGGAGCAGTGACTGGTTCTGAAAGGTCTTCAGTCAGTGGGCTGTCACAGCAAGGATCCAGTCCCATGTGAGGGCTTTTGTTACAGCCTGGGCACCCCACTCTATATACAAATGAATATTAGTGTCTAAATGTTATTGCCAGTATAAAGACGCACACTAATGTCAAATGGGTACAATGTGTAGAAAAAAAAACGAGGACAGACTCTGGAATTTTTGAAAGGGAAGTGCTGTGTCACTAAGAACTTTTTGAAGTTCTGTTGAGACTGGTAGTTTGTTGGATCATATGGCCAGATCTCCAAGGGAGGCAGTTGCTGTTTGATGGCAGGGCACTGGGGATGCAGTCCCGCCCGGGCGTGATAAGGGCCATGAGGCATTTGCCTGGATGCAGAGGCTGTTTTCGAACTCTGCTAAAATTAGTCATCATCCATCACTGATGTCCCTGTACTGTCCCTGATGATAAATGGCTGTGTTCTTTCTGCGTCCAGACATCGGAGCAGGCCTTCAAACACATCCAGAACATCGTGGAATTCAGTAAGAACGTCATGAAGCCTCTTCTCGGAGAGACCTGCGTCCACCATGGGGTAAGGATTTCTCACGGCGTTGCTAAAACAGAGCAGCATGTCACCCGAAAGCTGAGCTCGTGACATCGGATTACTCCACTGCAGCTTAACTGGAAAAAAGTGTTGTTTGCTGTGTTGTGTTGCCATAGAACATTCCGGTAGGTCATTAGCACAGTTTGAAGAGGAGCTCTATTTTTAGGACTCCTAAATTGTACTTTTGCAAGCTTGTCACACTGAGACCCAAAACCTGCTGGATGGAAATTTTTGCATCACTGAAAACTGGGTTTCATTTACTTTTACTTATTTAGTAGATGCCTTTTGACCAAAGTGACGTACAAGTGAGTAAATCCTGGTGTCAGAGAGCAAGATCAGCAAGTTTCCACCGTCTATGATGCAGTTAGGGTTCATGAGCCTTGCACAAAAGCTCAACAGCGATATGATTACTACATCTCCCCCAGGATTCAAAGCCACTACCTTCTAGACGTGGGTAAAAATGACAAACTGTCTGAGCTGCATTCTGCCACAAGAATCACTTAAAATTATTACAGAGCTTCTGCGTGGCTCATAACTTTTTGTCCATGTCATTCTCCAGATGGCTTATCAACTTAAATATAGTGAGATTTCTGCTGCGGGATTCTTTGCTTTGTGTGGCAGGTGTAGGGTGGCCATAGACTGGGGAGAACCTGCTGAGAGGAAAACACTTTAAGCCAGTTCCCTTCACTAACATTCTCATACTGTGCAACCAACTGCATATAAGAGTAAACCTCATTAATTAGGGATATGAATTCCTTTACTAATCTGATTGCAACATAAGAGCATTCAAAGAACATTTATTGGCCCTTGCATAGTCTTCTTAGTAGCTGTTGTGCAGCTCCTGCTTTGTACCTGGGCGTTCATTGTAAGCTCAACCTAGCTACACTTATGGCCCGACTCTTTCACAGCATGAATGTTTGCAATGTGCTATTTGCCTCGCTCTACCAGGATGGCAAAACAATGGCCCTCAGTCTGCCTTTGGGTTTCCCTTGCTGGAGAAGGATGTGTGCTTTGTATTCCTCTGGTTTCCTGGTGGAAGATTCTATGTTGGGTTTCCTGCTTGCTGAGGGACACTCATTTTCCCCATGAAAATGTTTGTTTGTTTTATTTATGCAGTGTACTCACTTCAGATACTGTTGCATTCATATCCCGACGTTGCTGTCATATGAGTTGAATCTTACTGACATGGACGTCAATGTGGTTCTCCCCTCGCAAGTTCATTGCGTGATTTTTGCCCAGGCTGCTCTCTGGTGTCACGTTCCTCTCTGCACAAAGCTTTTACTCCAGCCTGTCTGCTGAATCCTTTGTGCTTGTAGCAGAGTAAAATGATCTGTGTTTTCTGAGAAGGATGTTCAGTAACTGGGAACAGTCAGACTACCAGTGAAACCAATCCCTCCGGGAACTGCGCAGCAAGCTCAGCGACACAGGAGATGGTCTGAAGATATAATATAAATGTCACTTTCCAAAAAAAAGAACCACCAATCCTGCTGTCAGTTTTTGGACAGCTGGGAGTGAAGAAAATGCTGGACTTACTTTTTCTCCTTTTTAATTAGTACTCTGCATTAAAATGTGAGGTATGGAATTACAGGAACAGCTGAAGGTTATCATTTGTTGGTGAATATAGTACTATGAAGTTGCATCTGTTTAAGGAAGGTGAAAATGCTAAAGCACTAATAATGAAGTATTATTTTTATAGTCTATCAAGCTGTGTCCTGTTTAGAGGTTTTCTTATTGCAGTCAAACACAGATCAAGCAAATCAGTGGAATAGCATAACAAGGATTATGTTTGTTGCTGTCTTTCATATCTTTGCAGGAAGCCGTTAAACTCCCCTTGGATTTTCTGAGGCAGCTGTCCTTAAAGGTCCAACAGGAGCGACCAGGTAAATGTTTAAGACCAGCCCTGTGTGGCCTGCTTTCCCCACATTACCGACCCCTCCCACCTAGCGATTGGCCCCTTAACAGATCCTGTAATGACATCACCCTCATTCTCACTGCATCATGGAGTGAGGTAATGGCATCACCCCTATCCTCACTGCATCATGGAGCGAGGTGATGACATCACCCGCGTTCTCACTGCATCATGGAGCGAGGAGCTGGTGTTGCACTAACTGGAGCAGAACTTGACGGGACTCGACCCTGTGGTCACAATTGCTCATTAGGTGGAAGTTGAGTCAGGTGGAAATGTTGCTACACCCTTCGTGTGACTTGGCTCTGGCATACAAGCTGTCTCAATCCCATGACCGGATGGCCATGTGCGGCAGCTATGAACATCTTCTTAATTGCTTAATTCTGGGAAGTAGATGGTCTGTAGGTTTCTCTTAATTCCAAAATAAGAAGAATGAAACGGATTATAAGGTCAGTTCCTCCTGCAAGGGGAATTTGTCTCTTATGTAATGTTAGCCGACGGGGTAATGAGTGAAGGGACACCCTCTTTTCCAGCAGGTCAATCTCGTTATAATAAATGGTAATAAGTAAAATGGCTACTTTTAGATTAATTTCACTATATTACGATTACTATAAATAAAATAGCTCTGATTGAATGTGTCTGTGCCCTGCATGTAAAAACACTCAATTCCAGCATTTTTTTTTGGTGAAGCGTAGAGGTCTGGGTTTCGAAGTGCGAGTCTGTCGCACAGGCGTCGGTGAGAGCGTGCCCTTTATCGCAGCGCGTCGCCACTTTGACTTCCGCAGAGTCGCGCTGTGACAAGGTGATGGACACGTTCAGCGGCTGCGCACTCTGCCTGCCCAACCTGACGCAGCTCTCTGCCTGCCGCCTCAGCGACCGCCGGCCGCAGCTCTGCATCGAGATCAAGGTGAGCTTCGTGGGGGTGGGGGGGGGGGGTAACGACGGCTTGTCTGCGAAGGACACCGGTGCTGACTGACACTCTTTCATGTGGGTGGGAGGTTTTCAAATCACTGCAACTCATTAGCTCACGCAGGCTTAGAGGGTAACGCTTTTTTTTTTTCTTGCAGCCAAAATGTGGATTTCTGCCATCTTCACAGCTGATTGTGAAGGAGGTCAAGCATCGGGTGTGTCGGTTTTGCATGCACCAGCACTTTAAGGTGAGGGGGGGGGTCAGGCTGTGTCCTCTTAATGCGGGGTCTCTCTTGCTAGTCTTGGTGAACCAGCAAAAAATGATTTAATAGCACTTAACGAAATAACATTTTGCATTCGCAGTATCTCTATCTTCTGTAGCATTTTGTCCAATACTGGTAGGCCTGGAGCCTATCCCAGAATGCACAGCGCTCAGGTGTGGGTTTACCCTGGACAGTGTGCCTGCCTATCGCAGAGCCCACGCACATAGCATTCATGCTAGAAACCACAGAGCCCCATGTATGCAAAGGCAGTGGGCCGCAATCCTGGGGGCCATTTGGCTAGTTTGATTCCCCCTGGTGGAAGAAATGCAATATGACTTTTCGAGGTATGCATTAAAGAGTACAAATATGGTTTTGTTTTGTGCAGATAGCTAATGGAAAGTGGAAGCGGATGAGCAGATACTGTCCTCTGGATCTGTTTTCAGGGTATGTGACCACGAAACACACACGGCTAGTGCTTTACTGCTGTTCAGCGTCTAGCATATCAGATTATCATGATCTTAACTAGTAATATTGAAGAAATTTGTAGGGTGGGGGGAGGTGAAGATACTCATTTAGTAAACTATATCCGTAGTTACTTTTTCTAAAATACCCTTCTTATGGTTTCATACAGTATAGATCACCTCCATGTATGCATCTTTGTCCGTTCGTCTAGGAACAAACAGAGAATGTACTTGGCAATTAAACACTTACTAGAAGAACCACAGAACAACTTAAAAATTTTCAAGGTAAGCTTTGACAGTCTGCAGTAATTTTAAAGAAGTGTTTATTCACACGCCCTTCGGCACTTTCGGGACGGATGGGGTTGGGTCCGTGGCTGGCCGGGCGTGACGCCGCCATGTCCCCCACAGAATGGGGAGCTGATCTACGGCTGCCAGGAGGTGGCGTCCTGCCAGCAGGACCTGGATGCGCTCGCCTTCCACCTCGGCCCGTACTTTCCCCCGCAGGACACCGACGCGCCCGTCAACGAGCTCATCCAGGCCATCGTGGGCGCGCTGCTCGACAGCCCGGGACGCGACCACGCCGGGGACCACTGGAGAGCGCCCCCTGTGGATGGCTGTACTTACTGCGAGGGCAGTCCACTGCCTTGCGAGCTGCTCCAGAACGGTGAGACGCCCCCTTGTCAGGACATCTCTGCTCCTGCTGCTTTCATGATTTTTCACACTTCCTTTTTGTGAGGATACAGCTTTCTGTCTCCCATATTTAGTACAGGCTGCATTTTCCATAATGTAATTCATTAGGTGGTACGTCAGGGAAACGACTGTCAGCAGATTGCCTGTCTGCGAGGTCACTGGTCTACTGCACTGTTACTCCATGTTTTTTTTCCTAACACAGATGTGTTACACATACTCTTCATTCAGTTTGATCAGGGTGATCACTGTCCGGCTGTAGGGTTTTTGTCATGTTTCATTGGTTAATTACATTTTAATTAATTTAATTTATGTAATTTTAATATTAATTGCATCTTTTTTCACATCCCGTTGTACAAACATATTTTGAGTGTTGCCATTTGAGCCTGTATTTCCTAGTTGTGTTTTAGGGTAAACATACAGTCATGTCAAAAAAAATATATGCCCCTCTTTCAGTTCTATGTTTTTTATGTATCAGCATGTAATAAAATATCTAGTCCCTACTAGGTTATAATATTATTTAAATCTAACCTGAGGTGTAAAATAACAGATTCCACCGTGTCATTATTTAACAGAAATGAAGCCAAAATGGAAAAGCCGTATGTGGAAAAACTAAGTAAACCCCATGATTCAGTAGCTTATAGAATCACCTTTAGCACCAATAACTTGAATTAATCTTTTTCTGTATGACTTTATCAGTCCCTCACATCATTGTTGATGAAGTATGACCCACTCTTCTTTACAGCGTTGCTTCAGTTCATTGAGGCTTGCAGACATTTGTTTATGCACAGCTGTAAGATCTTGCCACAGCATTTCGGGTTGAGGTCTGGACTGGGCTGTTGCAACACCTTGATCCTTTTCTTTTTCAGCCGTTCTGCTGTAGATTTGCTGCTGTGCTTGGGATCATTGTCCTGTTGTATGACCCAATTTCGGGCAAGCTTTAGCTGTCAGACAGATGGCCTCAAATTTGTCTCTATGATACTTTGGTATACAGAGTAGTTCATGATCTGCTCAATAACTGCAAGGTGCCCAGGCGCTGTGGTTGCAAAACAAACTCAAATCATCTCGCCTCCACCACCGTGCTTGACAGTTGGTATGAGATGTTTGCGCTGATATGCTGCGTTTGGTTTTTGCTAAATGTGGCGCTGTGCATTAAAGCCAAACGTCTTCACTTTGGTCTAGTCTGTCCAAAGGACATTGTTACAGAAGTCTTGTGGTTTGCTCAGATGCAACCTGGCAAATTTAAGCCGTGCTACCATGTTGTTTTTAGAGAGAAGAGGCAACCCTTCCAAACAAGCCATACTTGTCTTTTTCTAATTGTATTGTCATGAACAGTAACGTTTTAACATGCTAACTGAAGCCTGTAGAGTCTGAGATAGGTCATGGATTTTTCACAATTTCTTTGGCATTGGATGGTCTGACCTTGGGCTGAATTTGCTGGGACGTCCACTCTTGGGAAGCTTGGCGACTGTCTTGAATTTTTTCCACTTGTGAATAATCTTTCTCACTGTAGAATGATGGACTTTAAATTGTTGGTAAATGGCCATATAACTCTACCCAAATTGATGGGCAGCAACGATTACGTCTCTATGACCACTGCTGATGTCATTCCTCCTTGGCATTGTGGTAACACAAACCTGAATGCTCCAGACCAGCAAGCTGCCAAAACTTCTGCTTTTATAGATGTGGTCATACTTGCTGATGATCAACTAATCAAGTGTATTTGATTAGCAGCACCTCGCTGCTACTTACCCTCTTAATTCCTGTGGAAGCAGTTAATTATTTTTTAGTCTTAATTTTTCACACTGCTTCTGCATTTTGGCGTAGTTTTTGTTAAATAATGACACAGTGCAATATGTTGTCGTTCATCTGAGGTTGTATTTACCTAATTGTAAGACCTGCTAAGAACCATATTAGTAAAAGTGGGCGAACTTTCTTTTACGCGTAACTCTATCATCAAAATCTAAACTATCAGAATTCCCAAATTAAACGCGTATCAAGCAAGCCAGTAATTTTTTAATCAAGTGTGTTTAAACCAGAGGAACTAATCTAAATGAATGCTGTCAGGGGCAGGGGGCCAGCATCAAGGCCAGGGAGGTGAGATTTTACCATGTAGTTCAGGAATGCAGATCATCTTATGGAAGTGGAACTGGTTTTAGTGACAAGTGACATTCTTCCGTTCAAACCCCACCAACCTCCATCAGTAACTGTGGGCGTGAAATCTCAAGATGAACTGTCCTTTATATTGCAGGGAACCACAGCTTGCCTAAGGACTGCATCCTGCACAAAATACTCCAAGCTCAGATGCTGGACAATCTTGACATCGAAGGGGTTTACCCCTTGTACGAGCGAGTCGAGCAGTACCTTGAGGAATTCCCTAAAGAGAGGTACTGGGGTTCATTATGGATCAGTGTTTAGATGTATGTCTAATTTTTGAAGTTGGGAAAAAAAGTTTGTCCACTAGGTGGCGTTTATGCACAAAGTAACGTGACTGAATTAAAGTATTTTGTCATTCTTTATCTGCAAGCTGATGGATAGGGATGTTTTTCTCTGTTAGGGGAAAGCTACAGATAGATGGGCCCTACAATGAAAAATTCTTGGAAAAACTGAAAAACTGTCCAGCTGAAGATGATGGTTCCATTGAATATGCTGTTGGAAAGGTACCGCCTCATATTTGGGTAGAGTTTCCTTTAACGTGACATTGTGAGAAACTATGATCTGATTGCATATCTGTTGTGATAGTTCTGTGGTTGTCGTACTTGAATCCATCAGTCCCAGTCAAGGTGTATGTGACGCTCAAGGCATATGACTTGCTAATTCGGTGCCCCTCAGATAGCACCCTAGATAGCCACTGGTTGGCCATTTTGGATAAAAACATCAGATGGCAAATGCTTCTTTATTTTCTTCCAGGTTCACCAGTACAGAGTATCGATGACAGCCAAAGACTGCTCCATCCTGATCGCTCTCTCCCCATGCGGAGAGGATGACCTGTAAGTATGGGCGCAGTCACACGCCTTCCCAGTTACCAAGGGTACCAAACCATGTCTCTGTGTTTCCATTTCAAAAGGTGAAAGTCTGTCTTAACAACTGAGAAAGGACTGATTTTGTGGTGTTAGCTGTTATATTGCAGAATTCTATTTTTTTTCTTTTACTATTTTACATTTTATTTTCTAAACATATTTCTTTACTATAGGGAGCTCACAGGGAAACTCCTTCAATTGCCTGCATCTCCTGCTGTATGCTGCACTGTTTGGCATTTGACGAACTTTGACTTGTACTGAACATTTGTTTTTTTCTTCCTCTTAGGATGGGGCCCAACCTGGATTTACAGGCTCCAAAGCCCAGGTTCACATACTCCGTGTCCATCTTAGATTTAGACCCCAAACCGTACGAGAGCATCGCTCACCAGTACAAACTGGACTCAAAAATCGTGAACTACTATCTGTGGAACACGCAGGCCAATCAGAACAAGCCGCACACACCAGCAACGCATGTCTACCTGGAGAGAGATGCCCAGGACTGCACCCTAGTGTTTCAGGCTGTCTAAACATCCACGCTCCCGTCACCTGCGCGGAGCATACTTTAGTTATGCAAAGTGGACCTAGATACCTCCTCCCTCCCCCCCAACGCCCCTCCTGCAAAGCTGAATGCCGCTCTTGCTGAGTGAATGTAAGTTGGACTGTGGTATAAAGTTGTCGTTCCTCGAGCTGCCGCCTACTTTCCGAGATTGGTCTCGAGCAGCATGACATGCCTTCACTGTGTCATTGAGGCAGAGCTGGATGGATCCTGTACCTTAGGCAGTTTGGACGCCCAGTCGATCACATAGAATTCTGCCGTAGGTGCAGGATCCAACATGCGCTTTGACTTTTCAATTGGCTCCGATCTGGGTCTGTTTAAGCAACATAAGAAAAAAAAAGTAAAAAAAAAAAAAAGCACTAATGTTGGTGACACGTAAGTGTGCAGAGAAGTACTCTGGGCAAGACTATCCAGTTGGTTATACTTTTTTCTGCAGTGATGTCAAGCTCTGACTAAATGAGGTCTTGCGGTTCTGTTCCTGAGCATTTATTCAAAGTTACTAGTGTAATTCAGATTAAGTAATCACTAAAGGTTAGAGAAGCTTCTGGGAACAAATCAGTAACCACCGCTTGACTATTCTTTGGCGCGGTGAATGTTTAGGCCTGCATTTTAACCACCGATTGACGTGGGATATTCAGAACTGGTGGTGATGTGGGATAATTCTTAGGAAAAACTGTGGCAGGTGGTGAGTAGTGCAGGCAAACTGAGGCACGGGGGCTGCTTAGAGACCTGCTGAAGTGACCCCCTTACAGTGAACAGGCTGTCTCACCATGGCTTTACGCCACCCTAAAACCCCATAGAAGCCAGCTTGCTTTATCAAATGTCAAGTTCTTAAAACTGGTATGGTGATTTTGTGTCAGGGCAGAGGGCATCGACCCCTTGTACCCACCCACATTTAAAATGAAATCCTTCCATGAGCAGAATGGACATCCTTTTACAGGAGACAGCCTGGGAGAAATGCCAGAAAAAAACCGCTTCATTTTCCTTGTTAAACTGCTCTGGATTACAGCGTCTGTTTTATTGACTCTGTTGAGGAGTGCATGGCTCCCTTTATACCGCGTGAGCTGGGATTTGATGAATGTGGTTGAGGTCTGAGGCATATCCACCCCCCCTCCTCTCCACATTCAGAGTCTCTTTTGGCAAGACTTGGTAACCCTTTCTGGAGACAGGAAGGCCACAGAGTCATCTTTTCCAGTGTTTAACACTGGCTTGAGCCTATATTGGTTTATATGACCCGTTACTGAAAATGCAGAATAAGCATAAATGAAAGCCCCCCCTCCCCCAGAACCCAACAGCTTCAGTAATGTGAATTACCTCTTAAGACATAAATGGGAAAATCGCAAACTTACAGCTTTATTCGGCTTCTTTCCCGTTCGGATTTGGTTGAGCTGAACAGCCTTCAGCTGTCAAGTGCTGCTACATGACTGTGATGCTCACGTGTAACGTCTCGGGGATGATCATTCATAGCACAAGTGTTCCTGCATACGAGACGGCAAATCCACCACCAGAGGATCTGGGCCTTGTTCCTCAGTCCCAGTAAAATCATGCCTGAAACTCCAGGCTGAGCTGGAATGCAGACCCTATCCACCAAGTCGTCCTGGAGTGTTCTCGCACTCTCGCCATCATTTAGCTTGAACTGTATGTGGTAGATTTAACAGCTACTACTCTGCATCATGCCTACTTTTCAAATTAACTGACCACTATTAACTAATCTGAAAATCCTGCCAAAGATGGAATATGATCCATTTGTCTTAACAGATCTCCATGTTTTGCAGAAAACTCCAATTTTTATGTATTTTAAGATTTCTATGCACATACACACACACACACACACACACACACACACTCTAAAAGACCCAGTAATAGTTAATTGACCCAGGGTGTATAATGCAGTAAAACAGTAATTCGGTGTGTTTGGAACATTTTGAAGGGTATATTGCAATTGTATCGAAGACTTACACTGTTTTCTTTTGAAAATGGGAAGATCCATGATTAAACAGGACCGGAAACACTAATAATAATAAATAAAAACTAGCACTGTGATATTGAAGTAACCTGTACTGCTAAGTTGGGTAGGTGCAGCAGAATATGACAGACTTTTTGTATTTAAATGTTATTTATTTTTTTAGGACTTGGCTAATTATAAATATTGACAGTACAAGTATATGTACATACAGGCTGAAGAGAATGGGTTGGAGGCTTTGGTTTCAACAGGAATCGTACAGAGATTTATACTGCTAATAAAATGCTATGAGAAGCAGAATGGCTTCTTGTCTTCCTTACCCAACCACTGACATGCTACCAGCAGGAGGCGCTAGTCCACACACACTGCTCTTATCAGACTGTCGATTGCGGCCTCCACTCCCAGCACACGGAGCAGACTCTGAAAGGAGCACGGAGCTTTTTCCATCACCTTCTTCTGGTCCATGCGGAGGGCTGCCACACACACACACAGCAGTATACATTTCACCCTGTGATCCTGTGGCTTAAGCTAACCTCATGAAAACCTTTCTTGATAATTAAGAATCAGTTCCTTCGAGATTAGCGTTTCACAAGTCTTATAGACAGCTATAACCCCCACAGGTGGCGTTGTATGGCTCAGTAAGTTAAGCCTCTGTGCCTATGATCGGAAGGTTGCTAGTTTGAGCCACATCTGTGGCAGAATAGTCACATGTCCTTGAGTAAGACCCTTAACTCCCAGCTCCAGGGGTGCCGGCTGACTCAACTGTGACCCTGCTCCAAGCTTACACACACCTGTATGTGTGTCTCATGGAGAAAAAGATGGGGTAGGTGAAAAGACAAGGGGATTAAAAAAGTATCGCTTCTAATATAACTCAGTCCTGTTATCTGCAGAAATCTTCAGATGACTCTGCAGTTGTGGGGTGTGTTGGTGCAGTCATTGTATGGGAACATGTGGCTCAGTGTGCCTGTGATCAGAAGGTGGTAGGTTCAAGCCCCGCCTCAGCATGTCTTTGGGTCCATGAGCAAGGCCCTTAATCCCCCAACTCCCTGGGTGCTACGGTGGGAGGCATATAGCGAGCAGGGTGGGGAAGTGAAGATAATTTCCCCATAGGGATTAAATATAATAATAAAAAAATAATGATTATTAATCAACGACCTTCTCTTAAGTGTGACCAAGATGAAGTAGATGGTTGTGGGTTTTAGTAAGAACAGGAGTAAGCTTCCATTGTGGGAGAAATGGTGGAGAGACCTGGGCGATCACCTAGACTGGAAATGTAATACTGAAGCTGTCTACAGGAAGGGACAAAGCAGACTCCACTTCCTGAGGAAGCTTAGGTCCTTCAGTGTGTGCAGCAAGATGTTGCATGTCTTCTACCAGTTTTGTCGTGGCAAGTGCTATTTTCTATGCAGCCATCTGTTGGGGCAGCTGCATCAGAGCAGGTGACTAAGAAGACAAAGAAGGCCGGCTCTGTGCTGGGGACCGCCCTGGTAGACTGACTAAGAAGGCCGGCTCTGTGCTGGGGACCGACCTGGGAGACTGACTAAGAAGGCCGGCTCTGTGCTGGGGACCGCCCTGGGAGACTGACTAAGAAGGCCGGCTCTGTGCTGGGGACCGCCCTGGGAGACTGACAAAGAAGGCCGGCTCTGTGCTGGGGACCGCTCAGGGAGACTGACTAAGAAGGCCGGCTCTGTGCTGGGGACCACCCTGGGAGACTGACTAAGAAGGTCGGCTCTGTGCTGGGGACCACCCTGGAAGACTGACTAAGAAGGCCGGCTCTGTGCTGGGGACCGCCCGGGGAGACTGACTAAGAAGGCCGGCTCTGTACTGGGGACCGCCCTGGGAGACTGACTAAGGAGGCCGGCTCTGTGCTGGGGACCGCCCTGGGAGACTGACTAAGGAGGCCGGCTCTGTGCTGGGGACCGCTCTGGGGCCCCTGGAGTTGGTGGTGGAGAGAAGGATGTTGCATAAGCTGCCCAACATTATGGACAATACTACACACCTGCTACACAACCTACTGGCCAGACAACAGGGTGTTTTCAGTGGGAGACTCCTTCAGTTCCACTGCCCATGGGAATAACCATCTACTACAACTCCTGTCTGTGTCAGAAGGGGAGTCTGCTCCTTTGAGACAATGCACGTTTACATTTAATTTTGCAGATTTAAAGGTATATCAAATTGTCTACAAAGTGTGTCACATCACATGACCTGGCCATCTGACCTAAACATATTAGAGATGGTTTGGGAAGAGCCAATGGGCCAATGGGTGCTCAGTATATATGTGGGACCTTCTTCAAGACAGCTGGAAAAGCATCCCAGGAGGCCACCTCATGGACCTGGAGTAGAAGAGAAAGCAGGGCCAGCCAGTCCCTGGAACTATTGAGGATAAGGGCCTTGGTTTAGGTCCCAATGGTGGGATCATTCTGCCGGTCCAGGGACTTGAACCAGCAACCTTCTGAGT
Organism: Hippopotamyrus pictus; assembly: GCA_026781145.1. Classification (NCBI taxonomy): domain Eukaryota; kingdom Metazoa; phylum Chordata; class Actinopteri; order Osteoglossiformes; family Mormyridae; genus Hippopotamyrus; species Hippopotamyrus pictus. The sequence goes on from JAODLC010000133.1 coordinate 7,124,766, forward strand.
GCCAACACTCAGAGCTGCTGCCCCCCCCCCCCAATAAATAAATTCTTTTGTTAAATACTTTTTTGGTCAGTGCATAATTCCATATTGCTACTTTATAGTTTTGATGTCGTTATAATTATTGTGAAATGAAAGGAATAGTACAAATAAAGCTTTCTATGAATAGATGTGTCCAAACTATATTTATTTTGTTCTTCTGTGTTATGTCTTCCTTATGTGTGTGTATTTTCGTCATTTATGTGAATTGATACCGCAACTCAAAAATTTCCCATGGGGGATGAATAAAGTACAGTGAATGTACTTCTATTCTGAATGCCCGGTAAGCATATAGAAGGGCAGGGAGCTCAGCCTGGGCCAGTCTCACCTCTCTCTGGCAGTCTGGGCAGCACCTCCAGCTTGGGAGTGACCCCTCCTTCCTTTGTGACCTTGATGCTCCACACGACGCACAAAGCGCACCTGAGAAAAGCAAACCATCCTCAGCTCAAATGTATAGGAAGGCAAACCCAGCAGGTCCTTCCAGCGTGACGCCCGGAACCGTCTCGCTCTATGATCATGTATGACAAAGCCAGCAGCTAGAATGTTTATCCTAACAGAAGCACGTTTCACTTTATACAAGGAAAAAATGGCGGATTTAATGAAATGACATTGAAGAATCACCCAGGTAGTTTCGGGCTCTGGATCGTCATAATGTCCGCTCTGCAGCCCTCAGGAAGGCTCACCACGTCTGGGTACTTAGCCTGCATTGGGGAGGACAGACACAATGTACAGGCACAGCACTGCAGCACTGGTAAAAATGAAAAGCAGGGAGGCTGCACACTTATATGACACGAGCTGTTCCTGATCAAAGCAGCAATATTTTTCCATCTGCAGCAGCTGCAGACTTTCCACGCTTTTGTCAGATTTTAGCCCCATCTGCCATTTCGTTGACTGCAGGAGAATTTATTAGAGGTAAAAATGGAACAAATAAAAAAAATTCCAATGGCTGTGCCTCAGCGGGTCAGTGCTCTGTGCCTGTGACAGAAGGTCGGCGGTTTGAATCCTGGGCTCGGCAGAGTGGCCACATCTACACTGGACCTTCGGCAAGACCTTTATCCCCCAAAAACATGCTCCAGGGGTCCCTGATGTGCTCAGATCACAAGCTACCTGTATGTGTCTTAGAAAAAATGTGTTTTTTGCATATGCTATGTATTTGTACAAACGGCAAAAAAAGCGTCATTTAATTTCAGGCCGAGTGAGGGAAGGCACAAGAGGGTGGGCCGAAGGAGCGGGCCGCTCCTGCAGCCTGAACTGGTAGCCATCAGGTTTCCAGGGGCCCTCCCGGGCTACCAGGTGACCCACATAACCTAGGAGACAAACCCCACTGAGCCACTTACTATCCGGCCTCCATTTCGTCCTTGGAGGAGAACCGGCACTTTCCAGAAGAGCCACACAACTGGGTTTTCAGCGTCGTTTCCACACGCCGTGGTGTGGTAGGGGAGACGTTTCAATCCAGGGCCAGAACAGAAACAGGAGATGTGCTGCAGTAGCTGCATGTCCTCCCACTGGGTGACGTAACTCCAGGCAGAACAGGCCACTTACGCTCGACTAATCACCGCAGGAAAATATCGCAGGGCGTGAAGGCTCATACACCAAGGTAATGATGTTTTAATGTTGAAATTGTATTGAAAATTCACACAAGCAATACAAAGGTAGAAGACCAATTCAAAGCAAGAACCTTTTTTAAGGTTTTTGAAATAGTTTTGAGGTAACTGGCTCTCCTACACAGTACACAAGCCTGAAGACCTGCCTAACTCTACATATTCATAGGACTTTAAATCACATGCCACGCCTGGCTGTATCAGGGCATATAAAAAAAAGCCACCCCCCCAAGATTGCTTGTCCCTAACTATACCAGTCTTCTTAATTTTCTTAATTGTCACCTTAAAAAACATCGGCGTGCTGGGCCACTCCACAAACACTGGGAGAGTGAGGCAGTGACCTGCCTTTACGTCTCATGGGAGATTAATAGAAACATAGCAAACGCAGGGCCGCAGAAATTATTAATGACCTCATAAATTGGCTTAAAGGCAGCCGTGGTCACAGGAGCCTGCAGAAGCACTTTAAAAACTATATTAGATTCATAGAGACTGCAGGAAAAAATAACTGAATAAAATCTGTAAAATTAAAAAAAAAACAAAAAAAAAAAAAAAAAACACGCTTCTCCTGGCTGGACTTGTGCAGCTTGCCGAGCTGCAGCCACGTTTCGGTGACTCTGAACCGGGCAGCGCATCCTGCAGAAAGCAACATTCATCAGATAGGCGGCAGAGTGCCAAGCGAAACATGGCCGCCAGCTCGCCGCCGTGTCACTGTGCAGATTTTACCGATGCAGTAGCCACTCTTGCTGAAGCAGCCCGCACGCTACCCCGACCTCGGCTTCTAATGGACACATTCCATCACCTTTTTAAATGAGATTAAGCATTCATATGACTAAAAGAATTAGTTTAATCAAAATGTAGGGCATGCCAGACTGGCAGGTAAAAATAGGGCATCTTACAGCTAGAAAGGTCTCCCATGTCTCTGTCCTCTCTCATGACCGAAAGCAGCTCCTCTACAAAAAAAAATGCCATCTCAGTCCTGCCAGCTGTGTTTCTCCCTTCAGCACTGTAGACGTCAGGCTCACGAGAGGCTTCGCACGAGCGGCTGTTTTAACACAGAGGCGGGCAGAGTCGTGTGTGTTCTCTGGCCTCGTAAATTTAAATGGAAAAAGAGTTAGTGACCAAATTCGTTTAGGAAGAATGTTGATTGTTTTAGTTTTTAAGAGTCCGAGGTGCACGATAAACAGGCAGAGTTTATAAACGATGGGCCACTGCTTAGTCCAAGAACAAAACAGTCCAGTTTTTACAGGAATCTGCTTCTATGGCTTGACCTCCCCCCCCCCCCCCCCCCTCCAATTCATGAATTAATATCTACAATTTTATAATTTGTCATAAAAACGGGAGAACATAGGATTCCTTCCGTCCATTTCCATGGTAAAACAGACTGGTTATGCGACGGTGACACAGAAAGGTAATTTTAATGACATTAGATAGAAAACACCAAGCAAGTCAAAGGAGCTTTCTGGGTAAAGCGAATAATGAAGTCCCTGTGTGCTGCATAATATGCTCTGGGTGAATTTAGAGGGTTTATATATAACTGAGCCAGACTAAACAATGGTGAAATATGGAAAATGATTATTGTAATTGGAGGATGTCACAAGATGAAGGGCTACTTGGTTTTGGATCGATACACTGTAACCTTATCTGGTAAACAGTGATTCTCTGAAGTTTAATTCAACCTCTCCTTGGCCTTTGAGGAAGAGTAACATGAAGGACACTGTTACACAGTAATACTTCATGAGCATCCAAAAGTCTTTATATAAAAAATGCTGCAGATTTAAAAGGTTAATTCGGGTCTTCCAGAGCACGTGTAAAATAAAACGCTGATGTCCTTCTAGTGAGGGAGCGGAGTTTCATGACAGTTCAGTAAACAGTGTGAGGAAATCATTTTCCAGAGTAACCAATGAACTCATAGAGGCATGGGCTGACGTTCAAAGGGAGGGGGGCGATCACCCATGATGCATCAGGCCAAGGTCTGCTCCAGAGAGCTGTGCACCGCCAGAGTTCACAAACTCACACGAGTGCCTGGCAAAATACACAAGCTGGCCACTTAACTAAGTCAATTAGCTAATGAAAAGCTGACGTACAGGTATAACTGGAAGGGACCTAATAACCCTGATTTTACTAATTATTTATAGGAATAACAGTGTTCGAAGTCTATATTTTAATGAAGCATTTCTTTGTCTTAAGATTACAAACATTATTTGATAATCATATTGATTTACAGTTATTAAACTATAATTATGCCAGTATGGAAACCCACATGTAAGGCCAGAAACATCAATAGGATAATCACTCAAAAATTCACATAAATAATGGTACAAAATAAAAAATATTCAAATGTTTTCAAAAACATTTAATGATACTCATAAAATTCAAAGCAGTGACTTGGTTTACAGATTGTATGTTTGGGCTGAAAAGGCTAACTAAACTTTTTTTTTGTGACTGCACTGCGAAACCAACTCTTTAAGCATTAACCCAAACTCTGGAAGATCCCACATGAGCTCTCACAGATACAGGATGAGCGTTACATTTAAAGCCTTTTCCCATCTGCATAGTGCCAAAGAGACTGACGTCATCTTAGCGAAGCACAACGGCACGGAGTACTGCTGGCTCCATAGCACGATGACACCGAGGAGGACAGAAACAGCACCAGAGGCGGACCCTGCATCCACGGAGTCACCGGGACTCGGACTGACCCAATACTGGATGAAAGCTTTAGCGGGAGCATGGCGTGTGACAAACCGCTGAGAGTCCCAGAATTCACCATGTGCCAGAACGGCAGCGCAGAGTGCAGTAGTGCTAGTAATAACAGTGATAATGATGACAGTAGTAGTAATAACAATAATAATAATAAATAATAATAATAACAATAATAAAAATAATAATAATAATAATAACAATAATAATATCTCTGTGACCCTGGAGGAGTCCTTAGCAGATGGATGGATGTGTAGCGGTAGTAGTTATTATGGGGGCGGCACAGTGGTTAGCACTGTTGCTTCACACCTCTGGGTTCGAGTCTCTGCCACGGCTCCATGTGACTGGAGTTTTCATGTTTGCATGTTCTCGCCATGTTGTTGTGGGGTTAATAATAATAAAATAATAAAAATACAAGGCCCCAAAGGGTCAGATGTAGGCCTTCCTGTAGTTCCTCTTACAAATAAAAACTGTTAGCGGCAGAGCGTTCAGCCACAGGGCTCCTCGCCTCCGGAACATTCTGCCAGCGTGTGTGAGGGCGGCACCCTCTGTGTTCAAACCCCGACTGAAGTCCCGTCGCTTCAGATTAGCCGACTATAAAGGAAGCTGCTGCCGTACGGTGATCGCTCAGCCGGACGCCCTGGACCGGGGTGGACACCAGCCGAGATCATGCTATGGGCACAGCAGAGCTAATGGTCAGCAGAGGATTGAAGATGTATCCGCTGACGGTGGGACAGAGAGCTGACCTATAGGGGGCGTGGTGAGTCACAGAAGACGCGTCACAGAAACACACCACGGCCTGGCCTGTGTTCTGTTAGCACTGACGGTGGGCGGCTGGGCAGCCGGCTGACCCTGGAGCACCAGAGGCCTTGTTTCCTCTCCCCCATTGTCTTCCGGCTTGCGCCCCCCATCCGTTCACACCATTGTCGCCCTGAACTGTGGTGTGTCAGTAAAAGCTACTCCTGCTTGATTCTATGTTGAGTGTTCTGAGGGCGCCGAATTGGGAAAGACGTTATATAAAAATAAACGGAATTGTCACGTTACCAGAAAGGGCTCAACCTCAAACTGGGGAGAAACGTAAACAGACATTTGGGATGAGGCTAAAATTCGTACCCTATGTGCTGCATATTCTCACATCAAGAATTATGATTGAGGTTGTTGATGAAGAAAGACTGCATATTAAAAACAGCCTGGGAAATTGTAATCCAATATGAAAGACACTTAACCACAGCTATTTCTGTATTATTTTCTATCAGTTTTTAACTTAACAATGGCTGTGTGATTCCAAAATAAAGAGTACATTGAGAAGGACCGCTGATTTAAGAAGCCTGTCCCTGAACATCCTTGCTGGGGGGGCAGTGTGGGGCTTTGTGGGCTACAGTGCTGTGCACCGGTCCAAACCCCAGGCAGCAGAGTGATTTCAGCACTGGGACTTTGGGCAATGCCCTTATCCCCCAATTGGTCCTTTCTCAAAAAGGTACCCTGCATTGCATAAAAGCTTCTGCTAAATAAATGCAGTGTAAATGTATTGCGAGGGCAATACAGGACTCTGGGCAAGCTATAAGGTTTGGAGAAACTGAGGTTCCTTAGTGACTCCCCCCCCATAGCATTCTCTCGGTTCACACGCTGCTATCCCTGATGGAGATTTCCACCCTGGTTTTTATGCTGTCCTACACCTCACCATTACTGCACTCTATGCCTCCCCGTCTGCTCTGGGTGCGGGCATTCCACAATGCCACACTAATGACGGGTTATTAAGACGTGGGACCGCACGGTCCAGCAAATGATGCTTATGAGCTCGACACACACAGTGACCCTACAATAGCTAGCTAATCCGAGATAAAACCTCTATTCTCCTCTAAATGTAGGCTTGGTCTCGCCACAGTAATTGCAGCAGCGAATGTCAGGTTGAGTTTCTGTAAACAATAAATAAGCATTATTTATTTCCCAATGCAGTGAGAGCATCTTTTTATTGTCAACAGGTCTGAGACACACATACCAAGTAACACGCAGGGCAAAGGTGTGAAAGCAGGGATTGGGTCACTCCAGAGGGCAGCGGCGGGCAACCGAGCCACAGAGGGCCATAAATGCTGGAAAACAAGGGCCCCTCTGTCAAGGTAAAAACAGCAAGAAGTTTGTAACAGCAGCCAGGATTTTGTTACGACACGGGAAATCCTCTGGAACGTCTGACTTGAAGTAATGGGGGGATGATATGGCGGAGAAAGCAGCATATGGAAATATGTTAGGAAGGATGGAGGGGAAACAGGAAACGAGGGTGACTTGGGCCCATTTCCCGAATCGTGCTCTTTTCCACGGAGTACATGCGATTCTTCCTTCTTAATTGTTCTGCCATTTTCATGGCTCATGTCTATTAAAAGTTTTCACTTGCATGATATGTTCTTTTTTATTCTGATATATTATGAATGGCTATGAACCTATTTAAACTAAAGACAATAAAATAAAAGTAATACCAGACCAGAATGGAATTTAAAAAAAATTCATAGAGATTAAAAACCGTATCCAGTAAGTCAAGACGCTGCTCGTGCACCTGCCTCAGAGCATTACGTTATCAGTGTCTTCTATGATGAGTAAGGGATTGCAAAAATAATGTCTACTTTTTGCTTTTAGCTTTCACAGCAAGGAGGTGGTTGCCAGGGCCTCGAATCGCCATGGTGACCAAATGCCCCCAAATTTCGACATGACGTGGAGAAGTGTGACCTCGCCACCGAATCCTGCTGCCAGTTCTAGCCCACGATGGAGAATTTCCACAAAACAGGGACACTGTCACAAAGCATAGCATTCTTTCCAAAACCCACATTCAGGAATTTTTTGCTAAAGAACAAAAAATAGTGTGAGGCATGGCTCTGTCCCCTTATTGCGGGGGGGGGGCATGGTTTGCTCTGACAAGCAGCAGCTGCACATAGCAGGCGAGTGAGTCAGCGGGGTGCCGCCCCTCACCTGACAGCATGGGGCCAGAGCACCTGGCCAAGCAAAAGAGCAGCCTGTCACACAGCCTGTATACCACTGGCCAGCTCACAGAACGGCATCGGATTCTGATGGTACTCTCCTCCATCCACCGGACCGCCACTGCTAAATGCTAAACCCTGATTTTCACCTATCCTTCCCCATTCTTTAAACAGTAAATAAAACCTTAGGATTTTGTACAAATTATGTAAATTACTGACAGTTAAGTTAAAGAACCAAGGGGAGCTACTTAAGCTACTATTTATACTATTCCATGCATGACTGCCACCTGCTGGTCACATGTATGCAACAGCTAATACTTGCTTTCTCTCTCTCACACACACACACACACACAGCTGTGCTTCACTCTCTCATCATAACTACTCTCAGTCTGGTGTCTCGAACGGCTCCTGCTAAGTCACATAAACCAGACAAATCAGATATCAGCCAAACGTTTAACGAGGGCCCTTATTGCAGCTAATCACCCGCCGGCATGTGGTTTGCATTCACCTTTCCCATAAACATTCCCCACATGGGTTATGAGGAGCTCTCATTCCCAGCAGACCCACATACGTACGGCACGGGGAATGCTCTAACGACTGATTGGCCTAGAATTTCACCAAATGCATGTTCAGAAATTAAAAGCAAATCAGATTATCTAGACGGCCATTAAAATAAAAAAACATTTAGGAAAAGGGGCTAGACTTCTGAGGAGGAGCGCTATGCCTGACCGTGATTCCCAGCCCTGGTGTATCTTACACTTAAGCCCAGATGCTCCAGCTCCCTGCCATCCTAACTGGCATCAGGACCATCGCTTCAGCAAAACACCTAAAAAAAAAGTGCATATCTAGACGCCACAACAGGCTGCAAGGTCAAGACTGACGTTACGAGTTACGGCCCTTTCCTTCTGCCTTTGGAGGACTTCTCTCCAACGTTACTTCTTTTGTCTCTTCAGGCTGGTCAGCCGCGATAATTACTACTTTTAACAGTTACCGAGCGATGGCGAATTACAAGCTGCAGCCAGAGCGTGCATGACATTCCTGTAACACCCCAGATCCAAGGCCTTGCCTATAGAGTCTCCCGAGAACATCACATGAGCAATGAAATAGGTGTGACTGGTTAGATCTGAGATTACTCATACCATGGGCTCTCTCCAAATTCAAGATCTGACACAACAGGCAGCATGAATGGAATGCAGTAGCCTCCTGTCAAACTACAGCACTGTTTTGTCCAGAGTTACACCAACCCACCCCCACCAATGTTATAGGAGGAAAGATTCCGCAGCTGAGGAGTGTCATTGTACTCTCCGGATACACATAAAGCCTGCAGCCAGCCAAGAAGCCGCCTCAGTGCCTGCTGAGTGACATGTTAATGAGGATGCTGAAGCCGGCAAGTTCAAACAAGACGGTGATGCGCCCATGTTTGGCTAAATATCTTCCGGACATTGTGCTTCTAGGTAAAGAATCTTTCCAAGTTCGGCTATTATAGGCTTAAACTTAAGTCCACACAACTGTGAAATGACCTCTATAGCTATCGTCATCCCTGGAGAGACATTGGTCTTCCATATTCATTCTTCTTCGGCCTGGTTCCACTAGAGGACTGGAGAGATGTTTGGTAGGGATAGTAAAATAAATAAAGCACTTTTTTGTCATCAGAAGCAGGATGGAGCAGTGTGGCCCCCAGTGCCGCCAGCCCAGTGCCTGCAGTCCGGCTGCCCACGCTCCATCCTCCAGTAATACTCGGGACAGGTCAGGCATGCCGTGTTTACGTTCCTGTCGCCCACCGCCCTGCCCTCTCCTCCCCCGAGAGTGGCAGGTCCTCACGCCCGGTGGTGTTGCCGTCTGCGCTGCCCTGTAATTACGGCAGCGGAAAAACCCCTAGGCCCCCAGCGCCACGCCGTAGCTGACCCGCTCCCGTCGGGCGGCTTTCAAACGGCGACTTCAAACACTCCCCAGACAAGCCCCGGCTCCCCCCGACTGCAGCCTCAGCCCGGTCGTCTGCTCCAAGCATTTATCAGATCAGCCAGGCAGTAGGACAGACGCGCTTCCCTCTCGCAGCCGCTGGCCGTCCCATAAAGCCACGGGCGAATTCTTGGCTAGGCGCACTGTCCACGAGCCACTGGTAACGTACTTCGTCCTTCTCGCTCGCTCGCTCTCTCTCTCTCTCGCTCACTCTAAGCTAAACGGTTAAAGTTCGTGCTCTCTGCCCTCCTTGAGTTAGCATCGCGCTCGCAGCACCGCTGCTGCCTCACTCGCTGATCGTTTTACATCCTTAGTGACTCGAAAATGCTTTTCTCTAAGGTAAACACAGTCCGACTGAAAAGTCAGAGATGTTCCGTGTGAGGAAAAGTTACGTAACTCTTTACGCTTTTCTTTTCGTCCGGTGCTCTCTCAGGGGGTCTGAGGGCTGCGATCGCTAACTCAGATTCGTCTGCCCTGAGTCCTTTCGTCAAGGCGGAAGCGTCGCTGGCTACTGACTTGGAAAGGGTAGCTTTCGGTCTGGACACCAGGCACAAGAACAGCTGCCTGTTCAGTAAATTGAGAGAAAAAATAATACTCTCCACGAGAGCCTTGGAACCCCGAGGACCACATGAATTAAAATCCCTTCCTTCCTTTCCTTCCAGTCCCCGCGCCTCCTCCCCACCTCCTCCGCAGCGTGGACTGTTTTGCTACGGTTCCCAAGGCAGTTTAATACTAAATGAAGGCGTCTGAGCCGCAGGGCCCGGGGTTACTGTTTCGGGGGCAGCCAGCCTGTTCTGACCCCCCCCCCTCTCCGTTCTCTGCAGGGGCCCCCGTCAGAGCGACCGCCGTCTGTTTGAGGCTTATGGAAACAGCTCAGGACTGCAGCTACGCTGTTACCATCGAAGGTAAATCACTCTTTCGAGCTCCATGCTGACATCCTGGTCAATATTTCACCATCCGCTCTTCCCATAACATCTGAATCCTTTTAGACGGTAAACCGACTGAGCTCTGATCTTGGGGTAAGAGGGTCGTCACGGAGACCGAAGGAGGAAAGTAAAACAGACACTCAGGCCATGCGTGTCAAGCTAGCTTACATTCACATTTAATTTGTTTAGCAGATGCTTTTAGTCCAAGGTGACACACATTTTATTCTTTGAGAGAGAAAGCAGGGTCAGAAATTTAGCATCATGCCGAAGGGTTTAACAGTGACATCACTCTGCTGACCCTGGGATTGAAACCTACAACCCTCTTATCACAGGCAAAGTGTCCTAATTTGCTGGGCCACACTCCACCCTCCTTTGAATGATTAGTGACAGACTGATCCCATCAGCGTCTCTCTTGGACATGTGGGTCTCCCCTCCACCCGCTGCCTGTGGTTCTCTCCCAGTAAGCCGTCTTTCTGGAAAGGGCTGCAATGCCCCCCCCAGAGATCATAGCCCCATGCTCTGCGGACATGTGCCTCCCACCCAGGGGGAAGGGAAAAGCTGAGACGTGGGTTTTTACAGTAATGCGGTCGGGGGAACTGGAATCGTCCGAAGCGTTTGAGTGAATGTCGACGTTAGGGGGGGGGGGGGGACCAAGGACGAATGGAGAGAGATCCTTGGCGGGGGTCTGAACGACTTCGTAGCTTTTTATTCGTGTGATGCAAAGACTGATGACATCCTCTACTCCGGCGGTCCATGTGAACGCGCACTCACCGGCAACTCGGGATTCAAAAACGGGGTTTTGCATGGTGTTTTACCCAAAGCCGCAAAGTTTTAAAAGGACATCTTTTAGTATTATTCACAAAAAATAAGTTAAAAAATAAAAATAAATGAATTAGCTCAGATTTAGCACCAGTTTCATGCAAAAACCTCCATCGGAGATCGTGGCATCACTGTGAACTCAGGCCACCATCAAGCAGATAACACTTTCTGACATAGAGACAATGCTATTTAATAGCGGTGGGTATCAGCGAAGAGATCCTCCGTTTATAATATATTGATATATTGCTGATTCGATATGTGTGGTAATTGTTAAACAGAAGAGCGACTGAGGTCTGCATTTAAAGTGAAGACAAGGGCTGTAATGGTATACTTATTGTTGTGTACTGTTCAGTTACAACATTTTCAGTTTGGAACGTGCAATGAAACGAATAAATAACATCACCTGAGACGCATGAAACCTAAATTCAGAAGTACAAGTTAATTACACCAACCACAGAGAGAGTAGCTGATGACATCAAGAATTTCTGTCAGCTCTATTATACTGAACTTGGATCCACTGCCGGAAACATACCCAACATACTAACTCATGAGAGACAGATTCATCCAGAGGTGGAAATTTCAGGTCCAGAAAGTATAAATCCAGACCATGATTTTGTTTCAACCAACCAGCTGAGTACTCCGTGACAGTGACTCTCCATACTCGATTGGTTGGTTGAAACAAAATCCTGGTCTGGAGTTTTACTTTCTGGACCTGAAATTTCCACCTCTGGATTCATCCAAGTGTGTGTATGACCAGAGCAGGGTGCTTCTGCCAGGAAATTCAGGAAAAAAATTATTACTAATTATTATTAATAATTTATCACTACAGATATCTGACCATACTTGGTCGCAGAAAACATAGGATTTAGTTCATTACGTTTGTTATGATAGTCTTAATATTGACCTTTTACTTATACTTTTAGTGTGCAAATGTCTCTCATAGGTTTTATTATTCAGACACGTTGACAGACACATTGCCATATGTTTGGTTTACAATTGTTCTTGCATAGTGTTTGCAATTTTAATAATAATTTCAAAACAAATTCTGTTTCAAGATTCAAGATGGTTTATTGTCATTCCGAGAACATGGGGGTAGCATGTTAGGGAATGAAATTAGATACCAAGGTCTCATGAACAGCACTATAGTTTAACACAAACATTTATTTCTAGGAAGAAGAAACGGTTACAAGCGATTTGAAGTGCAGCCGGTGTTCGGGAACGTATAAAGGGCTTCAAAACGGGTATAAAAGGTGTGCAGAGCACCGGGAAGAGACCCGAGGGCATTCAGTGTCTCTTCGGCTGTAGTCCATGACACACTTGTTGATTGCCCACATGCTCCGGGGGTCACTGGTGTGACCCTGAGTTTTTCCCTGCTGTACCAAAATAGTCCCTAACCATGAAACCAAGCAGACTGCCATATTTGTGTCTAGATGTCCATTTACTTTAGTTTGCCCAAACACTGGCTTTAAATTGAGATGGTACAGGAAGTGTCTCTGCACATGTATACTCACTCATCCATGACAGCGCCGTGCCCTTAATGGGCACACACACAAGAAAGTCCTCTAAAATATATTAAATATATTAGCAGTAACAAATGTGACCAACCAAATTTCAGTAAGACATGTTTAAATTTATGTTCGGCAAATGATTTTTTAACTCTCATGGCAATATTATAATCACCACCTGGAAGAACTGGGATTTGAAACGGAATCAATTCCCACCCTCGCCGAGACAGGACAAGAAACCCCTCCTGTAGTGTGACGTGTCTGCAGTTTTAGACATTAGGCGATGGTCACAAAGGTAACAAAGACCATACAGAGTAAATGACAGCAGTGGACCTCTCAGTGTTCCTGTATTGGGCTCTGTAGCTTAGTGCGTGTGTGTGTAAATATGACCCACGAGCCTGGGCACCCAGTGGACCCACTGCCTTGCTATTTAACAGCACAGCCTTATTATTAGCAGGAACAGCACCCACAAATTACCACGGGTATATGTAGGGCTTCACAGGTAGGCGACCCAGCTCTGTCTCCTGCCCTCCCAGTGCTCCCAGTCTCCGGATAAGACTCTCCCAGGCCCCAGCATGAGGCGCGTGGTTCTAGCCAGCCTGGTTCTATTGGCCTGCCTGGGCCTCACACTGACCCAAGAAGCCAGCAGCCCACCTGGGACGTCGGGCAAAAGGCAGAGAGGCGGCGGCGGCAGGCAGGCCCGGCGAGGCGGGAGGAATGGGCAGGCGCGGCGGGC